>OX382343.1:6527485-7010943 GCA_947507615.1 Hemithea aestivaria
ATAATGTTTTTTATTTATTGTCTGTAAAGTTTGATGTATAATTGTGTAAATAAATGTGTAAATAATTGAAAAAAAAAAAAGATAAATTTGATAAATGACATTGACATATTTTTTTTTTTTTTTTTTTTTTTTTTTTTTATTATTAATATAGCAACGGCTTATGCACTTTGCCAGTGTCGAGTAAAAAACATTGACATATATTTGAAGCCAATTTAATTTTTTAAAACATTTTATCATCACACAATTGGTACATTTGCCAATATGATGAAAAAAAATCACAATAAAAGTTAAATTGTTTCAGATTCATCAGCGATGACCGCAAAAAGTATCAAGGAATTATGATATCAGCTATAAACATGTTAGAAGTTCCAGCAGATAATGTAAGTATAATCAATTTTTTTTTTTTTTTATTAATCTATTTTATTATTTATCAATTTTATAAATCTTTTAATTTCTAGTAAAAACAGGCAAATATTTTAGGTAGGTAGATGAGTGATGAAAGGTAAAACGATCCTTAAGAATTTTAATTAGTTCGGTGCATACTCACTGCATTTCACCTCAAACTTTATCTAAGAGTTCCAGAACAAATGAGATGTTTAGCCCTGAACAAGGCCTTATCATTGAAAAACAAACGCATACCTCATACCTTGGCACTAGAATACGGTTTGTGTGTAGAGTTAGTTAGTCGTAAAAACGACGCGTTTGTAAACATTTGCCAGTCGGAGAAAATCGGTGATAAAGCCTATTCGTTATTAAAAAGTTAATTTTTGTTCTAAATTCTAAACAGTGTTCACTGTCAGAATTTTTCTTTAGAAAATTGGGTGAGTACATAACTATATTTTGCAAATAAGAATGTAGGGTGTGTAACATTATAAAAAGAGGCGTAAATAAAAAAAGGGCTAAAACACCTCCCCATAGTTTTCAAATTTACCATAATGTTCTATTTTTATTTTATAGGGACGATGGTACTATTTTAAGCAAATCGTCTCCATTAAATATCACCGCCAATTTTCTTAGGATAGAGGAGATAAAAAAATAAGGGAGAGTGATTCACGATTGAATATCCTTTGCGAACGACAGCAATACGATAGCGATGCCGAAGCAATTTGGGGGTAGGCATTGTTAATAATTTTCTAAGTAACGAACCTAAACATACTAAGTACTTATATAGGCTAGGCTACTTATATATAGACTAGAACTATGTGACGTAAACCTAAGTGACACGCTTATCTTAATTTTTACTAATTATAATATAGGTATATAAGTTAATTAGCGCTCGCGTTGCTTAAATGTAACTTGTAAGGGCGCATATACACACTGCGTCCGATTCGAATCAGACAATTTTTTAAAATGTGCTTATGGGCCGCCAGATGATGAGCAGTTATTACGCGGAAAAAAGAATTAAATTTTTGTTTCAATTTAGTTGTAAAAATTAAAGTAATTGACACGTGTCCTGGAATGAAACAATCCTTAGAATAGAATAGAAAACTCTTTATTGCACACCATACTCGTAAATACAATCAAAACAAGTGAAATTTTAAAAAAAAACTTTTTAAAAACAAGCTTTTATTATTATTACTATCTTGCATCATAAAGTATTCGTCAAGACGAATCAAATGAGCCCAAACTCGATGGGGTTGCGTTGTTTTATGACGGAGTTCCTATGGCCACCTTCCAGCTCCATCATCAGATCAGCTTGATGTCATAAAAATATTGCATTGTCATCCGATTTACACACGCATGCAAATTTTCAGCTCAATTGAAAACCAACAGACAGACAACAGACAGGTGAAAGTAATTAAAAGCTTGTAAAAGATTAGGCATTAGAAAAAAGTTCCCTTTACCGTTTTATACATTAAGAATATAAAATAGGCACATTACGCATACATTAGCATTACGCATACCTTATCTTAGTATTTATCTAATTCAAATATCCCTTATTTACCTACTCAATTAATATAACAAAAATATAAATCATTTCTTTGTAAGAGTTTACTCTAAGTAAGCATTATGTTTTTCTATTAATAATTACTACCCACCTTTTCCATAAACATTGTGAGCTTACTAAGTGAACAAAATTGGAACTAAATTTACACGGTATAGAACCGCTAACAAAATACACTAACGCGTAGACACTAGCGCCTTTGTCAACATTAATTTAGAGGTTAGACTACCAAACTTGATACTGGTTTATTTCTAAGAAATAATTAGTATCTATTCGCTACGGGCTACGGATGATGGATTGAATCATCGTTTCTCAGGAATATTCAATTTATATTTACTTAATAGGTAGATATTTCAGTAAACACGATAATATCGCAGCGATAAACATGTATCTAAGAACTTGCTTACCTATATTTTTACTTACTTTTGGAAATTATAGAATAACGCCAAATTCCTAGGTGCTTTTCACAAAAGGAGGCCCTGTGGCGGGGCGCCACTATCGCGCGTTTTAAACTTTAAAATAGGTATCTTATCTTGGTTGTCTGGAAGAGATCGCTATTAGCGATAAGACCGCCAATTGTAACACTTCTTTCTGTGTAATCTTAGTTCTAAGTTTATATTGTTGTATTTGTGTGAACAATAAAGAGTTTTCTATTCTATTCTTATAACATTTTGACTCCGCATAATTTCTCATATTTAATTTCTTAATTAAATAAGTATTTACTTTATCTAACAAATAAAAATTATTAAGGATATGAAGTACAGTAACAATTAATCGATCACATTAAATTTAGCTAAATTCCGCGGGACTTCTTTCGTGAAAAGAGCTCATCATTCGAGGCTAAGCATTCGTTAGGATTTTCTTTCTGGGCGGATTGTCTAAGTTATAATATCTATGTCAAATTTCAAGCCAATCCGTTTAACGGTTTGAGCTATGCATTAATAGATCAGTCCTCCAATCCGTTACGCTTTACTTTTATTTGTATCTTTGTAAACAGACAGGGGCGGATCCAGGATTCTCTTTGGAGGGGGCTTGACTTTTGTTAAATTTGAATAAATAAATAAATAAATAATAAAAGGAAAGAGTGACTGACTGACTGATCTATCAATGCACAGCCTAAACTGCTGAACCGATTGGGTTGAAATTTGAAATACAGATAGGTTTTATGACGTAGACCTCCGCTAAGATTTGGTCAAGCGGGCAAGGCGAGCATAAGCTAGTGTCATATATTTGCTACGAGACGATTTTTTTTTGCATTTTGACTTTGACAATTACGGAAAAAATTTACCCCCCAAGTTTGTTTATGTTTCTAGTTTAAAATCTGTTTTGGCCCAGTTTTAGGGGCGTTGTCAAAATTTTCGGCTTTTCCCGGTTTCCTACAATGAACGGGGCAGGCCCTTAGCTAATAAAAAGAGGAAGGAAATGTATGTAAAGTACAAAAACCCAATCGCAATGAATCTATTGTGTGACACGCGTTGGCTCGGAAGTTTAACATTAGTATTCAGTGCGTTAACTCTGCGTGCAAAAACTGGTCACAGGTATTACCGGCGGGGAGATATAACTGGCGAATGTGGACGTCATTGCAGGGTGAGACCGCACATTTTAATTTTATTTTTTTACAAGCTTTTATTAACTTTCACTTGTCTGTTGTCTGTCTGTCTGTAATTAAATCTTGCAAGTTTAAATTAAACTTACTTCCCGGTGTCCAATTAAGCTGAAATTTTGCATGCCTGTATAAATCGGATGACAATGCAATATTTTTATGACATCGAGCTGATCTGATGATGGAGCTGGAAGGTGGTCATAGGAACTCTGTAATTAAACGACGCAACCCCATCGAGTTTGGACTCATTTGATTTGTCTTGACGAGTACTTTATGATGCTAGATAGGTAATAATAATACATGCTTTTTTTTAAATGGTTTTTTAAAATTTCACTTGTTTATTGTAAACAAAAAGAACCATGAGCACTTCGTAGTGCCTGACCGAAAATAATCACCGTTTCTCTACTATTTTATTATGCATGTATTATACATATAAGCCTTTTGAATCACTATCTATTTAAAAAATAGTTGGTTTGTATTAAAAATTTAAGCATAGGTACCTACGACCTACATGGGGACAGACAATGGAAAGCGACTTTATTTTATACTATGTAATGAGACTATACCGTACCTAGTACCCACTGGCGGATCCAGTGGGCAGTGGCAGTCCAGCAGGGGGCCTTGGTCCCCTGCCCCCCCCCCCCCCCCCCCTAAATCCACCTATGCCTACACCTGCACCTATTGTAACAAAAAATACCAATTTTTTTTGCATCAATGTGGTGTTTTTCAAAATAAAATATACTTATAAAACATGTTTTATAACCTCGAAACAAATTGCCATCGTTTTGCGACGAATTCACCTGGTCTTCTTACCGGATCCACATGCAAGCGTCTATGATGGTGAAAATACACGGAAATTTTCCCATGAATTCTACACTTTTTTTGAAGTTGGTTTAAAATATAAATTGAGTGACTCATTACATACGTGCTATCATAAAAGCATAATAAAATGTAATTATCTAATATGAAACTCGTGGTTTACAACAATACATCGTTTTGTTAATAACTTATTTTACTATCACATAAAGTTATTATTATATAAGTCTTCTTTATTACTGTATTAAACCATAGGACTAAACCTCGCTTCATGACACATTATATAATACCTATAGTACCTACCTAGATTAAAAATATAGAATGCTTCCATGGCGACTAAAAAAACAATAAAAAAACATAAGTAGATAGACTTTACGACGTAGATCTCTGCTAAGAAAATATTTCTCCGGGCGCAAAACTTCAAGTATAATAAATATAGAAAAACTCTATGAAACAAAACCGGACAAGTGCAAGACTCGCCCACTGAGGGTTTCGTACATAAACAATTAACAGAACTTGGACCAAGGGTCACCCATCAAAATACGTACACGCCTAACATGGGGTGTTAAAAAAAGGTTTTGACAGACAAACAGACAGATGGAAGCGCAAATGATCTTATATCTATGGGTTTAATTTTTTTCCTTTGGAGGTACGAAACACTAAAAAGAAGCCTAGCTTTTTTGTTCTATTGAAAAACCCCCACCACTAAACTACGAAAGTCGTTAATATTTTTGTTAATTATTTACCTACGTGACTGATAGTGGGCACAACTAAATCCCCCTGACGCATATATTTGTAAAGGAGAGTAATAAATCATTTAGGATGCTTGAAGCCGTATCTGGCGTAACCTAGAAATGAAAAAATGAATGAGAATATTTCCTGAAAACGAGAATAAGTAATAATATAATTTTGTGGGCAGTGGCGGATCCAGGATTTTGTTACTCTATAACCAGGTTTGATTTGAAGTACTCATGAAAAATATTTTGTTGGTCATAACCTGTAAAAGGCACGGTTTCAAACTATTTTTTTAACTGGAGTGTTTGTTAATCAAACTGAAACTAGAAGGCGAAGGTTCTATATTATGTTCAAAGTACAAACTCCGTCCACAGCAACAAAAACTTTGGACAATCTTTTCTAAATCTCTAAACAGTATAAGATCAAAATTTGCAAAATTCCCAAGTCGTGTATAGCCAATATAAATCGAACTTTGACTTAGTAGGAAAAAAAAGCAAAGTTCAAAAATAGAACTCCATAAAACGCTTGGCGCCGTTAAATTCAAATTAGTTTCCAAATTCACACAATATGCGCCACATGTGAGATGGGCACTAATGACGAATACATCACGACTCGCGACTTGCGGTAATCGTTCAAACCGTGAAATTATTTAAAACCTCGATCTTGTATAACTTGCTCAGTCAGTTTTTCCCGCCAGTGCAGACGCGTGCTGGCCACTTTGTTAAATGAAAAAAATACGACGGAAGTGAATGCAAACTTTTTAATTCGCAACTTTTTTATTTCGAATTCGCAACTTTTTTATTTCGAACTGGTGCTGATAGTGAATGGGATTTTCCAATAAAATTGTGTTTGTGAAATATATATATGTGTGTGAAATCATGAGATAACAGTATATTGCTGTGATATTGGATTTAACGGGCTGATAATGAAGGAAAAGGTATTATAATAATTATTATTATTATAATTTATAATAATAATTTCTTTTTGTAATGATAAACTAGGTAGTCAGGAGCCTGAATGCCGCGCCGGGATTCAGGAATAAGGAATTTCACGTTATACGAAACCAATAATGAAAGTATAATATACCTACCTAATTAATTAAAGTTGTTATGAATACGTCCCACCCAGCATTACAATTCTTATTGGAATACATTACTTATTGGAAATTTATAAAAAAACTAGCTTACCCGGCAAACGTTGTTTTGCCATATAAATAATTTCCTAGTAATTTCTAGTGTAGACAAAAAATAGCTTACTTATTGGAAGTATGTATGTATGTTAGAATGTGTATATTGTATGTATGTAAGAATGTGGTATATGCGTGAAATAAGCATTATTTTTTAAAAAATAATTTCAAACGAAAGTAAAAAATTAAATTTTATGAAAACATTGTCTCTTATAATTTTTTCATACAACCAATATTTCCATTGACATTTCAAAATAAAGATTCATAATGATTGATTTTTTGGAAACTATGAAAATCTTAATTGTTCAATTACATTTTTTTAATAAAATTAAATTAAAATTACCTTTTTATAAGATCAACAACATTTTCGATATAAATAAAAAAAAGTATACTTACAACACAAAATGATGCAAGTTTTACACAAAAATAAAACTTGTATTATTTAGCATAAACGATGCACAGCATCTGTGAGAGTGCGGGTTATACTTTCCTCTAATTTTTCTCTATTCCTTCCGTTTCCGGTCCAATTTTGCCAACATGGCGCCGCGTTCGCGCCAATTTTGCCTCGTGGTCCCAGGTAGCCGCCATGTTGTTTGGCGGGTTTCTGTCATAGGAGTCTCCAGGAGCCCTTATTGGGATGCTGTGCATCGTTTATGCTAAATAATACAAGTTTTATTTTTGTGTAAAACTTGCATCATTATTCGGCATGTAACGATGCACAGCATCTGTGAGAGACGTGTTTGTATCTCCTGGTGACCACAGAACGGCAATACAATGAATGTAAAAAGATATACATACAATGAATAATTGTAACAATCAAACTTTTTCTCATTGCGAGCCTTAAGAAAACAAATCATAAATAGAATTATTATGCAATTAATGTTAAATTACAAGTAATGAAAATTAAGACATGTAGTAGAATCTACATTTTAATTTCAGTGATGGAAACAAACTTGGAATCATTAAATTGGCTCAAAGTTCACAGCTAAATTATTCTGAGATAAGCCAGGTTCACCTATGATTTGTGTACAACAAAATTTGGCAAACGTATGTTCTCTACGCCAATTGCCTAGCGCAAGAATCTCTCCTATAGGGGAATGTTCATATCAATTAAGCGACGCAACAGCTGTGCGCATGCTGCCAGAAGAAGCTGATATACCGCTTATTTCAACTCGGTCTCGTTCCAATTACTAATTACAGTGCGTGAAGCTGCATGAATGGGAATTCGTATTGTAACGAACAAGGCATCGTGACAGTCAGCTGTTCTTTGCTGTCCACACAAATTTACAACATACGTAACCAATGCAATGGACAAACATTCTTATCACAATGGGATAAAAGTTTACAACCTGATTGCCTGAACGAAGCTGCATCGGTTTAAGATCCGAAAGCTGGATGTAAAATAATAAAATTTCCATTATCTTCATAAAGCTGTGGTGAAATTTTCAAAAGAGTACGATTATACACCCTTCTCCCTGATGCCAGCAACAGCAAACAAGCTAGCCTACGTGATGCTTAAAGCAATGAATCTAATATTGGTGAATTAGACTGGAGCAAGGCAACCAGGTCACCTGGATCCCAAATTGGCAGTTTCACCGATTTAGTTCTTTGCAGAGATATAGCACGTAATATGTGACTGACTAAAGAATTAGAATTAAGGCTCTCATTTTGAGCCGGTTCACCAAAACAGTAGGATAAGCTAAGTTTTCTACAAGAAATAAATAAGCTTAAAATCTTGCAAGGGTGGAGCCGTTGGGTATAATATTTTATACACTAATTATATATTATTGATCCATCGAGTCCAAGCAGGTCTTCATGGACTTCAAAGTAGATTCTCTCCAGCCAGATCTTAAGATCGCTCGAACTTAGACCATTCCTGAGCTATACCACCCACCGACAATCTCCTAAACGTATAGCTCCATGTCCTGAACTCGAGGTGGTGGCCCGGTCTATTGGTACTCGATCCGGGTTCCTGATCCTCGTTGGTTTGCTCAACACTTGCTTGCGAAGATCCGGGAGCCAAAATACTTTCGTCCACATTGGAGCTACCAGGTAGGTATGTGCCCTGCGCCGAATTCAGGTGGTGAGAGATTCGTGGAAGCAAACTTGGTGGAGGGAATATCCACGCCAGGTGAAACCTCCTTGATCGTCTGAGGGCATTGCAAAAGCTGGCCGAGAAGCCCCAACAATCTTTGTCACGTATTTGGCCCCAACCGTCGTTTTTGCTTGTAAATAAGTTGATCTAAGAGTCACAAAGTGGCGAAAAATACTCCTGAGAGCTGATGGAAACAGATTCCATTCCGATATCTCTAGATAAATTGTCGGCGATTATTTTGAATTCTCCTGGGAGATATTTGGCCATTATGGAGATTTTCCATTTGTCCACCAGATTTAGCAGTTTATAAGACATCTCCAGCAGTGGTTTTAACCGCGTATCGCCTTCCTTTTGAATAAAGCACTGGTTTCCAGGTGCCTGATATTGTCTGGTCGTTATCACCGTAGGATTGCGGTTTGAAAACTAACGTGAGTGTTATCCATATTACTCGTACTATGTAAACAACCGAATAAAACTCACGGATATAATGGTCGAAGCTAGGCTCGACCCTGGGTTCCGACAATTACGATGCCCTACTACCACCACCGTATGATTGTCCGATTGTAGAACCATATGACGTTGTATCTTTGTAAATAAACGGCATAAACTCACTTGTATTTTCTTCGGATTCGTGCCGACCGTACCGTCATCGTTTAGTGTAAACATAAAATGACGTTGCTTCTTAAAATGGGTTATGATTGCAATGCCACCCGTGTTGGTTGATGGTCCAACCTAGGCCAGTGAGTGTATCCATCACATTTTTCACCTACTCTTAGAGAAGTGTTCTGGATTGGTATGCTAGCAAAAAATCATCGAAGTACACTATTATTCTGATGCGCCCTTGTCGCATCTTTGATGCGCATGACAGATCGAAGGGCAAACAGTTCATCTGAAGTACTTGGCCGTTCTAAACCATCCTCAAGAAACGCAATGCTCATGTGCTGAAGACAGGTCTAGACTCACCATCCAATGAGACTTTTAGAAAAAGTTGTGCACTTGATAGTGATATATGAGTCTGAATGACTTGGGTACTATGCTGATTGAAAATATATATATATATGTATAATATAATATTGAACCATGGCTCATTTTGACTAAGAACATAGTTGATAGAAAACTGGGTCCCAGGTGTTGCTGATCCAGTATCTCTAACTCCCTTTTCAACAATGTTTCTATCTGCAGTCTGAGGACCTACTGGCTGTTGCCCAACGACACGTAAATACATAGACAAAATTACATTACTTGCTTAAACCTTTTAATATGAGTAAAATAACAAACGCAGCAATGTACATTGAAAATTGTCATCAATCGTAGTGGGAGTGAATTAGCCAATAGTCTGATACTGGAGTAGCACATTCGCTGATAGGCGAAATAGAGTTGTTTTGGAAATAAATGGCAGACGCATTCCCACAATCATTTTGAAAACATGCTCTGGGGCCCCGATATTTAGCATAAACGATGCACAGCATCGGTGTTCGTATTATATCAGGGGTAGCAGTTTAACGATTCTCGCTGAGATTGTAATATATTACATATGGCTGCTAACACTTATATTATTATTAACTGCCGCAACGGCGAATTCTAGAAAAGCCATGATCATCCGGTGAAAGCTTCGAGTTGACAGCCGCAGAGTGTGAAACCGTCAGGCAGGCATCCACACTGGTTCTGAACTGGGCGCTGTAGCAATGTCATGCGAATCCACCGTGCTAGGCACCAACGCTGGTTTCGCCGGAGGCAAACCATGTGAGAACAAGGAGACAGGCTCTAACGTCGGTTTCGAACCAGATGCCGGAAGCACGTTATGCGAGGTCATGTAGGCAGGCTCCGACGCCGGTTTTGAGCCGGACGCTAGAGGCAAGCCAAGCGAAGTCTAAGATCCGACGCAGAGCGAGGCCATGGACGTAGGTTCCGACGTCGATTTCGGGCCGGACGCCGGAGGAGAGCCAAGCGAGGTCATGGCGGTAGGCCCCGACGTCGGTTTCGAGCCGGCCGCCGGAGGCAAGCCGAGCGAAGACACGGAGGTAGGCTCCGACGTCGGTTTCGGACCGGACGCCGGAGGCAAGCCGTGCGAGGACACTGACGTAGGCTCCGACGTCGGTTTCGGACCGGACGCCGGAGGAGAGCCAAGCGAGGTCATGGCGGTAGGCCCCGACGCCGGTTTCGAGCCGGACGCCGGAGGCAAGCCGAGCGAAGACACGGAGGTAGGCTCCGACGTCGGTTTCGGACCGGACGCCGGAGGAGAGCCAAGCGAGGGCATGGCGGTAGGCCCCGACGCCGGTTTAGAGCCGGACGCCGGAGGCGAGCCAAGCGAGGTCATGGCGGTAGGCCCCGACGCCGGTTTCGAGCCGGACGCCGGAGGCGAGCCAAGCGAGGTCATGGCGGTAGGCCCCGACGCCGGTTTCGAGCCGGACGCCGGAGGCGAGCCAAGCGAGGTCATGGCGGTAGGCCCCGACGCCGGTTTCGAGCCGGACGCCGGAGGCGAGCCAAGCGAGGTCATGGCGGTAGGCCCCGACGCCGGTTTCGAGCCGGACGCCGGAGGCGAGCCAAGCGAGGTCATGGCGGTAGGCCCCGACGCCGGTTTCGAGCCGGACGCCGGAGGCGAGCCAAGCGAGGTCATGGCGGTAGGCCCCGACGCCGGTTTCGAGCCGGACGCCGGAGGCGAGCCAAGCGAGGTCATGGCGGTAGGCCCCGACGCCGGTTTCGAGCCGGACGCCGGAGGCGAGCCAAGCGAGGTCATGGCGGTAGGCCCCGACGCCGGTTTCGAGCCGGACGCCGGAGGCGAGCCAAGCGAGGTCATGGCGGTAGGCCCCGACGCCGGTTTCGAGCCGGACGCCGGAGGCGAGCCAAGCGAGGTCATGGCGGTAGGCCCCGACGCCGGTTTCGAGCCGGACGCCGGAGGCGAGCCAAGCGAGGACACGGAGGTAGGCTCCGACGTCGGTTTCGGACCGGACGCCGAAAGCACGTTGTTCAAGGTCATGGCGGACGCCGAACCACACATACCAATTAATCAGACATAGGTCGTAAATATTGATGCATTTAAAAAGTAGTGAGCTCACTAACCTTGTTGTCAAGTGTTGTAGGCACGGAGTCGTTTTCATTTTAGATAACGGCTGGTAGAAGACGTCCGAGCCCTCTTCGGACTACTCCGTAACCGAAACAGGGTTCACTTAAGCGCGACACCATATTTAACTCTTTCAACACTTTAAAGCATATATTTAATACTACTAGACAACAACAAAAATGTATTTTGAGCACTTAAAGCAAATAAAAAATATAAATATTATATTTTTTTCAAAATTGCCGTGCACTATTGCGGAAAGTAAAACACGCTATGACAGAAACCCGCCAAACAACATGGCGGCTACCTGGGACCACGAGGCAAAATTGGCGCGAACGCGGCGCCATGTTGGCAAAATTGGACCGGAAACGGAAGGAATAGAGAAAAATTAGAGGAAAGTATAACCCGCACTCTCACAGATGCTGTGCATCGTTACATGCCGAATAATCCGTTGTTATTGGAAGCTCGTGTCACGTGTTGAGTACTTTTGAGGTTATAAAATCACTTGATTAACTAATCGTGCAAAATACACTCAAAATTGATAATTTAATTATTATTGATAGAATAGGAATGATTAAAAGTTAATATGAGAGTTACACTGAGATATCAAAATAATAATTGTCAACGTTACTACTACACTTGATGCATAAACAATAATGATGGCCGACAACTGTGTAGGGAGTGAGAAAGAAAGGAGACCGGCTTCGTTCTCATCCCTACTCCGTGCTGTTTACTGGGTCAGAAGTGACACCTGTAGACATCTGGCGGGGATAACTAATTAAATGACGATTGATCAGTTTTCGACCGGAGAGGAAAAATGATTAAATTACTAAAATGGCTATTAAAAAATAAGGGTTGATCGTAGAAGGGTGAAAATTGAGGATTGTATGTATTTTTGTATTTTGTATCATAAAAAAATAGAAATTAAAAATTTAGTCTAAAAAATAAAATAAAAAATTTAGGGGTGGACTACCCCTAACATTTAGGGGGATGAAAAATAGATGTTGGTCGATTCTCATAGATACTGGATAAGCACAAAAAAATTCATCAAAATCGGTCAAGCCGTTTCGGAGGAGTATGGCAACGAAAACTGTGACACGAGAATTTTATATATTAGATATATAGGAATAGATTTTAAATCTGAGTTTTATTTACGATGATTACCACTATTCATCAAATAAGTCGTAAAATCAACACTTATTAGTATTCCTATAAAAATGATCAGCCAATCAATTTTTTCTACCAAATCAATTTTTATCATATAACAAAATTTTGTTTGACTGTTAGAAGAACCTACTTAAGTACCTACCTATAACTTCACTTTTTGCAGCTCTTCGTCCGTTAATATCAAACCAAACAATAAAAAATACATAAAAAAGTTTGCCACAAAGTTTTTTTTTTATAACCATTTTACTGATGATCGAATCCTTTCGATATTGCAATCGAGTTTCTCGAATTATTATTTAATCGATTATATATTTATGAATCGTGAGAACGACAAAACCACTTTTATATTGCAGGTCATTTCTATAGATGTAAGGAACAATTTGTTTGATCGATAGATGCAAATTGAAAATGGTTAAAATCAACCTATCGGTATAAAGTGTGTCGTTTTTCGTGTTCCTCAGGAATCATTATTATTACTCGCATAAGATGTCAGCTGGGCTAGCCTTTAATTATGTAGATTTATATTGATTTATACTCAAAATATATGAATATATTTTCATTTACTTTTCGAGTAAATCATAAAAAATGCCATGAAAAACTAAAAACTCACATGGTATGACGTCAGGTAAAAAATGGTATCTATATCTGGATGCTATACCTTGGAAATAATGACCCGATTAAAATTCATTAGGTTAAACTTAAAATATTATATAATAATTATAATGTAGGTATACAATCTTAGTGGTAGGTTAAATGCCTTTTATTGATGCGTTTATTTGAAATACAGAACCCTAAAAAGGACAATAATAATTTATCTTTGTATTAATAGGTGCGATATGTGCTATGAATGACGCGAAAGGGGGAAAATGTGAACTTACAATTGCACTTTTCTGTTACAAAATTCGCTATAGGTAGTTGATAATTATTTTTCATGTAGTACCTAAGGTAGGCATAAGTACAAAAATGCAAAAAAAAAAAAAGTGTCAAAGTCAAAGCTGTTAAAAAAGGTCAAGCCCCAAACGAAATCCTGGATTCGCCACTGAGATGAATGACCGAATTTTAAAACAAAAACATGAACAAAACCTTTGTTCAAAAATATAGTGTTACCATATCAGCGAATAAATATTCCGATCTTAAATACAATAAATAAGATAACGCAAAACAAATAGCTTCTCATTCTGCCAGAGCATGTCAAATTCCAGACATGCAAATATTAGTTAAAATAAAACATAACGCACTTCTACATCTACAGTCAGTCAACTCAAAATAACACTTTATTCAGAAAAGGCGGAATTTTTTATTACTGATAATATAGTTGTTTCCTTTTCACTGCGAAATTTTATATTCTGAATATAAATTTGTCTAAAGTCAAGAAGTGAAAAGAAGAGAAGGTGAGTGAAGTTAAGTCTTAATTTACATTTTACCAAACATATTTTTCATTCGTTTTATATTGGTCGATAGGCTTTCGGTTCGGGAATTCGCTAGTGTGCATTACTTTAAGTTTTGCGAGAAAGACGGATATGTGGTTTCATCTATTGTATCGTGACTATTGCATATATTTTTCTTGGTATTAGTAATGATATTTTATAATTATCTCTTTTTAAATATTGTTTGTAATTTTTATCTTTATTCTTTTGACATGTTTGTAATTTTTATTTAATTTTAATTCTTGACATTAATAATTAATCTTTTGTAGTGATTGTATAATAATTATAATTTGATCACATTGATAATTGGTGTAATTGGCTAAGGCCGTACTAATTATATAAATAAATAAATAAATAAAATTAAAATAAAACAAGTCGATTTTTCAGTTGACTCCCTTTAGATCTAGACGTGCAAATATTAGTTGAAATAAAACATAATAATAAGGTTGTTCAAGATAATAACGTTGCCAATAGCTTGTTAAACAGATGTTCGATGTTAGTTTCCACGTAGTTGAAGTGTTGTTTAAATGTAAAAACAAATGATTATGTATACCTACTTACTCAGAATGCACTCAGGTTAATAAGAAACTATGGACAACAAATGGACTGAGTTTATAGTAGTCAAAGAAATAATATGCATCTATAATAGCAAACCCACTTGTACATAATGTACATTTACTCACGTTAACTGCTCGCAAACTTATATATATTAATGTGTACCTAAGTATGTTATAATATTATAAATAATTTAAAATATACCTCGTTTGATTTCGATGAACCTATTCTCTCCAGTTACTATGGTCAACTGGTAGAAAATTTACTGCTTTAGCATTAAGTTAGTACTATAGGGTCGAAAGCCAAGCGCATGTTTTAATTCATTAAGTACCTGAAATGTAATTCGAGTCACGAGTCGCGGGACCCTCCCAAAAAAATAAAATTTCAAAAAAGTAAAATCAACATCGTGCGCGTGAGGGGATCGCGCGAGTCTTAAAATCGAATTTCAACTCCGACCTGTCACATCTCACGTAACCACTACGCCAAAGGAGTCATGGTCGACGAAATAATTAACTAATCCCTAAAATACGTAATTAACACGGTTATTTTTTAATTGATTGTTAATTACATAAGTTATTAACCATTCATTATCACAACCACGTGTTATTTTCGACTGTGGCCAAAAATACAGTATTTAATATAACCAAAGAATAGATACTTGGTATAACCATGTAGGTACCTAATAGCTTTTGTTAGTTTAACTGTTTCGCGGGTAGCGAAATTATGTAATTGTGGAAATTACTGAACGGAAAATGATAAAACATTCTGAGTGTGTAGCATAATGATATCGTCATAGTGTACAAGCAAAATATAAAAAATATATTTTTAAAAAGTAACCATTGTGTAAGATATGAGTACATTGTGTTAAAATAAATAAGATTATTTATTCACAGTCAGGTGTCTTTTCAGGTATTCCTATTCAAATTATTTCAAAATCGATCAAGCAGCTTTCCATCCTTTCAGCTAGGAAGCAAATTTTTACTTCGCTATTCTTGCCAAAACTTATCTATTACCATTTCTCTCTAAACAAGAAATAATGAAAAAAATATATAAAATGTATGTAGTAGGTTAAATAAGTTTTTCACATGCCACGAAGCATTGTGAGAAACGGTGAGCAGATCTATCCACCGTTTCTCGAATATAATATAATACAAAATAACACAAAAGGAAGATTATTATTTATTGAGGTGAAAACGCGCCTCTCAGGACTCAGGATGTCCACTCAGGAAAGCTCTGCCAAATTAGGACAATTCATAAATACCCAGAAAAGTTTATTGCTCCTCAATGCGAAACACAAATTATTCCGGTCCGTCAGCGCACGTGTAGGCAAAAAATAGAAACTGGTGTAGGTGTGTGAAAACAAAGAAAGATCTCTGAGAACATTTTCATATGGGTGCTTATTTGTCTAAAGCATAACATTTCCTTATTTTCTTTTCATTTCTCCCTCACCCTTCCATATATAAATGGGTATTCGTCACCGGAAGCTTATCACATTTTTATTAGGTATACCTACCGCTACAGGGTTATTTTTTTACGAATTTAAAAAATTGTAACCAGCTCCCAGATTTTTCGAAAAAAAAAAAAAAATCATTTGAGATCCGTAAATTTTCGCGGAACATAATATTGCGCTCAAATCATGGCTGATTACTTCCTCAATTGATAATGCCCTATGCATTTAATTTCTTAATTAAATAGGTATTAACTTTATCTATGAAATAAAAAATATTTAGGATATGAAGTAGGTACCTTACCTAGTAATAATTATCGATTAAATCAAATTCAGTTCCGCTTAATTCCGCGGGACCTCATTCGTGAAAAGCACTCAACATTTTCACATTTTTAGGTTGATTATTTGTCTAATCATAACAAATAACAATTCCTTATTTTGTAAACCTTTAAAAGCATTAGCGTAAGTACTTATTTGTGTAATGATAAAACAATCTTTTATTTTGGAGACCTTTAAAAGCTTTTTTGTAGGTACCTACCTACTTATCTATTTGTGTAAATTCTAATTGTTTAAAATGTTCATTCCATTATTTTCTTCCCATTTCTCCTTCACCTTCTTCTCCCACTCGTTTTCTCGCCTTCGGTGGGACAACTACCTAACTATCGGCTTTTTTCTCGCTCAAGAAACGTACAAAATATATACATTCTGTGTAAACAAAAGATATGCATATTATACAAATTGTTGGTCGCTGACTGTTTACACTGCCGCGCCGGCGCGGACTAGCTTCACTAGCTTGTCGGTGAGCGACAAAAGCTATGAAAGATCTCAGCGATACTCGATAAGAACTCACGCCGAGAGCAACCAGCGGTCATAATTTCTCTACAGTGCGAGTGCGAGTAATCACTCGTCTCACTGGTACACTAGTTTATAGCCGAGCTGCACAACTATCGGAACTACGCACTCGGTCCCCGCGGCACGCCAACTCATTTTCTACATTCTAGCTCTTCTTGTTACTCTTTCATCGTTGCCGGTGGGACAACAGCCTTAGGCTTCTGAATTCAGGCAAGTGTAATGCTCCCTTATGACACATTCTAAAACCACGTGTACCGGGAAATAATAAGCATTGTGCAAAGCCGTCAATGTCACATAATGACAGCTACGTTCGACACCACAATCAGTGAAATTGCACCTCACTTGTTTTTCCCACGGCGGTGCTTCATGCGTCGTTACACGCAATTTTCATGCTATTTTGATTTAAACTATTATTTTAACAAAAACGTTAATAAATCGATTATTTTTTGTTCTATAAATATTGCTTTTGAAGGGTGAAAAGATCAGTCTTGATTTGTCCTAAGTATTATTATACAAGGTTATTTATTGAAGGCGTTATTATTGAGGTCCTTAGTCCTTAGAGCGCAATTCACGAAAGGAGTCCTTTTTGCGGGGCGCCACTATCGCGCATTTTAAAATTAAAATATCTATAACATTTTAACTCCTTATAATATCTCGTATTTAATTTCCTAATTAAATAGGTATTTATTTTATCTAACAAATAATAATAATTTAGAATATGAAGTACACTAATTATTGATTAAATTAAATTTAGTTCCGCAAAATTTCGCTAAAATTCACTGCTCCCAATTTTTTTAACACGATTAATGAAACAATTTTAAAAATTCATAAAACATTACCCGTTTCTGCCACAACTCTTGAAAAAACCCATAGTAGTAGATTATATACCTAATTTATCTTGAAAGGAAAACATCAATAGGTAAAGTAAATCATTTGAAAGGTAGACTTTCCTAGGTCTTCGCGCCGAAAAAGCTGGGAAAACACAGCCACGAAAATTTTCGAACACCAAATTTTTACAGGAAAACCCTTCTAAGTGGCAACTGTAACAATAAGTCATTCATTCATCAATCAATTAGGATTTATACTCTAATTTAGACAAACAGGTTTTCAACATACCTACAGGGTTAATGGCAAAATTAATTGGAACTATTGACTATTGTTATTGGTTAGTGTTAATGAGTAGATAGGTAACTACGTACTTATAACATCTATTCCGTGTCATTCATTCATCATCTGCAGCCAAAAATACAGTATAAAACTAGCTACGTACAAATATTATACGGACTTGAGTAATATAATATGGTATTAATTGCAACTCAATAAATCCACGAATTTTCGAGTAAAAGTATCGTGATAGACAGACGGACGAACGTGCGATCTTTTATAAAGGTTTCGTTTTTTTTCTTTAGAGGTATGAAACCCTAAAAATGCCACTTTGGAGTTATTAAAAGATACAAAATAAATTGCATTTGATTTTTTAACGGTGCATCCTTTAATGTCGGCTTATGTCGGGTACCGAGAGAGATTGAGATTACCTGTGTGCATGCGTAGGTACTAGGTACGTCGTACGTATGCCAGCACACACACGCACACATACACATCACCATAATATATAATTATGTACCTTTGGCCGAAATCCGGTGACGCATATCAGATGCTGAAAAATTTATATGACCTTTAAAGTCTAGGTTCGGTAAAAAACATAGCGAATTTTGGACTCATACAAAATATGAAAATATGATGTGTTAAAATACTATGTCCAAAGTCTAGTCTAGGTGTGATCCACAGATATTTGTTTCTGGTCTGGGTGGTCTGTATCTATTATAGGTAGGTATGTATTTACAAAAGAAAAGTATATACTAAGTATTATATCCGTTATCCTAACCACCATAACACAAGCATTAAATTGCTTATCTTGGGGTTAGGTGGCGCTGTGTGAAATGTCCTGAAATATTTATTTATTCTATAAAGTCCAAAGATTGACGATCTATCGTACTTGATATTGAATATTGATCCTACTACGGTCATGGTCATTCAGGGTCATATTAAAGTTATGGTACTTATGCGTTGTAAAATAAATTATCTGCTCATAATAGTCGTATATAATCGGCTAACATCCATTCAATGGATTATAATAATAAACGGTAGACGGTATATAATAACTATGTCGTTATTGCTATTTTAATAAAAAAATATAATAGAACTGCACACTGCACTGCAATTGCTATAACTTATCACCACCACTATAAAATTGGGGTGTTTCTAGTCTCTACCAAACGTATCTCGCTAAATAGGCGAAAAGTGGTCATTCCTTTATAATTTTAGACTCCAAACTCCATAAAAAGGAGGTTTATATATACTCCAACAGAACAGGTTACCCTCCTTACACTGTGAGAGTCAATCTCAATTAATTTGCGAGACATACCGCGGTTTAGGTCGATAACCCCTTCTCACATTGATGGATCACATTAGATGCCTAGAAAGGCATCTAATGTGATCCATCGTCGACCGCATATTCTCACTTTCCATCAGGTGGGTTGTGGTCGAACGTAGGCCTATTTGTATAAAATTTAAATAAATAAATACATATTATTATCTTTTATAGAAAACAGCCAGACCCACTTTTTACGTGCCGCGCCACTGAAAATAACTGGGGATATCTCAATAAAGAATTAAACAAAATATTATAATGTTCTCCTTTACGCCAGTCTGTGCTACATCGATGGGCTTTAACAACGAGTGGTTAAGGATTATTGCAGTGTACAGCAACCTACATTAACCCTGTAATCCCTCTATTCCAGATATCAGAGGCGAGTTTCGTGACAAGCGTAGAGGAGCTGTCCCGAGTGGACCAGTGCACACAAACGCCCCCTAGCGGCAAGGCGCGCCCGCGCACTCTTCAAAGGTACCATACATCAGACCACCTGTACGAGCGAACCCTCAGGCCCCACCGAGTGAAGCACGACCATAGACCCAACAGTCTAGGCCTCAGTGACTCCTACCCTTTTATCGCGAAGCCCACCTATGATGGATACTCAAAGTAAGAATGTCTCACTAATGTAGCATGCAGCATGAATGAAGCATGATGGATTTGTTTTTGCATGCTTTGTGATAACATGGGCTCTCGATAGATGCGTTCACCTACTTCAGTTTAGGAGAAGGTAATAATTAAGATCGTCGTTCTTAAGTGCGACTATCTCTCTCTTTCGGATGAAATGACGAATGTTGGAGTAAAAATTCGTAATTTTTTTTAAATATTTAAAAAAAAAAACCAGTTGAATACTTTGTAAAATGGCAAAGGGTTTCCAAAATGCAAATGTTTTTTTTTGTTATTTATAGATAAATAGCATATTGGAAACAACTTTTAAAAATCATTTTTAAAAATCCTAGAGGTTTGCCGTGAAAGATTTTCAAAAAGTAAATTATATACGAATTAAGATTTAAAATTTCATCATTTCGTGCGAGCGAGACAATTGTACGTAAGGACGAAGCTCCTAACTTCTAGAAACGGCTTAAAATAATATTTTGCTAACAACCTAAATCGGCGGTAGACACCAATTTCAATTACAATTCGTCACACAATATTTATAATACTACCCGCAAAAACTTGTGCAAAAAATTTGTTAAAACGTAAAAAGTGCGAAACTTGAGTGCCGAGAGTAATAATTGTGAAATAATCTTTCCTAATTGCTGTTTGCCTGACGAGGGCCTAAGTGTCGTCTTCCGGAGGTATGTGCGATAAATGATAATGGTTTTAGTATTGTGCACTGGGGTTTTTTAAAGGGAATGAAAATTAGACGAAACACCGTGTTTCATCGCGTTACACGTAAAACCGTGTATGGATAACTAAGAACGCTACCACTCTCATCCAATACGAATCCTTCTTAAAATTTCAACAAAGTGAATATCATTATTCATTATTCTCCTCTCCCTGCACGTTTGTCTGGAAGAGATCGCTGATTGTAATAATAGTTTACATTAAACAAGTGAAATTTTAAAAATACTTTTTAAAAACAAGCTTTATTTATTATTATCGTCTTGTATCATAAAGTACTCGTCAAGACGAATCAAATGAGCCCAAACTCGATGGGGTTGCGTTGTTTTATGACGGAGTTCCTATGGCCACCTTCCAGCTCCATCATCAGATCAGCTCGATGTCATAAAAATATTGCATTGTCATCCGATTTACACACGCATGCAAATTTTCAGCTCAATTGGAAACCGGGAAGTGGGTCAAATTAAACTTGCAAGATTTGATTACAGACAGACAGACAGACAGACAGACAGACAGACAGACAGACAACAGACAGGTGAAAGTAATATAAAGCTTGTAAAAAACAAGGGGACACTAGTACAACAGAAATATATAAGTAGGTACGATTTCTAACATGGGTAAAATTTTTCTGATTCGTAACACTAATAACTAATAATTATAGTACTGTGTGCTAATACGTAACTCGGGTTTTACTAATAAATTTATTTTCTAACAGTACGGTATTTATTTCATCTCTAACAACTCCTAACGATTTTCTTAGAATGTTTAATTTTGTGTTTATGTGAAATTCATTTTTCGCGTTACCCAATACGAGCTGTGGTCAGATGAACAGTCATTTCACAGTCATCAGCCACAGGGTTGAACTAAAAAAATGTCTCCACAATCAACCCGAAAATATCGTTACTAAACTAATTTTGTATATTTTCCTAATATACACTTAGTATGATGGTTGCCACAACCAACATTTTAAAATTACCTGTGAATCACCAAGTTGTCCTCTTGCCAATGGGAATTAATTCCCATTTGCCACCTGGGGACGATAAACGTGGGAATCAATGGTAATATACCATCGACAGGACCAGTTCAACTAAAAACAAATCTTTACCACTTCAACTAAAAAAGTCTTGAATATTTTTCTTTTGTCCAGGTTCAAAGTAAGCGTGTCAGACAGCCCAGCCATATCAGTAACCCCGCCTCACAGCTTGGAGTACATGTGTTCCAAAGGCGGCACTAGCCCAGGCAGTGCCACTCCCAACGGAATCATGAACAAGTCTACCACAGTCCTGCTTAGTCCAGGGTATCTGCAGACGCCGTGCCAATGCAATCAATCTCTTAAGGTAAGACATCTTTAGTTCAAAGGCGGCACTAGTCTATACAGGGAAGGTTCATAGTACAAAGGCAGCACTAGTCCAGGCAGTGCCACTCCCAACGGAATCATGAACAAGTCTACCACAGTCCTGCTTAGTCCAGGGTATCTGCAGACGCCGTGCCAATGCAATCAATCTCTTAAGGTAAGACATCTTTAGTTCAAAGGCGGCACTAGTCTATACAGGGAAGGTTCATAGTACAAAGGCAGCACTAGTCCAGGCAGTGCCACTCCCAACGGAATCATGAACAAGTCTACCACAGTCCTGCTTAGTCCAGGATATCTGCAGACGCCGTGCCAATGCAATCAATCTCTTAAGGTAAGACATCTTTAGTTCAAAGGCGGCACTAGTCTATACAGGGAAGGTTCATAGTACAAAGGCAGCACTAGTCCAGGCAGTGCCACTCCCAACGGAATCATGAACAAGTCTACCACAGTCCTGCTTAGTCCAGGATATCTGCAGACGCCGTGCCAATGCAATCAATCTCTTAAGGTAAGACATCTTTAGTTCAAAGGCGGCACTAGTCTATACAGGGAAGGTTCATAGTACAAAGGCAGCACTAGTCCAGGCAGTGCCACTCCCAACGGAATCATGAACAAGTCTACCACAGTCCTGCTTAGTCCAGGATATCTGCAGACGCCGTGCCAATGCAATCAATCTCTTAAGGTAAGACATCTTTAGTTCAAAGGCGGCACTAGTCTATACAGGGAAGGTTCATAGTACAAAGGCAGCACTAGTCCAGGCAGTGCCACTCCCAACGGAATCATGAACAAGTCTACCACAGTCCTGCTTAGTCCAGGGTATCTGCAGACGCCGTGCCAATGCAATCAGTGTCTTAAGGTAAGACATCTTTTATCTTTAATTCCAAAGGTAGCACTAGTCTGGACAGTGGAGGGACATAGTAAAAAGGCGGTACTAGTCCAGGCAGCGCCACTCCCAACGTCATCCTGAACAAGTCTAATCAGTATCTTAAGGTAAGACACCTTTAGTTCTAAAGGCGGCATTAATCTGAGCAGATTACATTGATGACTAAAGGCGGTACTAGTCCAGAGTCCAGAGTGTGCTGATACGAAGGCAGTAAAAGTAAGGTAGTAAATTTCTTGCTTAAATATCACAAAGGCTACCGTCTTTAAAAAAAAATCTAAACACAGCTAACATTGCTATTAAAATATTGCACACATATGGTATTAAACGCGGATGTCTAATCCGCAAAGAAATCGTGGAAAGCTGCTTTTCCCTTTCGACTATATCAAAATCTTAGGCTAGAACCCTTGCTCTTTCAAGATCCTAGATCATGCACCTCTGTATGAGAACAATAGTGTAATACTCTGCACCCCCTCCAGAAACTCCTCTAACGAAGATTTATCATCAATTTCAGAGTGTAAGCGAAGTAGCCCTAACAATGCCAGTAGCGGCGGGGTGGGGTGACGACTCCACACACAACGTCGGCCCTGAAGGACTGTCCTGGAGGAGACTGCACATGTCCCGCGCTAAGCTTAAAGCTACGGCCACCACTTCTGAACTGTTATCAGGTTTGTTTCATACTAAATTGATAGATAAATCAATTTCATTTTAAAACGTACAACTTTAAATCGCAACTTGTATCAAATAGCAAGGAAGCGAACAAAATTCACTGCTCAAACTAAAATACAACATATCACTTAGATAAAGAAAACCAACAGACTTTGATACAAAATTTATACACACTACTCAACTCGGTCCTCCGTCTTCCTCCTCCAACCGCTCCCAGCGACGGCACCTTCCAGGGGGCCTAGACAAGCGCCAATCGTGTATTGTTATCGCTAAAAATGTCCAATCATCGTCGTTTGTTTTTTGATAACGAATGTCATCTCAGTACATTTTTTTACGATTGCGCTTGTCTAGGTCCCCTGATATCGTCGCCCCATCTCACTCAAGGATGCCCTACACTACCTCTACCTATAGCTTGCCTCACAACTTAAACTTCGTGCCACGTTCAATCTAATTATCTTTACATCCTTTGACGACCTCTGTGGCGCGGTGGGCTAATACCCGCTTGCAACGCAGAAGGTTGCGGGTTCGATTTCCGCATGGGACAAATGTTTGTGTGATCCACAGATATTTTTTTCTGGTCTGGTGGCTTTCTGTATCTATTATAAGTATGTATTTACAAAAGAAAAGTATACAAGTAGGTATTATATCCGTTATCCTAACCACCATAACACAAGCATTAAGTTGCTTAGCTTGGGGTTAGGTGGCGCTGTGTGAAATGTCCTGATATATTTATTTATATTCCAGGTTTCGCCATGGTAGCAATGGTGGAGCTCCAGATAAACGAGCCAACGAACGTGCCCGAGTGGTTGTTCGTAATGTTCGCAGTATGCACCACAGTTCTGGTGGCTGTTCACATCTTCGCTCTGATGATATCGACCTACTTGCTGCCCAATATTGATGCAGTCAGCAAGATGGAGTCGCCTGGAGGACCCGCCAGAGCTCTGAGAGACTCGCCTCATGAACGGATGAGGGGTTTCATTGAACTCGCTTGGGCGTTTAGTACTGTTCTTGGTAAGTAATTTTAGCTAGCAATATATTATTGACATAATAAAATAAGTAAGATGGAGTCCCCTAGTAGGACCTCCGAGAACTCTGAGAAACTCCATCATAAACAAACAGGGGTTTTATTTAGCTTAGTTGGATAATGGACGTTGAGTAATTTTAGATCAGGTTTAATATCTAAACATAAAAAGATGGTTGGATGGACCCATCTCTAAGAGACTGGCCTCATAAAAGAATGAGGGGTTTTATTAAGCTCACTTGGGCGTTTAGTACTATTTTTTATAAGACATTTTAACTAGCAATATAGACACATTTAGTAAGATGGAGTCCCCTGTGAGACCTACGAGAACTCCATCATAAACAAACAGGGGGTTTATTTAGCTTCGTTGGACAATTTGACCTATGCTTAGTGAGTATTGAGTATAATATCTAAACAGCGAGATGGAATCCCTTGAAGGACCTGCTAAGGCTTTGAGAGAAGGCTTATGAACGGATGAGGGGTTCCATTGAGCCCGCTTGGGCGTTTAGCACTGTTCTTGGTAAATAATGTAATTTAATAGCATTATAGACGTAGTTGGTAACATGGTCTTTTGGAGGATCTCTCGATACTTGTGAGAGACTCTTTCCATGAAAGAAGAAGAGGCTGCACTAAGAATATTATCTCATTATAATTTAAAAAGTGCATAGCAAGCTAGAGTGCCCAGGAAGACCCGCAAGGGCACTGGGAAACTCCCGCATGAATAAATTTAAGGGACTTTACAGAGTTCGCTTGGGCGTTTATAATGGCAATATAGCCGTAGTAAGTAAGATGAAGTCTCCTAGATCTCCCAAGAACTGTAAGATACTCGCTCTATGAACACATTATTGCGAGGTATCATTGAGCTCGCTTGGGCGTTTAGAATATAAAGACTAATTCTTAAATTATTAGTTATCCAGCCGCCGCGAAGGCTTTAACTTCAATCGTTTGGTTAATTCCAGGTCTGTTCCTGTTTCTGGTGGAGATAGCGATCCTCTGTTGGGTGAAGTTCTGGGACTACTCGTTCGCGGCCGCCACCGCCGCCACCGTCATTGTTATACCAGGTAAATATTGATAATTTAATAATTACCCTCATTTTTCATAATTTTCTAATGTTTATTAGAACCGGTAGCGCTGGAGTGGACGTGTTCTAGAGTGGATACCCCGTTAAAAAAAAACTGCATGTCGGCAAACTATAAATAAATACAAAACGCTCATCAATAGGGGGCTTTCACACGTACGTCAACTCGCCGCTAAAATCAACCATAATGTGTATTTAGTAGTGCTGCTTTTTTACAGATTCATCATTGTTTTTTTACTTTTATACTTTAAACAGTTTTTTAGATTGTTTCCTGAATAAGGCTTACATGAGAAAATTAAATAAAATCCTATCTACTATTTATTATGTTAAGAAGAACCGAGTCGACTAATTCAGATTACATAATGATTGTACTATCTGTAGGCTATCTTACCTACGTATGTAATCATATTCGTATTGTTTTGTTCCAGTATTAATAGTGTTCGTGGCGTTCGCGATCCATTTCTATCACTCGCTGGTGGTTCAGAAGTGCGAGACGTCTGGACAGGACATCGAACAACTCGAGAACATGAAGCGAGACCTCGACACTGCCACGGTTAAAGTTAATATGCATTGACTTTGATTACACAAACTTACCGCCAGTTATCGTGTAAATTAGTTGAAATATTCTCAATAGGTTGAGACATTCTCAACAATTTGAGACATACTCAACAAGTTGAGATATTCTTTAAAAAATTAGACATTCTCAACAATAACTCAAACACAATTTTGGAAAATTTTGATGTTCTTCATCAGAAGTTTACGTCTGATGTCAGTCAGGAGGTTACGCCTGCCATGTTTTTGTAATGGATAAATTTATATTTATTTATTAAAAGTATCTTTAAATGAATCACTAACGGAGTTGCGTTTTTAAAAGTAACTGAATAAAATGCGTAGAATGGTGAATCTCTAATTCAAGAATTCTCGAAATTGGACCAAGATGCCAAGACTTTCTAGAAATATTATAATTGGAAAAAACTAGAGATATTATAATCGAAAAAGTACGAATAAAGTTAGGTAATCGATACTGAATTATTACTACTGTCGAAATACTCAATGAGAATTAGCCCCAAAGTTATATAAATGTGAAATTACGAATTTTGTGTTAACATTAACTTTTACAAGAACGGCGACACAGCGGATAATTGGAAGTATTTTTTCATTTTGTTATTCAGCACAACGCTAGGACGTTGACCTGTAATAATCTTTTCAATTGACATTTTACAATATAATATCCTTATTCTTTTTCATAATATTCGCGTTCCTTCAGGTTCACTAAGTTGGTAGCAGCGCGTTCTAATTTGAAAGCATTTGCTGCCAAATGCTGGTACCTAACTGCTTGCTACATAATGTACATTATTTTAATAACATTGAAATGAAATATAATATTATTTTAATTAAATGCACATATTAGTGTTTATTTAAAATAACCTAATGTATTGTCCGAAACACCATTTTAAGTGTAATAAGAAAGTCAACATATATGTATATTAAATCGTACACTTTTCGGTATATAGTTATCTATATAAGCTCCTACGATTTTTCCTTAGTGTGAAACCGTTTCGATTTGAGCTAAAACGTGACTAGAATGACATATAGACTTCCACATTATGTAGTTGAAGAAACGTTAGATTTGTTAGGAACTAACTTTATATTATACAGAACAAAAATGACATCTGTAACATGGAAACAAAAATGACATCTGCTGTTCCGAGGTGTCGCCGTGCATGTGAAAGCGTTCTTTATTTTTTTTTAATTCATAGATTAAAAATACCCATTTTATTTATTATATCGAACGAAAGCAACGAAATTTTGACTTTTTTTTGACCGAAATTATGTATTGATACTTATAATAAATTATATGTACCTACAATCTCAACTAGGATAAGGCCGCAGGCAGCTAGAATTTAAACAATGGTCTCAAAGACTAATAATAAAGTATAGATTATAAGTAATTTATAAGTTACTTTTAAGTAGAAAATAATTTGATATTAATTTCTTTTTACACTTTTCACGAAAGAGGTCCCGCGGAATTTAGCAGAACTAAATATAATTTAATCGATTATTACTGTAGTACTTCATATAAAAAAAATGTGTGCGTGTACTAGTGTACACACGTAAGAAGTGAAACTTCTTTAAGGCCTTATTTTTCGCAAAATGATCTACATGCAACTTTCCAGAAATTGGTTAAATAAAGTTAAATTAGATAAAGTTTAAACAAAAGGATTTTATTATCATAGACATGAATACAAATAATACAATTATTTCACTTTAACTATGGCGCGTAACGGAAAAATGTAACGCGTAACCGAAAAATGTGACGGTAATTTTTTTTCCAACGCCGATAAAGAAGTTTCACTTCAAAAAAATAGATAAAGTAAATACATACCTACTTACCTATATAATTAAGAAATTAAATTTGATAAATTATGAGGAGACAAATGTAATTTATAACGCGCGATAGTGGCACGGTAAAGTACCTACTCGTATATCTCTTTACCGTGATAGTGGCGCCTCGTCAAAGGGACTCCTTTCGTGAAAAGCACTGAACGGCGCGATTCGCGATGCCACCTATAAATAAACCTAATTTCATAATTATTGTCCTTTATTTTTACAAGCTTTTATTTACTTTCACCTGTCCGTTGTCTTTCTGTCTGTAATCAAATCTTGCAAGTTAAATTTGAACCACTTCCCGGTTTCCGATTGTGTTAACTTTTTGCATGCATGTATAAATCGTATGACCAATATTATTATTACATCGAGCTGATCTGATGATGGAGCTGGAAGGTGGCCATAGGAACTCCGTAATTAAACGACGGAACCCCATCGAATTTGGGTCGTCGTGACGAGTACTTTGGTGCAATCATAATAAAAGCTTGTTTTAAAAAAGGTTTTTTTAAATTTCATTTTATTTGTAAATTGTCTTCCATTTGTCGTTAATTTATTAGTGATTATTTTATACTATATAGTGATAAGTGTAAAGATAAAGTACTTATAATTTATAAAATACAGATTACCTTAAATAAGATATTGCTGATCAGTATTTTTATTTCAAGTGAATTTTGTGTAAATATTTTTAGAATGAAATGTTTGTATGTAATAAATTTTAAAATATTAAATAAACAAATCAATATTATAATTAGTTTTATTAATATGATATCATATACATTATACAACACAAATATTTGTGTTCTATTACATAATCTACCTAACTATACCTAACTTAGGGAACACAAAAAGTCAGAAAAAGGTAGGTAAATAAATAACTTAGAGCATGAGCTACTAAAATAAAATTATGTAACTATAAAACACTATTAAAAAAACTATAATAAATTATAGCAAACTATAACTGCGGTCTTAAGTTGGTAATTTTTTTTCATAAAAAGGTCACCTATGACACAGGACGAACGGACGGATAGTGGAGTCTGACTATGAAGTATGTGCGATCGGCTTATTAAGAGCGCCAAGAATATTCTAAGTACCTTCTAGGTCAGCGGTCAGAGCCAGGGTGGGGCAAGCGCCCCACCTTCTTTGTCTATGGCCCCACCTCACCGTGGCTACGTCCATGGCTTAGAGTTAGAGCTGAAACTACAACGGCGCAGTTACATAAAAAAGTTCATCAAAATAAATTTTCAAAATAGAGTTCCACGCATAGAGGTAGAATAATTTAGGTATAGTTCAGTGGTTCTACGTTTTCATATTTCAAAGTTATTTACATCTTACAAACGAAAAGTCGCGCGGCTTAGGTCACGAGGACCCTTATCAAACACACACTAATTTTCTATGTATTCTAAGTTAATTTTTCCAGGGTAAAAAAAAAGAGTCCGTTATCAAGCGGCCAGCAATATAGGTATATCGAGAAATAAGAACCCCAGTTCATCATTCAACCATTTATTCCAATCAATAGAAATCAGCCTTACATTTATCCCTAAATTAATATAAAATCAGGTATCAATAGACTTACATTAATTAATTAATATTCGACTTATTTACAACACAAAAAGGATGTTGACAAGATAAAAAAATCTAATTTATCCGTTATTTAAATATTAAAAAATAAGATACGAAATTTTGGGTTTGCGAATAAAATAAAAAATGACTGAAAAACAACGCTGTCATACTTAAATCTAAAACTAACGCTGTGACGTCATCCCCCACCAAGCAACTTAAATGCGTTATCTCACTACTTGGCTGTTTGTGGTTATCTCAGCTGTTTCTTATTAATAGTGGTGGAATTTTTAAAGGAAATCTTCCAGGTTGTCTGTAAGAAATTGCCTATTGCTATAAGACCGCCGATTATTTGCCTAGCATTAAGATATCTAGCTCATTAAGTTTATTTGTAATTGTTTGGTATGCAATAAGGTATTATTTTATTCTTCTTCCGATTCGGACGATTAAACTCCGGCAAGTGCACGAGGTTTCATGACATTTCAAAAGAAAATAAAATTCGATTAGTTCGGCGCGGTCGATGCACAAAACCAAAATATACGAGTTCAATATTTTTTTATAAGCTATTTGACTGACAAATTTATATCTATATCCCTTACTTCATGCATTTGGAGCATTGTGCGATTATAATCCTTTGCTTCTTTCAAAGCCAGCTCCACCTCGCGCTAAGTGCGAAATTTTTAAAACAAAATGTCAAGAAGCACATTTTTTTGAGAATTTTACACTTTGCGAACATTTGCGCCAAGTGGAGTGCCGGCATTAACTATACTACGTTACACCGTATCGTAGTGTCAAATTCTTGTTAGTGTTTTTGACACTATTTCATTTGGGAATTTGACACTACGGCGCATGATTTAACGCAAATTCGGCTGAGTGATTACAATTTTTAAATCCTTTAAATTCTTATACAAATTAGACAGAAGTTATATAAAATTGTTTGAGAAAAGTAAAAAAAACTTTTTTCTTGTAGTTATCTATATTATTATACTTGCAAAGTACTTAAACTTAATATATTAGTTCCAACAAGACTTTCTTTACTATTAAAGGTACCATTCCATTGAGTATAGCATACTTTGTAAATGTGTTACTGCTGGAAGTTTACATAAGATTAATAGATTAGCATCTCTACTAAATATAATACAATAAATATATGAAAATTAAAAGTTGTTATAAGTTTGTAATGAAATAATATAAGTACTCTATTTTTGTTGTATGCTGTTTTTTATATGTTGTTGTAAATAAATATTTTTTCTTTCTTTCAAATAATTTTCTTCAGAATATTTGTTTTTGTTACAACTACCTTAGTTGGTGAGAAAGAATTTATTACACTTTCGTTTATCACCATCAGGAAAGAACCAATCGCTCATGGCTTAGATTGGTTACCTGGAATAGATCACTCACAGCGATAAGGCTCATTGTGGACCAAATTGTTTCAGTGCTAGTATTAAGTAAAACTGTAATTTTCTCTGGTTGCAATAAAGAGTATTCTATTCTAATGCCAAAAAAATACTGAGATAATTATTGTATATTGTAGAAAACCGATGTCTCAGGAATTTTTTTAGCCAAAAGAGATTTGGCAGTTACCAGCACTCAGAAAAAGGAAGCTATATCTTATATTTTAGGTACAAAAAGGTTTTTCGGTTCCAACCGTCAAAGAAGAAATAACATCAAGACAAATCTTACGCTAAGCACCTAGACCGCCATCCAAACGAACTTGCCTCTGACCTCATGAACACACAGACAGTGACATTTTCAAGAATTAAGAGAACAGCTCCTCAAGACATCCCTAAAGATTAGGAGAATCTGACAATTTGTGGTTCATACCACTCACGACACGCTGCAACTACGACCAAACTCTCGCTCAATGCCCGTAAGGGCAGAGTGCAAGAAAAAAGGATGACTAAAAAAAAAGAGAGGTACAAAAAGAAGAAGTGATCAATTCTGTTTTCTAACAGTGAAACTGCTGGATACAGCTACAAAATAGGTTTCAAACATAAACTATCTCGTCATCTTACTTCGTTGCATAAAAAAGTGTGCTGCATTCAACAGAATGATACCTTTAACACAATACAGTTACGAGAGGACCTATAACATAATTTCGTCAACTTAAACATCAGTTAGGATTACATTATCACATCTCAACGTCATTCATAGCCATGGCAGTGTCATCTGGTACGAGGACTCCGTTCCTTTTTCGAGGGTATTTGTCATCTTCTTTCACTTTCTCGTCCTGTTCTTTGATCTTTTCTAGGATGCTCTCTCTCGGTTTCCATACTACCAGTGACATTGATGGCTTTTCTAATCTGTAACAATTGAACAACATTTTTAGCACAGAGGAGTATATGAGATTCCTCCGCCGAACATGGGCATGGTGGCATTAAAAAACCTGGGGGTGTTCCTGCGAGACGCCATAGTGCTGGGGTAATTTTTAATGGAAGTGAAAGTGCTTTAGATGATAATTAATAGGAAATAGGAAACCACAATGGCTTTGTTGCAGTCTAAATATGGGAACCTTTTATTATTATCTAAACATTGAAAGGTTCGTAAAGGATTTTTTCAAGAGGCTAAAGCCGCAAGCATAAGTTATTAAGTAATATTATAGTGACACACTTACCTTTCCATAATAGTAGCTGGAATGATATCTTCTTCGTGTATTTTCTTGATCTCTTCAGAGAGCACAATAGTATGTCCCTTTAGTTTCTCCGTGTCAATCATTTGGCTTGTGACTCCCGTATCCATGGTGACATCATCCAAAGCCAGCTCATGCGGTGTGTATTGCGACGAGATGTGAAGACCATTCAAGTGCGCTGCCATTTTCTCTTCTGTGATTAATTGCTTTGCTGGACTGTAATTTACGATATTATAATATTATTTATCATAGTGATATCACATGGTTCACATTTGATTTTAGCTTGCAATTTTCATGCTTTTTATCTATTAAAATAAAAAGTTAAAGGCAGAAAATAATCAAATAAATAAATCGATCAAAGTTATGCACATGTTATAAGTATTCTGAGATAAGAGTGTATGATAAAAAAAAGGGTTTTATGGTTAAAAAGTAACCACTGGAGAACCTTATAATATGTAATTAAGCCCATTTATCAAAGTTGTTAGTACTTACATTACTGGTTCTAGATCCATACTCTTTCTCTTACAATGTACAACTGGATTGAACTTTCCATCTTTGAATGGATTCGCTGTGAACTGGACAACTTGCGGAGGCGACTGGAGGCCCCAAGGGAGCCCGCGGGAGTTCCATGGCGTGCCTGAGGGCATCGACATGTTTTGGGGCTCCACTCCTTGCCTGGGATACGGCATTGACGACGCCAAAGCTTGCTGTGCGAACATTTGTTTAGCCAATTCATCCGATTCGTTGAATTGATACGGCGCGTATCCGTACACATCCATTGTGATTAAATCGTTACAAACCTCTTGAAAAGTTTTAACTTAATTGACAACCGGATAATAAACTGTAATGGTCGGATAATTGAATAGAATTCGCGAAAATGAGCACAACAACAATAACAAATAACACAGAAATTTCTCGTACGGAATCAACTTTCCACAGACGAAGTTTTTTTGACTGACATCTGACGCTAGAGACGCGCGATTTTATGTTACCTATATATACTTAAACAATATCGATATAAGAACAAATATCGATATTTTATTATCGCTTGCCGGACCAATAATCTTCTGATTATTCAAAATAAATATCCTTTTCCTGTAGCACAATAATCTGGTTTTAGAAAATAGGTACATTACAATTTTATTACGGGCCAAATTCCTTCATTGAGAAAATTGTTGACATCAGAGCCATTGTCCTCATTAATATGAGTAAAATAACATACGCAGCAATTTACATTGAAGTTACGGTCCGATGTTGATTGTCGATCGTCGTGATTATATGGGTCCTTGCCCAATATAACGTTTTGCATAGTAAAATTATTGTGTCAAATTATTTTTTGAATATAAATTTAATTATGCTGCCAGCATTCTGGGCACTCTGCCATCTGGCAGTGGTTTGGAGCACTTGGATTTTCTGTTGTGATTGGCTTGTGGCTGATCTGTAGTTAATCAAAGTATTCTTTATTGCTGTAGTAACTGTAGTATTGTTGGTTTGTTTTTGTCAATAAAGGCATAATTAGCTACCTACTCAAAAAAATATTATTTTATTTATTGTTAAATAATAATATTACAATTATTTAGAACTTGCTTCTGCATAAGTAATTTGTTTTTTAACTCATAATAGTAAAATTAGGATCTCGACAATAAAACAATATTTTAAATGTTAAGTCGAATGTTAGTCGTTTTGAATGTTAAGTAAAGTTGATAATATGTAAAGTAGGTTATGTGTTTAATTAAGTCGTAAAAAAAAATATTTTGTAGGTAATAAGTAATTAATTTTGTTATATAAATATTAATTTACTTGATTGAAACAATTTATTTTTTCTATAAATCTCAAAATTCTCTTATTACAAACACTTATAACAATATTAGGTCAAGCTAGATAAAGAGCAAGACAAAGACAAAGGCATAACAATGATTCTTATGAAATCATGCGTTTTTGGTAAATCGATTTATTGAAGTTGAAAAGTATTCATTATTAATCGATAAAATTACACAACCCTAAACGAGGCCAGTTCTTCATGGACTCTTCTCAAAAATTCTTGAATTTTCTATGATGGAGGTATGTTTTCTATGGCCACGGCGTAATAAAACTTGACACTGGCAAATTAAGAAAGAGTGTGATTTTATCAATGGCGGTGGTTAAATAAATAAAAAAACAAATGACATTTTTTTTTAATATTATGGCAACAGTTGCATTTTGCCAGTGTCGAGTTAAAAAAAATTAATTATATTCTGACCATGGATACAAGTCCATAACAAGTCCTTCAGTCGAAAACTTTATTATAATTTTAAGTTCCTTGTTTATTGGAGGATATTCCCTCCAAAATTCGATAAAGAGTGGGCGTTTATCGAATCACATCGATTCATTTTGTGACGATTCTTGAAAATAGTAGACTGTTGAACTTTTTTCCATTCTTCGACAGTAAATCACATTCACAAACACTCAACGTTTATATTAAACCCACTATTAATGGTACGCGTTTAGCACTTATTGCAAAATTATTATCCAAGAACACAAAAAATTTCTTCCGCTTTCCAAAAGCGCGGCAAAATGAATCCACAAAATGACAATAACAGCGAACGACTGACAGTAGGAAAATGTTGCCAGCTGTTAGCTGAAGTTAAAATCGATTACATATACAAATCGATCGGATTACTCAATAATAATAATTTATATAGACAGATTCCATTGAAATACATAATAATATTACTGTTACAGATTAGACCCTTTTCTGACACAGTAAATAAAATAATGTTACTAAGACATTTATATTTATTAATTAATCTAACTTAAAAGTCCATACATCGTTAAGGTATATAAATTCACAATGTTTTATCACTCAACAACAATATAAATAGGTAAATACTTATTATATTTATTTTATTATTAAAGTAATTCTCTAAATGAATAACTTTTAACATTTAAGAATTTTATCTATACAATCGATACAAATAATAATTACTATACAGTAGGTACAATGTACTATACAGGGTTACTGCTGCTAATTCAGAATACATACATTATTGAATAAAAACTTGATAAATTAAAATAATTTTATGATGATTTATAATCGCTTTTCATTCCTAATAAATATCTTAAAATTGTCTGTGTCAAATAAAATATAAATGTGGAGATCCGATAAATCATATAATATTTTTAATCATAAATTTTAAAATAAGTACGTTTATACGAGACTTGATAATGACGTTAATAGTAGCCCCGTTATTGAGAATATTAACTTAATTATTCTTTAAAAAACAATAGTATAATAGTATAGATATATACGTTATCAATATAAAAATCTAAATATCAAACTATTCCTTCAATAAAAAAATATTAAAATTATACATAATGGATATTTTAGCGTTAACTACGCCTAAAATATTAGGTATTCTCATGAAACCCATTATTATCTACTCACAATAAAAGATTTGTAACCAGTTCTACAACATTGTTTTGTTTAATATTCAATTCTTATAGAAACCCGACCTAATGCAAATATTATAGCCATTTTGATTATGTATATCATAAGGAAATAATTGACATTGTCCTATGGTAAATAAATATGTAAACCTTGTTTATAACCGTTTATAAATAATGCGGCAATCTTGGACAAAACAATGAATAATTAAAATATTATTTTTTTCATGACAATTATTGTACAACTGATTATGATTTATTATTATAATATTAAATCAAATAAATAATAATTCAATTCATATTATTCGTTAATATTATGAGTATAAAGGTAGTAAGTAAATGTCAAGATTTGATTAATCTAGCTATGATGAATAAAATATTATGATTCTACTAGTGGAAGTGATTATTATGTACATAATCTAAACTGGTTTTCAGGACTGGGAAGAATGAATCCAATAGATAATGTTAGTTTTGTAATAATATATTAATAATTAATTTTATGAATACAATCTTACAGATAAAATTATTTAAATTAAAACTAAGACTTAAATATAACAGCCTTTTGTTCATCCGTTACGTTCTGCATCTGTATATAATATTATTATAGTCGCTAGTGCCTGCGAGTCGGTAGCAGACTCTTCAGCCTGTTTCACTTTTGACTTCAATGAGGGATTCCGGTTCCTCGTCAAGTCGGCCATAACTTGTCGCTGAGCGTATGGAAATCCTAGAACAAATAAATATAATATCAAATTATATACTATTAACATCACACTTATATGTATAATATAATTACTTATTAATCTATTGAAAGACATGGGTCCCTATTACAGAATATGACAGCCTCAATAGACTCTATGTTACAATTTTTGTAAAGGCCATTTCAATCTTTCCTCATATAGGTATATCTAGTATTTACAGCTTAGAGAACTTTTCAACTTTTAAGTGACGGGATAACACTAGATATATATCTGTATCTAGGTATAGATAAATATATAAAAGGAAAACGTGACTAATAATAACTTTTCTATCTACACATATTTCCATTGTGTTGAAAGGAGGATTGAGTTGAAATTGGGTATAAATATATAGATGTAACGTAGTCATCCGTTATCCGAAATAAACTTGCAACAGGAGTAAAGCCGCAAGCATAAGCTAGTAGTTTTTTTCATAAAAGGTAGGTACGTGAGCGCGTATCATATATTTATATATTCTAGAATTGACGTCATCAAATTTAGAGACTTTTAAAAGATAAAATGATTCTAATGACAACGCCGCAGATGCCGCCCACGTATTATTATTTCCACCAGTGGAATAGTTTGTCTATGAAAGGCGATATAGGATAACCGGATAATCCAGATACCATATAGTCGTTGATTATGGTTACTGTACGATATAATAACATGATATTAATTACGACTTAGTGAAACACTGGTAAATACCTAGGTCGATGCAATGCTATAAAAAAATGTCATCAAGTATATATCTACAGAGATTTATTATAATTACAGGTTTGTCAAGTACGATCTAATCCATTTGTAAGATCGCTAATGCCAACATAGCATAGTTTTTAGGGTTCCGTACCTCAAAAGGAAAAAACGGAACCCTTATAGGATCACTTTGTTGTCCGTCCGTCCGTTTGTCTGTCTGTCAAGACTCTTTTTCTCAGGAACGCGTGGAGGTAACAAGCTGAAATTTATAGGAAATACTAAGGTCCATTGTCTCCTAGAGCTGTGAAAATTTCAAACTTCTAGGCCATCGCAATCAAAAGATATAGTCGAATATGTTGCAAATTTCAGCAAATTTTCGACATTACCAAATAAATCAAAACCTACGGGGCACTTCCCGTGAACTCAGAATCTTGAAATTTGGCACGAAACAACTCCTTAGAGCACAAATAAAGGAAAAATTGCGAAAACTATAAATTTTTATTTGCATCATATGAAAAAAATATTTTGAATAATATTATACCTACTACCCCTTTTCTCATGAACGCGTAAACGTATTAAATTGAAATTCATATCAAATACTCAAATCTACAATACCTTTAAACTGTAATAAAATCAAACCTCTATGTCAACGCATTCAAAAGAAACAGCAATTTTAGTCGCAATTTTAAACTCGCAACTACTCTCAAAAAATCAAAACCTACAGGGTACTTGCCGTTAACTCAGAATCTTGAAATTTGGTACGCAGCAACTTCTTAAATCATAGGCAGAGGAAAAATTGCGAAAACTGTAATTTTTTTTGTTAAATCATATTTTTTTTTTATATAATTTCATACTTAGGTACTACCTCATTTCTCATGAACGCGTGCAGGTATTAAACTGAAATTCATATCAAATACTAAGGTCTATAATAACTTTAAACTGTAATAAAATCAAACCTCTATCTCAACGCATTTAAAAGAAACAGCAATTTTAGCCGTATTTTTTAACTCGCGACTACTCTCAAGGGAATCAAAACCTACAGGGTACTTGCCGTTAACTCAGAATCTTGAAATTTGGTACGCAGCAACGTATTAAATCATAGGCACAGGAAAAATTGCGAAAACTGTAAATTTTTAGTTACATCATAAAAAAAATATTTTTAATAATTTTGTATTTCCTACCCCTTTCCTCAAGAACGCGTACAGGTATTAAATTGAAATTCATATCAAATACTCAGCTTTATAATAAATTTAAGCTGTAAAAAAATCAAACATCTATGTCAACGCAATCAAAAGAAACAGCAATTTTAGCCGCATATTATCAAACTCGCAAGTACTCGCAAGGGAATCAAAACCTAAAGTATTTAATATTATACCCACTTTTCCTTAGGGTTCCGTAGAAACCCATAGGTTTGTACGGAACCCTCGGTGATCGAGTCCTACTCGTACTTGACCGGTTTTTTTTATATCAAAGTAAGGACACAAAAACATATTTTCAATTGACAAAAAAACACCTCTAGCTCTGTCTAGCAGCTTTACATATTTTAAGTATAATTGATTATGTTCACCTTTTAAGTTTATTTTCTTTATATAAGGTGACGCATAACAAGACTGAGACAATAGAGTCGCGAGGCTCAGTTTTGACCAACTGTGCAAATAATGTAATTCCCTAACTTTTAACAGTAGTTTCAACATCAAAAGCACAGGCTTTGTGCAGCAAAATTAATACGTTTTATTATATCTGCGCTATATTTGTTTCACCTGCTTAACTCATTAAAACAATTTACAATAATACAATTTCACACAATATTTCTAATAACGAGAAATTATAATTATTACTACATAATAAGTATACACGCACATAATATAGGTACATTTATTACAATTCGTGATCAAACCAACGGTTTTATTTATTTCAATTTTTATCATTACACGGTAAATACTTACCTACTGTACGAGTATGTAGGCGTAGATTTTTAAAAGACATTAAGATCTTTTTATCAATCAAGGACTTAGGTCGCTAAAATTAGGTATACGGAGAAAAGAATTAAGCTTAATAATTTTATATGTCTGAAGTCTGATTTATCTTCTTAATTTATTTTTTAAATATTATCGGTTTGATCATCATTAAAATTTTCCATTACAACAATGTAATCTGTAAATAAATAATATAAACGACCAACAAAGAAATACCTATTTTAATTGTTTTCAAGAAACTCGAATAAAACTTCCTTCATCAGACTCATTTTATAAACGTTGTAAAATACCTATATATTCGATAACAACAATAAAAAACCAGATGTTAAACATTTGACGACATGGTCTGACTAATAAAATCTCATAATATACAATTTTGATGGTTTCAATATAATAAATATGCTGTAATAAGAATCAATTTTATTAATAATAGATTAATAAGTAATATTTCAATTAATATTATAAATTAATAAGTCAATTTTTTTAATAATAAATAATTTACTTATATGTATAAAATTAGTTGAATTTCTTTTTAGTTGTAATTGATTATATAATTTTATACGACAAATCATAATTTATATATACGTCACAATGGATAAACAAAGGAATCTTACAAATATCGGTATGACCCAAGTTAACGTTTGGGTTACACCTACTCAATGATGAAAATGGTATATAATACTCAATTCACATTTTAAATTTATGTTATAAACAAATCTATTTTAGGTATGCACGTTTAAGCTTAATAAATTATGATACAAATGATACAACATGCAATCATAGAGTATTTTTACAATGGTCAAAAAAATAATTTAATTGTCATTCTATTGTATACGCCTTTTTTTATTAATTATTGTGCTTATGTTTACCATGCCAAAAAAGACGTCAATTTAAAACTATATAATAATAATTAAACTAGCTTTAATGACCAATGACAATTATTATTATTATTCATAGGTATATTATGCACTCACATATAGGAAGCGATGCGGGTATTAAAAATTAAATACTAGAATTAACTATATTCTAATTAGGCACCCACGTAAATGTATCTAATTAATCATTCATGGGAATTAATGTACTTAAAGATAACGCAACTGTAGGCATCCGAGACTTCCTTTATCGACTGAAAGAAGTTTTCTATAGACATAAACATATTGTATATTTATAACATATTGTAAATGATAGGTATGAGTTTTGTTACAATAATGCATTAAATATACGTGATAGTAATTATTATGTAATATATTTGTGATTAAATATTTAATAAAGATATTGCTAATAGTAAATAAGTTTTAACACTACCTACTGTTGTCATGATGAGAAGTTGACAGCGGAAACGGTTAATTAACTTATTATTTCAGATAATTTTAATAAATAAGTACGTTGTTTTTGTTTTATTCTTCAGACGTCATTCATTGTTTTGTTATTTTTTTGGGTTTCATATAAAAACTTTCACATTTTCAGAAATAGTTAAGGCTGTAGATTATTCCCAAGACAGTTTTTTTTATTTAAAACAACAATACTACCTAGGTATACCTACCTAATTATTAATAATTAAAGCAATTCTCCTCTTAATATGTGAAAATATGAAGAATAAAGTTGGGACGGCGAAAATAATGCTAATTACCTACATTATTTTAAGTTGTATAAATTTTCACACCCACAATGGTCAGCAATTGACGCAAAATCACTGTTTGTAAAATACTAATTAGAACAATAAAATAAATTCGTCCTAATAACAAAAAAAAAACATACCTATTATATTATTATAACTGTATCAATTTCTATGAATTTAAAAATCTTTGAGTAATATTATATGCTTATAGGTACTTTTTTATTATTAACTTACCTATTATTTATTTCCATATAATAATTATTATTATTTTATACCTACTAGCTACTAATTGCTATAAATCTATTCTATTTATGTATTGTATTAATGTTTTTTTATTCATCAATAAAGTCCAGCATAGTTACACATGGAATCTTATTGTCATGAAGATATCTCGTCTATGTTTTCAATTTTCATAGCATCACGTATTACAATAATAATTATATTATTGGTTATCTACGTCATACTAAACAAATGTAAATCTTCAAGGCATCGTTGGAACTAATTTAATTTATGAAGTTAACATTTATAATAGACCGTTAACATCCCAAGTACAGTGAGAATAACGCAAAAGTTATTTTTACGCCTAGCAAGGAAAATATAATAGCAGTGCGTAATGAAATAGGTACGACGTTATATTAAGTTACCTATACAATTTTATATAATGTATCTGTTGAATATAAAGGGATTTAGTAGCGAATGGATTGTTTAAACGTAATCTGTAATCTGTAGGCAAATTATTGTGTTAAAGGATCATACACCTACTTAAAATTTTGTCTAATTAAAAATGTAGGTAGGTATATGAAAACAAAAAAGTATATGCCACGTAAATCTTCCCTTATTGATTATATCCCTGATTTCCCGAGTAAAAAATTAAACGAATTATTTTTTATTATAACAAGTCAAGAATCAATATTTAATTGCTGATTCATTGCAAATTAAACTGCAAGTTACATCCTTGCTGTTGCCCAAAAAGCGGATTTAAAATGCGTTACAAGTACATATTGTGTGTTATTATCCTCTTGAGGATCGTATGACCAAAAATTTCCAAGGTGGTCAAGTCATTTCAACATAGGTACGCAATACTATTACTCATTTGTATCCCTTTATGAACCCCCATATCAAAAAAACATGGTTACATAGGCGTCACTCGAGTTTTTAGTCCACTGCACACAAAGATAAGGAAATTAAATTTCAAAAAACAATATATAAATTTTCTTGATACCTATTATCCTGTCCTAGGTTGTCTACATCAATTTCCTTGAATATATCAATACCTATGAAGGTATTGATAATGTTTAATTCGTCCTGCTACATTTTTTACTAATTAATTACACGCTAACCAATTTCCAGAAGTTACACAAAAATTAAAAAAATTACTATTTTATTTTAAAATTAATATTTATTTGAAAGAATCACTTACCCGGATAAATTTCCTAGGAACGGTATTGTTGTAGAGTGCAAAATATCCCTTCGATCCCAATATTTTATTTTCTTGTGAACCACAAAATATAAATATAAAAGGCAGGCGATCACAAGGCACACAACTAACGCCAACACGGCTATCATCATGCTCGACGCTGAAATATAAAAGAAATTACTTTATCTTTATATAAACTCGGGTGGCTAGAGTAACCATGAGTGCTTCTTGTTTGTTATATTAAACACGTCTGCTTTCGGCAAAAAGCTATCGGCTAAACGAACTTGTTGCAGAACGCTTACAATTTTTAGTTAAGGCATGATGTGGTAGCGTGACCACTTTTTGGAAATTTGATTAAGAAGATAGAGATGACTTTTCTGACTCTATATTTTTGATGGATTTTGTATTTATAAATGCCTAACATTCTTATTATGTTCTGTTATCATCACTTACGTCATAGGTCTATTCCATTAATAAGAAATTTTAAAATAAAATATACCTACTTGGGTGTATTGATTAGGGATACTGGCTGAATAAGTATATTTGAAATAGTAATATTATTAATTTAAAAAGACAATATAAATGTAATATCATAATGGTCGAATGGTGGTATCATAATGGTGGGTGGTTGTGGTATCGTGGTGGTATGTAAACACTAAACACACTCTACGATCACACGATCTCAGTTCAGGTAGGAATATGTCTCTGAATTTAGTATCGTGTCTTAATTTTATAAGTTGACGTCATTTTCCGCCTTTATCCTTATCGTCTTAAAAATGTGGTTACTTAATTTAGTTTTGCGCATGTTTAAACGCTTCATTTTATTGTTAAAATTTAGTGTAAATTACTATAATATAATGTTTGCGGCTTTACTTACTTAATTCCGAGTCTTACTGCCGAGTTTACTGTTTGTTTAATTTTAGTATATAATAAATGTACTGATTACAATACACTGACAGATTACATATGCATTAAAACATAATATTATAATTAATGTATATTGTGATAGTCATAATGTACCTGTTACATATTACATTGTATGTTTGTTTATACTTGTTCACAAAGGAAACATTTTACTATGGTTTGCGCTTGACTGTTGAAAAGAACGAATTGTCACGTTTTGTCACAATGAATATGAATTGTTTTTAGAAAATTACCACAGGTGACTCTCAGGAGTAATACGAAGTGGTAAGTAAAGCATAAACAATAAATATATTATGATAAATATCGAAATCCAATTAAAATTATTGGGCTTTGAAAATTAATTAGCTATTTATAAACCGATTTAACTTACTACCAATAATTATTAAGACACTTAACAACTGAAACTTAATATAATTGTAATTGTGTCTTTTTTTTGAGTAAGGATTAAGAAAACAATCAATTATTTTAACAAGAAAAGTTTTTAGGTATAGTTATATAAATAGGAATATTATATACTTCAGTTACAGCTACAAAAACATGAAATTTTAATAGTTAAATTATATTAAAATTGACTTTATTTATTCAGAATCGAGAAAATAATATTTTAGCATAATAAATGAAAATGAACTTATTTATTATTATATACATTTTTCACATTTTATTAGTTGTTTTGTTACAAAACAATAACACTTTACAGGAAATAATACAGGTTTATTTTATTGTGTTTTAGATAAAATCATTGTTTTAAATTATTAACTAGGTTTTGGTTGTGGTTTGGTCCTCATTGAAATATTTTCGTAGCGGATGTCTACGTCAGAATATAGAAACAGAGATCTGTAAACTATGTACCCTGGATATCACTAGTATAGTGATCTGTGCTGGATATTTCCTCGTTGTCTGTAAATACCTGATTTCAACAAAATCAGTTCAGCAATTGGAGCTATACTTTATTGATAGATCAATCAATCAGTTATACTTTTAATATAATATGTATATTTAGGTAGAAGAAATTAACTGAAGACTGATTAATCTAATTCTTAATCGGCAATTGCTTCATTTTTCCCAAGAAGGCAAAAAGAGGAGGTTCTCGAAAAGGGGAGGTCCCTTTTCCTAAACTTTCTTAAATGTAACTTGCTCTACATCACAAGGTTTACCTTTAAAGCTCTTACACATTATGCCTATTCATTTAGGTCTTGAGTCAATGACTTTATTATATACTTCAGAGAACTCCATAATGAGGTAGAGAGCAGTCACGATGACGCAAATAAGTCCCCCGCAATATTTATAAAGCTCAGCTGGTTTCACCAAACTACCTTGTTTGACACACGGATAAAGGAAATTGTTAGAGGGTACTTGCTCATCAAGTGAAATTTAAAAACACGACTTCACGATCGGTTCAATGAGCCAGGGGGTTAGTCATTTTTGTCAACGCGACTGATCACTTACACAAGGCTCTCAGCCTTGCTGTCAAATCCCTTCAAAAATTTAAAATAAATCATGAAAACCTTTTTTGCACCGCTGCACTCGCCTATATATTATTCATGGGTCTAAGCTATCTCTATACCAAATTTCAGCGTCTGTTCACCCATTTAGGCGTGAAAAAATAACAAACATATGTGCAGACATCCATACATTCTTACAAACTTTAACGTTTATAATATTAGTGAGATATAACTTCCAACTGAGATTATACAAAACATAAAACCCTCAAAAACTATTACTCCTCGGACCGTTAATCTGCATGTGAGCTTACTATAAGTACCTCATAATATTGTTTCCTGCACCACCAGTACCAGTTTGTGAACCTAAGCACCGTCCAGTAATTTTTATGTCAATGAAATGACACTTATGTACATATAAATAAACATAATTTAATTGTCAGACCAAAATTAAAGTGTATCGAACGTTAACCAAATCCCACTTCATATGCATCGCGTAGGACGTAGGTCAATTCAATGAGAGACGAGATTGTTTACTCTATATTTTCCTTAGATAGTGCTCGGGACTCAGGAAATTGATCTTTTGGTCAATAAATTAATTCTTTTCCTGTATAATAACTGAATAAACAAGCAGCTAAAACCGTTAAAAGGAATGGGAATTTTGATTCGGCTTACGAAGCAGATATTAGATGTTTAATATTAGAAACGATCGCCTGAAACAAATCACTTTCAACAAATGGACTGCCGATTGCAACATGTATGCATTTTATTTTGTACTATTTTTATAAATTTTATGCAATATGGTGTTTCTAAAAAGAGTTATCAATGTGAAATTTAATTTAAAACTTCTGAGTAAATAAATGCAGAAGCCGCGAGCAAAAGCTAGTAAGTAGCTATTATATTTTTTAAATTAAAATAAATGTTTGGCGTAGAAAACAAATATTAAGGGACATCACAAAACTCAACTACGTTACAATTTGTGACATTGAATACGTATTTTTTTTCAATTATAAAGAATAAAAATAATAATATTAACTCCGTGAGAATTTACATTGTGTGATTGAATTTATTTATATTTCAGACCCCTTTTGTTTTTTATCATTTGGCTTTAGAATTTTAACATTAATATTACTACGTCAAACGATGTTTTTTTTTGTCAGTTTCTAGGTATATTAGGTTAGTAGGTAGGTACTTATTTAATATTGTCTAAAAGTTATTGTATTGTCTTGAAATTCAGCACTAAAGAACATATTTATGTACCTAACTAGTCATATTCTACAATTTCATTTGTGAAAACGATGATATTAAGTACCTACTGATTTTAATGTAGGTAAAGTATATTGAATTATCTGTCTTTTTATACTTTAACTTATAATACATATTTTACATTTAATGTTATCATATTATACTAGTTGTGACAAAGCAGATAATATTAATATATCTGAAATGATTTGGTCAGTAAAAATATTATTGGAATAATCAGAACTCAGAACTAAGTTGTGCTAAGTCATGTAACTAAGTACCTAATCCTAAAATCCCAATGTCAAAGCTTTCTTAAAATTTCTTACGTTTTCGTCACTGTTATGTACTTTATTATTTATCAATTATAAATATTATATTATGTAACTTGATGAATACCTAAACATAGGCGTACCCAGGGGGGGGGGCAGGGGGGGGCAGCTGCCCCCCCCCCTGGAAATCGAATGTCTTATATTATATCTGTATGATAAGAAATAAAATTTTCTTGGCGCTCGCAATAAGGCGATCACACACGTTTCGTAGTCAGTAATTATATATTTTTTAGCTTTTTAGTAACAATATTTAATTTTTTCACCACTCGGAGCGTACTAAATGCACATTTTTTGTCATCATATTTATAAAATTTCTTGGCACTTGCACCAAGGTCGTAGGTAGCTATAGAGGTAGTAGTAGTATATCCTTTACATGTAACTTTCGTGGTCAGAAATAGGATATTTTCTTGGGGTTCGAAATAAGCCGTTCGCACATTCTTCATAATCAAGATTTGAAATTTTCTCGGCTCTCAGCAAACTGCTTGCGCTTTTATTAGTAAGAACATTCAAGTTTCTTGCAGCTCGGAACGAACTAAGCTCACCTTTCATAATCAGAAAAATAAAAAATACTCGTCGCTCGTAAGCTGTACGCGCTCTTATAAGTGAAAATATTTAAATTTCTAACCGCTCACAAAACGATAGCTGCACGTTTTTCGTTGGCAAATATATACAATTTTCTTGGAAATAGCGGCAAGCTGCTAACGCTATTTTACGGAAGAATATTTTAATTTTCCTACTGCTCGAAGCAAATTAACTGCACTTTTTCGTTATGCAAAATATTAGATTTTCTCGCCGCTCGCAGCAAACTGTAAACGCTCCTATATGTCTGAATATTTAAATATCTAACCCCTCAGCGAAAGATATCTTCACTCTTTTCATAGTCCAAGATATAAAATTTACTCGGCGCGCGCAGTAAGCTGCTCGCGCTGTTTTAAATAAGAATTATTTAATTTTCCAACTGCTCGGAGCAAGTTAACCGCACTCTTTTATATGCCAAAAATATAAAATTTTCTCGGCGCTCACAGCAAGCTGCTTGCGCTGTTTTAAATATGAATTTCCAACCGCTCGGAGCAAGTTAACCGCACATTTTCGTTGACAAAAATATAAAATTTCCCGGCGCTCACAGCAAGCTGCTCGCGCTGTTTTAAATATGAATATTTTAATTTTCCATCCGCTCTGGGCAAGTTAACTGCACTCATTTCGTTGCCAAAAACATAAAATTTTCTCGGCACTCGCAGCAAGCTGTTCGCGCTTTTTATGGATTTTAATTTAATTTTTCTACCGCTCGCAGCAAATAACTGCCGTATTTTCGTTACCAAAAATATAAAATTTTCGCGGGGCTCGCGGCAAGGAAGAATATTTTAATTTTCTTACCGCTCTGTGCGAGGCGAAATCAAAGTATGGCGAACCCATAAATAGGTCCTACCTGCTCAACGTTAAAACATATAGGCACATAACACAGGCATAAAGTTCAAGTTCAGTAAAAAAAATCTGAATCCGCCCTTGCCTGCCCCCCCTAGACCAGAAGCTGGGTACGCCTATGTACCTAAATATTATTATTAATAATAACACAAACATAAACTTATCATAATATGTAGGTACCTATATAATATGACAAAATAATAAAAAAGAAATTATTATGGGTACAGAGTTATTTCTTTATGAAATTTTTAATTCTTCATCTCGTAAATTTTCGCAAAATATGTGTGGCACTCAAACATCAGGAGGCACGAGCATACCACTTCCGTACCATCCTTTTCTAGAAGCATTTCAGACCATTTTTGACCCCCTATAACATCGTTGTGGATATTATAATCTACCTTAATAATCCACACTGAATATTAGGTTTTTGTATAACCCTGTATAATACAAAAAATCGATTTTAAATTAAAAGATAAAATTGATTGTAATCGATTTGAAACAGTTATATCGAAATGCGGCCTCAAAAATAGTGGCAACATTGCAAGGATTTTATTGTATTTTTATTGTCACTGTCATTGCTGTCATGCCATGTTTGAAGTTTGAAGTGTCAAGGTTTATATTGCGTCTGGAAATTGGGAGTTATCATTTTTCGGCTTTATGCGGTTCTGAAATCTGTTTTGCGTTGATTACTGATTATCCTGACCTATTTTAGTAATTATCACTAATCTAACGCTTCTTACAAGTATATTTTTATTAAAATGTCATACCTTTTGAAAGTGTGAACACGGAAACCTGAAATATGGGTTTGGACTTCGACGTGTTCGAGTTTTGCAAAAAACTCCGTCAAAACCGGCCTCCGCCTTACCAATGCCCTCTCGAGAAGTGTGACAAAGTTTACAAGAGTTTGTGCGGATTGCAGTATCATTTGGTCAACTATGATCACGATAATCCTACGCCGGCGACGCCTGCTGTGGCGAGTAATCGTAAGAAGGGGAGATTCAAAGCCGCAGTGTCAACTGGCGACATAGCTCTCCAAAGCCCGCCAAAGGAAGCGTTAACTTTCGCGGAAGCGCAAAAGGTGGTGCAGTTTGAAATAGATGGTAAAATCAGTAGAATTCCAATAGATCAGCCCCTGCCTATAATGTCTTTAGAAGATTGGGAGAAAAAGAATGCTGAACTAGAAAAACCATTGCCGGTGGTGGAAGCTCCACCAGACCCGCATGTGAAACTGCCCGAAGCCAGTTTTAAGGTAATAATAATTAAAGCATATAAAATAAATAAATTATGTTAGTGAAATTCCTACATACTGTGATATATTTTAGTAAAGTTTGGTTTACTTAACTATATTACAATGTTATTTACACCTTCCAGTTCTGAATTAAAAAATAATGTTATTGTGAGCATTTTATTGCCATTAAATAACAAAGCTATACAAGTATTGTTCCTTCCCTGTTAAGGAAAAATAATCTTATAAAACCTATATTTTAACATGCCTAAACACAGTTTTTTTTTTTCAGAAATAAATATCTTACTGTCAGATGTCTGTTTGTTTTATTAAATCTATCTTGGCATCAAACTATCAGTCACACAAGTCACGGACAAAATTCAGTCACACTTTTCGTTCCTAAATTTAGATTTCTAATGTCTATGTAAATAGTAAATATCTAATTTCAGCTAATTCCCGACTATAATGAGCGTGTCTGTGATGCACCGCCCAGACCGAATGCCTACATCCGTTTCATTGAGAAATCTGCAGAGGAGCTTGACGGAGAAGTGGAATATGATGTGGACGAGGAAGACACGGCGTGGCTGGCTATTATCAACAAGCAGAGAGCTAAGCAGGGCTTGCCGCCTGTCTCTGTCGATACACTTGAACTTTTGATGGATAGACTGGAGAAGGAATCTTATTTTCAGGTATTGTGGTACATCACAATATTTATCTCGGTGCCAAATTTTAACTCTGTTCAGCTGTTCTAGGTCTGTATTGTTAGATCAGTCAATAATATAGTCACCATTTGTTCCTTTTACATGTAGGGAAGATGAAAAAAGTTGATAAGTCTAGCTCACCTGATGTTAAGAGATAACATGTGAGATAACACCTTTTTCAAATTCACATCACGAAATTATCATTGACCACATATCAGCACTACCTTGTTTGAAGATAGGTGACAGTTACCACTCATTGTTCAGGCATGCCTTTTGCTTGTGTCTGTGTAACTTAAAAAAGCGGCTGAAACCAGATAATGTGTTCTTCCAGGCGACCCAAACTGGTCAGCAAACAGCGGCGACAGTAGATGAAGATGCCGTGTGCTGCATCTGCATGGACGGAGAGTGCCAGAACACTAACGTCATACTGTTCTGTGATATGTGCAACTTGGCTGTACACCAGGATTGTTATGGGGTAACGAAACAATAGGGATGTTGACTAATTTTTGGAATTGCTTTTATATGATAGATAGACCCATTTCATACACGAATATCATATTTTTATGCAAAATTATATGATATTTCAATATAAAAATACGTAAATAAAAATGATTTATATATATCTGGGGGAGACTGGAATGCAAAGCATACATACTGGGGCTCCCGCTTAACATTGCCAAGAGGTCGCACTCTGAAAAATTGCCTTGATGCTCTGCACTTGACACCAATATCCTCTGGAGAACCAACAAGCTGGCCGACTGATCCAAAAAAACTACCCGATCTGATAGATTTCTTCATAACGAAAGGTGTCAGCCATATTTATTCCACAGTTGAAGCAATTCTCGATGGATCGTCTGATCATACGCCAGTTATCCTCACTCTCAGCACCACTGTAATGAACACAGAACCAATGGAGTCCTTGTCAAATCGCAAAACTGACTGGCAAGGATTCCAAAGTCATTTGGAAAACAATATTCAATTAAATATTCCCCTGAAAACAAAAGAAGACATCGACAATGCATGCGAATACATTACCAACCTGATCCAGGTATCAGCGTGGAAAAACACTCCCTATCTGCATCCATCATCAGTAACGTCACCACAATCTGCTGATACTAGAGAAAAGCTGACGGAAAAACGGCGTTTAAGAAGGCAGTGGCACCAATCACAACATCCAGCTGACAAAACTAAATTTAACTTAGCTGCTAAACAGCTGAAGGCGTTACTGCAGGACTCCGAGAATACAAGGTTGAGAAAAATTCTAGAAAGTATGTCACCTCAGGGAAAGGGTGAATCCTCACTTTGGAAGGCTACGAAAGCTTCTGGAAAACCACAACAACACCTGCATCCTCTCAGGACCTCATCCTCTTGGGCGAGAACAGATGATGAGAAGGCACATGTGTTTGCAGATCATCTAGAAATAGTCTTCAAGCCTAACAATATTGGTGGTTTTGAATCTGAAGTTGATGAAATTCTCAGCCAGGACTTTCAGATGTCTTTTCCAGTAAAACCCACATCACCAAGGGAAATATCTAAAGAAATTAAGGAACTGGAGCCCAATAAAGCTCCAGGATATGACCTCATTACCCCCAGAGTACTTAAGAATTTACCCAGAAAATGTGTGGCATTTCTCGCTTCACTCTTCAACGCAACTTTTAGACTATCATACTTCCCAAACCTATGGAAAGTATCACAAATCTTAATGATCCATAAACCTGGAAAGCCACCTCATGAGCCGTCATCGTACCGACCGATCAGCCTCACACCCGTACTGTCGAAACTATGGGAAAAAATCTTTGCAGCCCGGCTTAAAGATCACTTAGACAGCTGTGATGTTATTCCTAAACATCAGTTTGGATTTCGTAAAAAACATTCCACAATCGAGCAAATGCATCGCGTACACAACGAAATTAGACGCTGCTTCGAAAAGAAAGCGTATTGCTCAGCGGCTTTCCTAGACGTACAACAGGCGTTCGACAGAGTTTGGCACGACGGCCTACTTTGTAAAGTAAAAACAAAACTACCACACTCTCTATATTCCATTATAAAATCTTATCTTGAAGATAGATTGTTTCAAGTGAAACAGAGAGATGCTAGATCCACTCTACGCAAAATTGAGGCTGGTGTTCCACAGGGATCCGTTCTTGGCCCTGTGTTATACAACATCTTTACTTTTGACCTTCCAACATCCGAAGAAATTACGGTCGCAACATATGCAGACGATGTAGCCTACCTTGCTAGTGATAAAGACCCAACAGAGGCTAGCAAAAAGCTACAGCGAGTACTCGACGAAACACATTTGTGGCTGAAAAAATGGCGCATTCGAGCTAGCGCACAAAAATCACACCACATCACGTTTACTCTAAGGAGAGGAAACAGTCCACCTGTTAAACTTGGTGTTGATTATCTGCCGGAGGCCGAATTTGTAAAATACCTTGGCTTCAACCTTGATAGAAGGCTTACTTGGAACCACCATATAAGGAAGAAAAGAGATGAAATAAACCACAAATTTAGAAATCTCTACTGGCTAATGGGCAGAAATTCAGCCCTATCAGTTGACAATAAACTACTGATATATAACACTGTCTTGAAACCTATCTGGACCTATGGTATTCCACTCTGGGGCTCCGCTAGCAAAAGCAGCATCATGAGCCTAGAAAGAGCACAAAACAACATCCTTCGCTCCATCACTAATGCTCCGTGGTTCTCCAAAACAAGAGAAATACAAGAGTATCTTGAAGTGCCAACAGTCCAATCTGAAATTGAGAGGCTAAAACGAAAATATGCAGATCGGTTATCAGTTCATCCAAATATTCTTGCGACTGAACTCTTAAATCATTCGCCAACACCAAAAAGACTGAAAAGAAAAGATGTATGGTATTGAGGCAGAGGAAGCGCTGGCCTCCTCGCCTCTCAAGACAATAGATTAAGAAAAGATCAGCTTATAGTCTGGCGACTGATTGCCGATAGAAAATTAAAAGAAAAAAAAAAAAAAAAAAAAAAAAAAATGATTTATTTAATTCTGGCTAAAACGTTCCGAACAGTCATCTGACAGCGCGTGACGTCACACCACTGGCCTGTACTTACGCTTCTTAAGTAATGTTCCTGATTTCGACACATTTTAATTATTCATAACTTAAAAACCACTGAACCGATTTTGATGTAACTAATACTGTGCCCTTAGTTGGTCAATATTTAAGCCAAAAATAAAGTCAATAACTAAAATGTGTCTCTGAAAATATAAGATCCATTTTGGTTATTGACTTTTTTTTGCTTAAATTTAGACCAACTTAGAGCACAGTATAAGTTGCATCAAAATCGGTTCAGTAGTTTTTAAGTTATAAATAATTAAAATGTGCCGAAATCAGGAACATTGCTTAGGAAGCGTAAGTACAGGCCAGAGGTGTGACGTCACGCGCTCTGATTGACGTTCGCATTCGCGCAATAATAAGTAAAAATTATTGAAATTAAAATTGATTTTATTCCATTTTGGCTCGTTAATAGATAGTTAAAATATGATAGTAGGTTTTTAAATACTGTCTTATATGTGAAAAACATAACTTTATATGAATTAGTAACATGTGTCAACATCCCTATTCTTTAATTTCCTTCTTGGTCTTACAAACAAGAAATTTTCTATTTGGTTACTGATTGAGCTCAAATTTTGCATGCATGAGTAAATTGGATCACAAGTTAATTGGAACTAGGAAGTTAAAGGACACAACCCCTCATTTGATTCATCTTGATGAATACTTTGGTGCTAAATGATAACGAAGGTCTGATGATGAAGCTGGGAGTCTATAGGAAACACTGTAACTTTATTTCTTTTTATAAACAAGTGATAAACACTTTTAAAATCATAAGGTAGTTAATTAGAAAATGCATAGTATGAAAAATAATAGTTGATATAAATGTGACATAATAAAACATTATTATATTTCTCAAGGTACCGTACATTCCTGAGGGTCAGTGGCTATGCAGAAGATGTCTACAATCTCCCTCTAGACTGGTCAATTGTGTGCTGTGCCCTAACACTGGAGGTAACAAACTTAAAAACATGATATTTTTAATGTTTATATTATGTAAGTTTCTTGACCAATTACATGAACCGATTTGTAAAATTCATTCATGTTTCAAAGGATTTTCAGCTGGGCATGACAAATATAGATCTCCGGTGGAAATGTCATTGAAATGTCCATTCTATATGTCACTCTTTTAACGAATAAAATCTCACATGCAAGATAATTTTGACATAAAATTTAAAAATAAAGTCATGTCCTTTTGCGTATCTATCCCCCATCGGAAGACTATCAAACTCAGTTGAGCTATTTACGAATTGTAAATTAAAATGCGTCTCACACTTATTGCTAATTGAATAGCTTGCTTTTAACTATACTCATTTTTCAAGATGGTCAATTTTATTTTTTAGGTGCATTCAAGCAAACTGATCAAAGTACATGGGCGCACGTCGTTTGTGCTCTGTGGATACCTGAAGTGCGCTTTGCCAACACTGTCTTCTTAGAGCCTATTGGTGAGTGTGATTATTTATTTCGGTTTTTAACCCTGTTTTGTATCTTTTTGTTTTAGCATCTCTTAAAGTGGCAGTTCTATAAAGTTTTTTTTGTGTTGCGTTCATATCTGCAATCAGTCTCTAAACTATAAGCGGATTTGTTGGAGGCATTTATGGAATTAATCCAGCGATCATTTCCCTGCTTTGATTTCAATCACTTGTCGAGCTCCATAACATGCTGTCTTTTTATCCTCTTTGAATAGCTTATGGATTTCAACTGTGTAGCCAGATTGACAATATGACACATATGACAGTGATTTGGGGGGTTAATTTTTACAGTTCTATAAAGTAGTAAACAAAAATGAGTAAAAAATGTAATAAATGAAATGTATTCAATGTATTGAATTAATATTTTGAGTAAAATAACTAAATGGGCAGAAAACAATAAATCAGAATAAGGCAGTGGTGACAAATCTTATTCTGTAAAGAAGGGCTAGGGGACGGGGGTGTAACACACTAAAACAAAAATCACAAGTCGTTTCTGGCGCTTCGCCGGCCGCAGACACAGCATACGGAACACATACATATAGTGTGATATTTAAAATTTCTAAGTAGTTAATTCCCATGTGTTTCTTTTGCTTTTATTTAGATTTTTATAGATAGATAGATAGATAAATAACTCTTTATTGCAACAAAGAACACAATTAACACTAAATAAGTACATTTCAGTTAAGCAATGTTACAATTTGCGGTCTTATCGCTAATAGCGATCTCTTTCAGACAACCAAGCAGGAAAGGAAAAATGCAAGTTTTTTTAGAATGATTGTTGCTATAAAGACGTTTTATAATGACTAATATCACACTATGTTGTACAGATTCAATAGAGATGATACCAGCAGCGCGTTGGAAGCTACAATGCATGGTTTGCAAGCAACGCGGCGCCGGCGCATGCATCCAGTGCCACAAGAGCAACTGCTACTCCGCCTTCCACGTCACCTGCGCACAACAAGCCGGGTTAGTAACACACACACTAACATGCATAGTTAAGGCCTAATAAAGAATTTAGGAATTACTGGGGACTGTGACTATAATGACCCATTCATTTGATTGTCCCGGCCGGGACATTGAAAACTACAGGGTTTTCTTTTTAATATATAGTATTGTAGCCTATGTGTTGTTCCAGGGTCTAAGCTATCTCTATACCAAAATCAGTTCACCCGTTTAGGTATGAAAAAGTAATAATGCACACTCACACAGTAACACTCACAAACTTTCGCATTTGTAATATATTTGGGGTTTGTGGCAGACGCGGCGGTGGCAAAGAACGACCGTAACCCGCGCCCCTGCTTCTCAAGACGCATCCGTAAGCTCACGTCAGACTGAGGCGGCAAAGCGAACGCGATCCGGAACGGACTTTTTTAATGTTCGAATTTGTTCGTAACCTCTCACATATAAACCGAACGCGGGCGGGAACAAAATGAAGATCGCGACCGCTTTACCGTTCCGTCCCGCCTCAGTCTTGACCTTTAGTGGCCCAGGAAACATAGGTACAGCGCCATAAATATATGGCGGTGGCGCGTACACATAGTATGACTGGACTATATAGGAGCAGAATTCCTTTATTTGTCCCACAAAGACAGTTATCGTTCGTTTTTCCTCAACGCCTGATATTCCAGTACATTTTTAGCGTTTGGCGCTTGGCTAGAGGGGCTGTAGTCCTTTATCTGATCTATTATGACAAGACATTAATGTTTCCAGTCTATACATGAAGATGGAGGCAGCGGGCGCGGGTCGGGACCCCAGTCAGCCAGTACAGGTCGCTAAGATGGCCTACTGCGACGCACACACTCCTGCACATGTATTACAGGTATCAAATATTATACTGACCTGTATCTAAATATATAAAAGGAAAGAGTGACTGACTGATCTATCAACACACAGCCCAAACCGCTGAACGGATTAGGTTGAAATTTAGAATACAGGTAGTTTTTATGACGTAGACCTCCTCTAAGAAAGGAATTCTCCATGCGAGCAAAGCCGCGAGCGTAAGCTTGTACAGATAAAAGTATATCTCCTCGGCTACAATTGTTTTTTAGCGGGGGTGGATTGAAATATTTTCTAGCATTCTTAAATTAAAGCCTAAATTCAAATGGGCTGGTTGCGGCCCGATCGAGCCGCTCGGGAGTGCAAAGGATATTGATTGACTGATTAATATGTGACCAGGGGGAGGGCATCGGCGGATTTTTTGTATATCAACACTGGTTGTATTTGCTACCCCACTCGTAGCGCCACGTGACGCGCCGTTAAGTAGCGGCCAGTTTAAGGAACTACGCGGGCCTCACGGAATATTCTCTTTAACAAAAAAATCACGACTTCTTATTTTTTTATAAAACTGTTTACCGTATTATTATATAATAAAGTATACATATAAAATATCTAAATTTATTAAATCGATTTTAATATCCCCAGAAATGTAAAATAATCCTCACAATTATGATATTTTTTTGTTCTAGTGAGGGATCAAGTTATACTGGTCAGGCAAATTGCCTCTCTTTCTAATAAAGCGTTTTCTCCAAATAGCTATCCTTGTCTACTGACTCGTATTTAGCCAGTGTTGTGAATATTTTGACGATTGAATCGATGCATGATAATCGATTAGAGGACAAATGCATACCACATCTTCGACCAGGTCTAATTGCATGCTATCTTTAGGTACAACTAGCGCATAATATGTTCTGTAGGCCCATGTTGACGACTCATAGTTCAGTACGACTACTACGGAAATTCATTTATTCCTATCCAGTTTTACCCATTGAAAAGTACCTACTGTTACCTATTGTCAAGAGCCTAGAGAGACTTATAGAGCCTAAGCTACCTATTATACCAAATTTGATTAGTTCAGCTGTAAATATGTTAAAAATAGCTAATGTGTAATGTGTATGTTCATTAGAAAATATTCCAAAATAACATTGCAAGAAATGAGTTTTAAGGGGTTTGCCCACTATACCGTACCATATGCCCGTTTGAAATTCTTCTTTCTCTCGTGTTTAGCCCGTGTTCAAAACAGAATCTAATCACGAGAATGCAGTACCAATTTCATTTTTGCATGCCTATCAATATAATATGTTGCTTACATGTTCAAGCATCTTTACGTGTTAAGCTTTTTCGTTGAACTGGCAACAGATGAACTTAGATGAGTTTTCTTTATTAATAATGAAAATAAGTTTATATTATTATCTTTTTATCGGTCATCATTCGTGGCTATAAACCCGTACACTCACTGCATTCTGGTCCCCAGTCCCCATACGCAGTTGTTTGGCAACATCGCATGCCATGGATAGACCTGTCAGTATCAGCAACATATTCTCAGCGATATTTATTGTTAACGCTCCGTACAAGGCTCGCAACGATGTTCTATTACTTTTTAATACATACAATACTGCCGTGGTACATATATAATATATAATGCGGTTATCTACCAAAACCTAATTTTAAGCTATGAGCAATAAATAAATGAAAATAAGGTTCATAATGGCATGGGCCAGACTGCAGCTACTCCTTAAAGTAGATCCTCGTACAGGATCGAACCGGTCGGCACAAAGCCGAAATAAATACAAGTGAGTTTATGCCGTTTATTTACAAAGGTGAATACTCACGAATCGTTTAGTGTAAAAAGGGCCTGATGTTATTTTTCGGTTTGGCATGTTCCTAAGACAATTATTATTATTGTATGATACGGTATAATGGACAGTCGCCTTGAAGTCCATGTCATTTATAAGTTGACAACTAGAGCAGATGATTTTTTATAGTGGTTATTCTCATAAAATTTTATCGTGGCAGTATCGTCACAATTTATTTTTTAACCCCCCACGGAAAAATACGGGGTGTTATAAGTATGACGTGTCTGTCTGTCTCTGTATTACGGATTTTATTTTTTTATTTTTTGAGATTGTTTTTTTTTTAGGTATAAATAGTCTAGAGTGTTCTTAGCCGCCATGAAATGGTTATTACATTTTTTTCCACAACTCCCTCAACATGGGAATTAAACTAAAAAGTTTGATTAGTAGAAAACAATAATAAACAGATTTTAATAAACTAACATCTGAAAAACTAAAAGATGGTTGCAACCACAAAATTACATATTTTGAATGCGTTGGGGGTTTTTTAAATTTTTAATATAATTCACTTGTGTTGTAAAAATTGGGTAGTTCCCGTGTTCCCCACTATTCGTCCCACTAGTGGGGCAGGTGGAACTGTCAAATATTTTTTGCTTCTCACGCGCCCCACTGATTGCGTTTTAGTGTGGCGGGTGATAATATTAAAAAAGTACACTTCACGCGCCCCATCAGAGCGCTGTAACTCATGCAAAAATATAATTTATTGGGCACGACTAAATGATGAATGGTGTTATTAATGCAAATATTTTGCGAAGAACTTAAAAGATCAGAAATTATAAGGAACTATGTACTATTTAGTAGACAAACAACACATAAGAAAATCATCCCAACCTGATAATATATTATTAAAATCTCGTATTGCGGTGATTTTAGTCGCACTTTCCTGATTAATTCGAACTTTTATGTACCTTTGTGTAATTTATATGAATGGGATAACATGTGTTTTTTTCATTAATAGACGCAGGTACAGGCAAAGCAGTACAAGTCAACGAATACTCGTATGTAAGACTTCATTTCAATTATGATCTCCTGGTACCTTTTTCTTGTTATCTACCTTGCAAATATGTAAAAGTGATGGAAGAAATGAAGGGTCTTGAGGAAATCTTCATTTCAAATGACAGCTATCAAAATTAAAATATCAATATCTCGGAAAGTTCTCGTAGTCTTAGGCTGATGGTGTCTTGGAAGAACCCGCCCCACCAAAACGCGATCAGTGGGGTGCGTGAGACACAAAAATTATTTGACAGTTTCACCTGCCCCACCAGTGGGGCGGATAGTGGGGCACGCGGGAACTACCCTTAAAATTTGATTTCAACGAAATTTTAACATAAATAAAAAGTACACGGTTATTTTAGGATGTATCAAAAAAATATGACACGTGAAGTTGCGTAAAGTTACCGTCATTTTTCGTGACAAAAGATCATCTCGTATTTTGGTATATAAAACCTATGGCGAATACGAGTCAGACTTGCGCACAAAAAGCTATGTATCATTCATTATCTATACAACAGGGAGACACTTTTATAATATTATGTCTATTATTTATAATATTTACAATATTATCATATAACCTCTTGTTTAGTCGCATCACGCGGCGCTGCGAGTAGGTTAGTAAAAACCTACAGTATTGATATACAACTATAAAATTTGCTAAAATATAAAAATGCTCCGATGCCATTCCCCTGTTTTCGATCGAGATACCTACAAATTTAATATTTTCTTTTTTATGAGCGGATGAGAATATACCATCCACATCATGAAAACGTCATTTTTTGTTATAGACTAAAATAAGTTCCGAACAAGAAATGAAAACTCTTTTTAAAAGTTATTCACCAAAAACTAAAACATAAAAACCTGACCTCTTTTTAACCCCGAAGCAAAAACGACGGGGTGTTATAAGTTTGACGTGTCTGTCTGTCTGTTTGTGGCATCGTTGCTCATGTAATTTGTCTTACTTCTGGGTCCCGTTCAGATGAACGGATTTTGATCTTGTTTTTTTGTTTGAAAGTAGAGTCGAAAGGTAGTCGAGAGTTTTCTTAGCCGTGTTTGGTGGAAATCGATCTAAAATGGCCGCCGCTACAATTTGGCGGATTATTTTTTTTCTTCACAACCTCGTCAAATGTAAGGGTATGAAATGAAAGGACTTGACTAGTAAAATATATGCATTACATTTAATACATTTAAAATCCAAGATGGCCGCCGCTAAAAATAGCTGATTAATTATTTTCTCCATAATCCCGTCAATGTGGGCATCAAATGAAAGTTGAAAGGGCTTGACTAGTAGTAGTATGTAGTATATATTATTATGATAAATTTAAAATCAAAGATGGCCACCATCTACAAAATAGGTAATTTTGAAAGCGTTGCGTAGGGGGCAATTTTTGTTTAATTTTATTCACAAGCTTTTTTTTACATTCGCCTGTCCTGTTGTCTATAATCAAATCTTGCAAGTAAAATTTAATCTACTTCCCAGTTTTCAATTTAGCTTAAACTTTGCATGCATGTGTATAAATTGGATGTCTTTATGAATCTAAATTTATATATGGAAAGAGTGACTGACTTATTGACTGACTGATCTATCAACGCACAGCCTAAACCGATGGACGGATTGGGTTGAAATTTGGAATATTAATAGGGTTAATGACGTAGACCTCCACTAAGAAAGGATTTTGCCATGCGGGCAAAGCCGCGAGCATAAGCTATTATTTTATATTTGACTTGTTTAAAACTAAAACGCAATTTTTGCTATAAGATGAAATCGGAACTAACAATGTCTTTGGAAAGCAAAAATCTTCCTTTATGATTTCCGACATTAACACCATTTAAAACAAAAGATCAGATTTGCAACCGTGCGTATGTTCTGCCTCTTAGTCAAAAATATTATATGATCGCTTTGTAATCGATTACTTGGCATAATCGAGTTTTAAATTGAAACTTTTTCGTTGCCATCACTAAAACCAGCATAGCCAATAGGAAAAGTGGGCGGAGTCGTCAAATTGTGAAAAAAATTATTTCAAGGAAAACTTTGTCTATTGCCCCTCTATTGGATATGTCCTCGATGTATGTGACTGACTAGCTGTGCCCAGCCTAACCACTCAAACGTCCCGACCGCTATAGCGGTCCGAAAAAAAGTTGAGTTAAACGTTACAGCCGCTACAGCGGCTTTAGAGACTTAATACTTTAAAAACATGTTTTTGTCTATGAAAACGCTGAAAAGTTGCGTAAATATGGTTGTAAATGGCTTTGTAATAAATATTTTAAATCTGTGGTCATTAAATCTGAAGCTAAGCTCTTGGCAACATTTAAAATTTATTTTTTGAAATTATAGTTTCGAAGTTTTCATGCGTGCCAGAGAAATCTGCGTTTAAAATGTTTATAATTCACCTTATTTTATTAAAATTATATATTAATATGATCATCATGATACTATCTTTCGGAATTGGTACAGATATTAAGGAAATAAACACAATCAGGACAATTTTACATGTCTTAAAGTCGACATGTAAAATTTTTGTCGCGTATGCCGCGTTTCCGTAATATTTTTCCATGATTAATTTCAATCAACTATTATTTTATTAAAATTCAACTTAAATTTAGAAAAACAGTTCAACATAATTAGTTACGTATACCTAACATTAAAAAATATAAACTAAAATAGTTTGAATTCATTGATTTAATACTTCCATTCTCAGGATTTTGTTCTAGGCGCTGAAGATTTATACACGAATGGGTGGTTTGTTTTGATTTATTGTGCTATACTGTACTTTTCAAGTTATTATATTTTGGTATCAAATCAAAGCTTATATAATCTAGTTTTATAATATGCAGGTAAAAATAAGAAATATTCAGAAGAGTTTCGTAAAAAAGTGTTTAAACCAAAAAAATACTTAAAATTAACACATATTGCCAAGTTCGATATTTTTTTATATACTCTGTGTTAATATTTGAATCAAAGTTTTCCAATATTTTGTTTTTCTATAGTTTTAACTATATAATGCTATTTTTTTCAGAGAAAATGGTTCAATAGTTTGCTAGAAAATAGACGTTTAGTAGGTGTCAGTAGTGAGCGCTCGACGCGATTCGATTTGGATCGCGGACGCGGACGTTCAACGCTTTTGCAGCTGTCAAGCGCGGACGTGTGAGTGGCTAAGTGTTTTTATAGCCCAGTAGCCTATGTGTTATTCCAGGGTCTAAGCTATATTATCTGTACCAAATTTCAGCTCCATCGGTCCACGTTTATGCGTGGAGAAGTAACAAACATTCACACAAATTTTCTCCTAATATTAGCGCGATATGATAAATGTGCGAATTGCTTAGCTCTACACAAATTTTCATTGTTTCTTTTACAGGAGAGAAGAGCGCAAGAATCTGAGGGCGATTCCAAGACCGATCTGTCCGCCATTCGTCAGAAGGGCCGGGATAAGATTAAACAGGTAGTGGTGGTAAAGTCTATCTTTCTTTTTCTTTTGCCCTTCATTAACGCTTGTTTTTCATACGCTTTGAACATAAAATAAATTGCATGGACATAAGTATGCAAAATATTACCTGAAGCGATGGATTCTTACTGCCTTATTATTGCAAGATTTGTTTCTACATACATTGTTAAATACTTAATATTAAATAACATATTAACTTGTAAATAGTTCGTAAATCCAGTTAATTTTGGAAAGTTTTGTCAAATCAATAACTAACTTTGAAAGCTCAAATTTTTAGGTTTTATACAAATACCACACAACTTATTATGAAAAACTCATTAAAATGCTTCATCCATTTTTTTGTTGTCGTCGTCGTATTTGTGATCGTCAACACGCCAGTCAACAATAAATCCAAGTGCTCCAAACCACTGTCAGATGGCAGTGTCTAGAATATTGGCATAAAAAGAAAACTTATGTTATAATTACAATGGGCAGGCTCGTCGTGTACTGGCTCTCAACGTACTTGGGCCCCAGTAGTCCTCGTCCCTACATTGGCTGCGGACCGCGTCGCTGACGTGGCCCAGCTAGCTAGAGGGCCGGAAGCTTTAGAACAGCTCTCATGAAGCCTGTGTCATATAGCATATTATAAGTACTATAATTTACAATGGACAGGCTCGTCGTGTACTGGCCCTCAAACGTACTTGGGCCCCAGTAGTCCTCGTCCCTACATTGGCTGCGGACCGCGTAGCTGACGTGGCCCAGCTAGCTAGAGGGCCGGAAGCTTTAGAACAGCTCTCATGAAGCCTGTGTCATATAGCATATTATAAGTACTATAATTTACAATGGACAGGCTCGTCGTGTACTGGCCCTCAAACGTACTTGGGCCCCAGTAGTCCTCGTCCCTACAGTGGCTGCGGACCGCGTAGCTGACGTGGCCCAGCTAGCTAGAGGGCCGGAAGCTTTAGAACAGCTCTCATGAAGCCTGTGTCATATAGCATATTATAAGTACTATAATTTACAATCATATACAAGAGAGATATATACCGCGCTTAGGTCATTTTTTGTATGAAAACAAAGTCACCAAAACATGGTGGGGTGCGGGGGATGGGTGGCTAGATTTGATTGGCTCGTTCAAGGTGACGTCACAGTTACGCCACAGATTAGGTAATAGTTAGAGGCATAACATGACTTTCTAGTGATGTGGTAAAGTCGCTATATCGTATCGATAAGAAAATATAAGTTACTGTTATTCTTAAGTTTAATGAGAAAGTTCGTTGTATTGTACTCGTATACGAGAGATATTTTAATATAACTTCAATTATTGTTTTATTATAGCTTAAATGTTTTCTCATCTCTATTACCTCCCAAAGTACCAGAATAAACATTTTATATGGTTTCACTAAAATATAAATAGGTTCATCGCTCGCATAAAATTTTTAGTCCTAATTTTAAAAAATATGCGTGCGAATACGCACCCTATAAGAATAAACAATAAATGTTAGATAGTGAATTATTTGTTTTTAAATTAGTGACAAATTTAACATTATGTATTTTAAAAGCTTCGTTACACTTCTCTTATTATAAGCTTCATAATAACCATTCATGAATTAAATACCAGTACCTAACCCTGTATAATATTAAACCCCGATAATTTTGGTACCTTAATATACCTAATACCTACCTACTTCAAAAATTTCAATAACATTTTTGTCGATAAAGTTTGTGGTGTAAATTTAAATTTGTGTCTTATCACTAGTTTATCCGGGCGTAAGAGAGAACGAGATAATGTTATACAAATTTACCAAGAAAGAATGAGACGAAAAGAAACTTGGCCATTTTTATATTGCATTTTATGTTAAACATTTTTCAATGATTATTATCGGAATAATAACTTGCCTGTGTAATAAGATTTCGTCTTTTGCGTAACTGAATGTAGCGCTAGTCTTTCCGCGCCTTTTTATTGAACAATACGGCATTTTTATTAATTATTTTTCATTAAGTATGTGAATGTCACGCTGTCAATGTCGGCCGTGGAATGAACACGAAAAAGAGGCGGAGCTACGAGCTTATGTTGATTCAGGCATATGACTTGGCGACTGTTACCTCATTTTAGCTTCCATCTCTAGCTTTATGATCTGTGTTTACAATGGACAGGCTCGTCGTGTACTGGCCCTCAAACGTACTTGGGCCCCAGTAGTCCTCGTCCCTACATTGGCTGCGGACCGCGTAGCTGACGTGGCTCAGTTAGCGAGAGGGCCGGAAGCTTCTAGAGCAGCTCTCATGAAGCCTGTGTCATATAGCATATTATAAGTACTATAATTTACAATGGTCAGGCTCGTCGTGTACTGGCCCTCAAACGTACTTGGGCCCCAGTAGTCCTCGTCCCTACATTGGCTGCGGACCGCGTAGCTGACGTGGCCCAGCTAGCTAGAGGGCCGGAAGCTTTAGAACAGCTCTCATGAAGCCTGTGTCATATAGCATATTATAAGTACTATAATTTACAATGGACAGGCTCGTCGTGTACTGGCCCTCAAACGTACTTGGGCCCCAGTAGTCCTCGTCCCTACATTGGCTGCGGACCGCGTAGCTGACGTGGCTCAGTTAGCGAGAGGGCCGGAAGCTTCTAGAGCAGCTCTCATGAAGCCTGTGTCATATAGCATATTATAAGTACTATAATTTACAATGGTCAGGCTCGTCGTGTACTGGCCCTCAAACGTACTTGGGCCCCAGTAGTCCTCGTCCCTACATTGGCTGCGGACCGCGTAGCTGACGTGGCCCAGCTAGCTAGAGGGCCGGAAGCTTTAGAACAGCTCTCATGAAGCCTGTGTCATATAGCATATTATAAGTACTATAATTTACAATGGACAGGCTCGTCGTGTACTGGCCCTCAAACGTACTTGGGCCCCAGTAGTCCTCGTCCCTACATTGGCTGCGGACCGCGTAGCTGACGTGGCTCAGTTAGCGAGAGGGCCGGAAGCTTCTAGAGCAGCTCTCATGAAGCCTGTGTCATATAGCATATTATAAGTACTATAATTTACATTGGGCAGGCTCGTCGAGTACTGGCTCTCAAACGTACTTGGGCCCCAGTAGTCCTCGTCCCTACATTGGCTGCGGATCGAGTTGCTGACGTGGCTCAGTTAGCTAGAGGGCCGGAAGCTTCTAGAGCGGCGTTGATGAAGCGACTCCTAGCGTACTGGACGTTGAAGAGGCACAGCCGAAATGGTGTGCCTTTGTTGAGGAGGTTGCAGAGCTTGACTAGTCATCATGGTGAGTTGAATAGTCGTTTTGTTTCTAAATACATATAATTGTCTAAGTCCGAGTTGGTTCTCAAATTTAGACTCAGAAGATTGGCTCACAAAACTGTGAAGTTCTTTCAATCATATCATTTTTTTTTTCAAATTGGCTTTTATCAAATTTATCAATCAAATCAAATCAAAAACATTTATTCGCTAGAATACACACAAAATAATCATATACAAAAGGTCTTAAAATTATATTATAATGTCAATGGTATTCAGCCTGCGAGCAGGCGTGCAAAATTTTTAGATACGATTATTTAGTCGTATAAACTTTCTGAAAGCAGCTCAATGTGAAGAATAAGCAAGAATCAAGAAAATAATGAAGTCCCGTTCTCACTTTATTGACAAAGTTCCGTTTTAAATTATGATTGGTTAACAGTTAATACATTATTGTTTTCGTCTAGGCACACGAGGCATTCAAGACGCCACCGTGAACATTCGAGAGCTCTGCAACCAGCTCAAATACTGGCAACGCATCCGTCAGGACTTGGAACGAGCTAGGTAAGTTACCATAAAGATATTCTCTACTTTTGTATGACCTCACGGACCACGGATGTATGCGTAATGCATAAACATAGTTACACCGGGCGCGTTTCATGCAAATTTGTCAACATTTCAATAAAAAATGCGTGGAATCACAAAAAAGGCCGCAACGGAAGTCCAGTGCCGGCAACGGCAACATAATTAATTGCGACCGTTTCGTGTATAAAAGTCTTATTTTTACAAGCTTTTATTTACTTTCACTTGTCTGTTGTCTGTCTGTGTGTCTGTTTGTAATCAAATCTTGCAAGTTTAATTTGATCCGCTTCCCGGTTCCCGATGGAGCTAAAATTTTGCATGCCTGAATAAATCGGATGACAATGCAATATTATTATGTCATCGAGCTGACCTGATGATGCTAAAAGGTGGCCATAGGAACTCCATAATTAAACGTTTCACTTGTTTTGTATTGATGTACTTGAGATGTTTGTGCATGAATAACTCATTCACACGTATAATATTAACTAAGATGTTGTTTCACAGATTACTATGCGAGTTGGTTCGCAAACGCGAGCGCCTAAAGGCGGAACACACTCGAGTTTGGGAACGAGGCGTGCTACACGCACTGCGGCCCGCACGAGCGGTTCTACACAAACTGTTGAGGCTCCTGCGGGCCCGCGACCACAGCGACATATTCTCTGAGCCCGTCGACTTGTTGGAGGTGAGTGTAGGGGACTCGCTGGAAAGGCAATTGCATTTCCCTGATGCTTGATCTCGAAATCACAAGGAACCCGGGAAGTGAAAATAAGTTAAACTCACCTGGATAGGAAGGATGGACAGGGAACCAACGTCGGGGCGCCGAGCCGGCCGGCTAGTTCTCCCGCACCCACTATTTCACGAGTTCTTATATTGGATTTCACACGATTGATCGAAAATCAGTCAATCAACCTTTAGCGAGGCTTATAACACAGTTTGGAGGAAAAAACAAATTTAGAAGCACTTGCGTGTAGGCTCTGGTGGCCATAATTTTCGACTCGATTAGTTTTATAAATGTCCGCAAGGGGGGCACGCGCTGATGTTTGGCGGTCGGCGCGAATATTTGAAGTTAGTCCAGTCAATGAGTGCCCAAAAGGGGCATGTGGATCGAAAAGTCGAAAGCAGAAAAACTAACTTAGGAACTTTGTTTGTTATTAGTAATTATTATTATATCCGTTATCCTAACCACCATAACATAAGCATTAAGTTGCTTAGCTTGGGGTTAGGTGGCGTTGTGTGAAATGTCCTAAAATATTTATTTTATTTATTTACTGTAGCTAGTGAAATTACTGGGCTGAAGAGTCTTAACATCTTATGACTCTTGAGTAAGAAGCGTTGGTGCAGTGCTCCTGGAATATCACATTGTGAAATCCTAAGTAGCACTGTACTAATGGGCAGCGTTATCTCTTAATCAGGAGAGCGTCTTGCTCGTCTTCTACTTCATCACATAAAAAAAGGTTAGCTATGTGACGCGCGGCTCCCCTACACAAACTGCTGCGGGCCGGGACCGCAGCGACATATTCTCTGAGCCCGTCTATTTCTTGGAGGTGATGTTAGCTATGACACCCGGCCCCCTACTTGGCTACCGCGTGGCAAAATATTTTCATACCGATGATCTTAAAACCCATATTATGTACATTTCATTCCAATCTGTTCAGTAGTTTGGGCTGTGTGCTGATACGTAGAACAGTCAATTAGTCAGTCACGTTTCCTTTTATATTATTTGGATAAGTACATTGTGAGAATTGGCAAGTTTTACACAATATTGATGAGATTCCTTTATTTAAATCCTGGATAGCACTGTTCTGATTACGGGCAGCGTTATCTCTTACCATCATGAGAGCGTCATGCTCGTCCTCTAACTTCGTTGTATAAAAAAATTATATCAATTTCCTATTCCTCAGGTGCCAGACTACAGTTCAGTAGTGAAACACCCGATGGATCTCAGTACGATGGGCAAGAAACTAGATCGCGGCGCTTACAAGACCATAGACGATGTAGAGGATGACTTCAACCTCATGATCGACAACTGTTTGACTTACAATAATAAGGACACTGTGTTCTATAAGTAAGTTCTTTTTATTTGTAGGAACATAATATTTATGGCCTTAAAATCATGTCTTTGAAAAAGAGGGACACTTTTAAGGCGGACGGGTCAAAAAATCGTGTGTGACAAGGAGACCCTGAGTATCATGACGCCTCATTGCAATATCTATTACATTTGTCTACCGGTATAATTAAATTTTGATTTAATTTAAATTTAGATCTGATTTACTATTTGTTAAATGAATTTTTTGAATAAATGAATTTTGAGCCGAAAGTCCAAGCCAAATAATTTTTTTTTTTTTTTAAGTAAATATATTGTTTTTTGATTTTTTTTTCTACCTTATGTCTACAAAGGATACATGCATACTTTGGCTAGCTAGACGAGGAGACAATCTCGAATTTCATATTAGTGGGCAAAGTAGAGGGCAAGCGACCGAGGGGACGATCACCAACGCAATGGTCGGACCAGATACATCAAAGCTCTGGAATGACATTTAATAATGTTCTCAGACATGCCCAAGATAGGAATCCATGGCGTACATTGATAAACACCTTTACTGATAGATAATCACAATGACACGACCCCAAGCGATGAGGATTACGACCAAGAAGAAGAGGTTTTTTTTACTAAATATATGTTACTAGCTAACGCTCGCAGCTTTGCCCGTATGGCAAAATCCTTTCTTATCTGAGGTCTACGTCATAAAACCTATCTATGTTCCAAATTTCAACCCAATCCGTACAGCGGTTTAGGCTGTGCGTTGATAGATCAGTAAGTTAATCAGTCAATTAGTCACGGAAAGATCCTTTTATATATTTAGATTGCTGATCTAAAAATAAAAAAATACTGAATATAATTCGTAATTTGTCCAGGGCGGGAGTGAAAATGCGCGAACAATGCGCGCCAATATTCCTAGAAGCGCGTAGAGACGTGATAGCCGCCGGGTTGCACGACCTTGCCGGGGTCAGACCCGCCGCACCGCCTCACGAAGTTGAACAAAAACAAAATAGTACACCGAAGAACAATGCACAGAATGTACAACCCAGGAGGGGACGACCAAGAAGGACGCATAGCACTGATACTGATACTAATGGTGAGTCCAATAATATATTAGAACATTTGACCTGACTGGGGTCAGACCCACTGCTTTCTTTCATCTAATGGTACAGAACAATATACAGAACACACAACCCAGGATGGTTCACATATGTCAGTAGTGGCATCATGGACAGAGGGGCTATTGGCTAACCCTCGCCCACTACGATTGATGGCAACTTCAATGTACATTGCTACTTTTGTTACTTTACTCATAAATAAGGAGGTTTAAGCAAGTAATGTACGCGAAATTGTGTATGGATTTTAGTGTTTTACATGTCGTTTGGCAATAGCCAATAGACCAATAGACCCTCAGATCTTAACCTTCTATCTATCAAAAAAAACGATAAAACAGTGATAAGTATTTCTTTCAATGCAATGCACTGACTCAGTGCCACTGAGCACATTCCACACACACACACACACATCTCATGACTCTTGAGTAAGAAGCGTTGGTGCAGTGCTCCTAGAGTTTCACATAATTGTGAAATCCTAGGTAACACTGTACTGATTTTGGGCAGCCGTTATCTCTTAACATCAGGAGAGCGTCTTGCTAGTCTTCTACTTCATAACATAAAAAAAAAAAAATTATCCCACTTCTGACTTTCGTTGCATAACAGTCACTACAATACCTACTTCATAGGCGTACCCAGCTTCTGGTCTAGGGGGGGGCAGGCAAGGGCGGATTCAGATTTTTTTTACTGAACTTGAACTTTGTGCCTGTGTCATGTGCCATATTTTTTAACATTGAGCAGATAGGACCTATTTAAAGGTACGCTATACTTTGATTTCGGCTCGCACATAGCGTTAAAAAATTAAAATATTCTTATCTATTAAATAGCGCGAGCAGCTTGCTGCGAGCCCCGAGAAAATTTTATATTTTTGGTAGCGAAAATACTGCAGTTAATTTGCTGCGAGCGGTAGAAAAATTAAAATATACTTCCATTAAAAAGCGCGAGCAGCTTGCTGCGAGCGCGAAGAAAATTTTATATTTTTGGCAAGGAAAAATGTGCGGTTAACTTGCTCCGAGTGGTAAAAAAATTATAATATTTTTCCTTAAAATAGCGCGAGCAGCTTGCTGTGAGCGCTTGAAAATTTTACTTTTTTGGCAACAAAAAAAGTGCGGTTAACTTGCTCCGAGCGGTTGGAAAATTTAATTATTCTTATTTAAAACAGCGCGAGCAGCTTACTACGCGCGCCGAGAAAATTTTATATTTCGGACTACGAAAAGAGTGAAGTTATCTTTCCCTGAAGGGTTAGAAATTTAAATATTCTGACATACTTATAGGAGCGCACACAGCTTGCTGCGAGCGGCGAGTAAATTTAATATATTGGACAACGAAAAAGTACCTACAGTTAGTTAATTTGCTTCGAGTAGGAAAATTTAAATATTGTTCCGTAAAATAGCGCAAGCTTGCTGCTATTGCCAAGGAAATTGTATATACCTAGTCAGGTCATAAATTCTGTCACATGTTTAATATAAAATTATTGGAACAAGTTTATTTATTATGTAACCATTTATATACCAAAATGAACTTAACAAAACATAGATTCTTATGACAATAAAGTTTATTCAAAATGACCTCCGTGATTTTGAATACAGGCCTTCAATCTGCGCGGCCAGTCGTCTATCGCAGCACGAACGAGGTCCATGTCAATATCGGCTGCTGCCTTAATCAAGGATGTCTTGAGAGACTCCAAATTGGGATGAGGCTTTGAGCACGCCTTTTCCTCCAAGTGTTGCCATATCTTGTAATCTAACGGACTCAAATCTGGACTGGAGGAGGGCCAGTCTTCGTGCCGGATGAAGTCGATTTCACGCGCCGCCAGCCAGTCTTGTGTGCTCTTCGCTCTATGAGCTGGCGCCGAATCTTGTTGGAATACCCAGTGCCTGTTATTGAACATGGTATGAGAAACAGGTTCCACAAGGTTCGTCAGGACTGTATTTTGATACACAACTGCATTCGTTTTTACACCTTTCTCACAAAAATGTACCTCTGTTAAGCCCCAATAAGAAACTCCCACCATACCATGAGCGAGGATGGAAAATGACCTCGTTGGACACGCGGAATACGGTTGCTCGCTTCTTCACTACTGTGTGCGTACACCTTATCATTTTGTTTGTTGTAGCTCTCTTCTACGGCAAAAATTTTTTCATCCGAAAAAAGAATTTCTCGATATTTTTTTCTCGCGTACCGCTTCAACAAAGCGCGGCATCTCTTCAGTCTCAGGTCCATTAGACGAGCATTTAAACGATGTCCTGTTTTTCTTCGATATGCCCGAAGCCCTAAGTCTTCATTTAACACCCTTTTCACCGTGGTTCTGCTTAACCCCATCTGAAGGGCCAACAGTTTCTGCTTACGTTTGGGATTTCTTTGAATTCGCGCCTTCACAGCTTTTATCACTGCTGGAGTCCTAACAGACCGAGGACGACCACTTCTTGACCTGTCATCTACACTAGAGTCTTAATTGTATCGTTTGATGGTACGATAAACGAATCTTTTGGTTATATTCAAATTTTTCAGTATGTCAAAAATTTGAATTGGCGCGTAACCGCAACGATGCAACGCAATAACTGCAACACGTTCTTCTTTAAGCGTCCACTCCATATTTAAAAATGAGTAAAATTCTAAAAAGTATACACTTTTATTTTCATGAACAATTCGAAATTCGAATTCAATAAACTTTTTTGTGGCCAGCATTCTAAAAGAAAAGTTTTTACTGTGTGACAATACTTATGACCTGACTAGGTATATATAGACAACGAAAAACCTGCAGTTATCTTTTTCTGAGCGGTTAGAAATTAAAATATATATTATACACTTATAAGAGCGCATACAGCTTACGAGCGCCGAGTATTTTTATTTATCTGACTACGAAAGGTGAGCTTAGTTTGTTCCGAGCTGCAAGAGACTTGAATGTTCTTACTAATAAAAGCGCAAGCAGTTTGCTTGATTATGAAGAATGTGTGAACGGCTTATTTCGAGCCCCAAGAAAATATCCTATTTCTGGCCACGAAAGTAACATGTAAGAGATATACTACTACTACCTCTATAGCTACCTACGAACTTGGTGCAAGTGCCAAGAAATTTTATAAATATGATGACAAAAAGTGTGCATTTAGTAAGCTCCGAGTGGTGAAAAAATGAAATATTGTTACTAAAAAGCTAAAAAATATATAATTCCGACTACGAAACGTGTGTGATCGCCTTATTGCGAGCGGCAAGAAAATTTTATTTCTTGTTCTACAGATATAATATAAGACATTCGATTTCCAGGGGGGGCAGCTGCCCCCCCCTGCCCCCCCCCCCCTGGGTACGCCTATGCCTACTATATTTGTTGACAGACACCCGCAGTGAGCGCGGCGTGTCGGTGGCGCGCAGTGAGCGTCGGCGGTCCGTGTCCAGACCGAGAGAGCTGCCCACCGACGATGATAATAATACCGTGAGTTACATTACGTACTTTTAGGTGGTATATTCAAAGGTTCAATGCTATACGATGTTTGCTAACCCTTTCGGTAGCGAAATGTATCGCGCATGCTGAAAAACAAAACTACATATATCATGCAATTTTGCTTCTCTTGAGCAGGCTATTGCCAACACTTGTTAATCTCTTCTCTAATATCTTTTCTCTAATATGTAATTTTTATATTATTTTTCCATTGTATTCGTGGTGTTCAATAAAGAGTTTTCTATTCTATTCTAAAGTGTTACTCGAGGATCTAAGCGAAATTTCCTACTGTCGCCCCACGTCAAGAGTCCAAGAGTATATTAAGACCCTTATGAGAGATTTTATATGATAGGTGAAAATGACATGAAATATACTCTCTATATCTTCTCGCCTCTCTTATCCCCCATACCTCTCAACCCTACCTTCCCTATTTTACTTAAAATAAAGTTCTTCATATCATTTTTCATTCATTTTACAGCGGTCACCATCCCCTCCTCCCCGCGGGGCCAGCGTATCAAGCGTCCCTCGCAGCAGAGGGCGCGGGCGGGGACGTCGCGGCCGCGGGAGGGGGCGCGGCCGGCCCCGGTCTATACCCGTGCAGAAGGGACACGGTGCGTACAGTGTTTGTTACAAGCCACCGTTACAGCCACCGTCCCCTCCTCCCCGCGGGGCCAGCGTATCAAGCGTCCCTAGGAGCGGGAGGGGGCGAGGCCGGCCCCGGTCTATACCCGTGCAGAAGGGACACGGTGCGTACAGTGTTTGTTACAAGCCACCGTTACAGCCACCGTCCCCTCCTCCCCGCGGGGCCAGCGTATCAAGCGTCCCTAGGAGCGGGAGGGGGCGAGGCCGGCCCCGGTCTATACCCGTGCAGAAGGGACACGGTGCGTACAGTGTTTGTTACAAGCCACCGTTACAGCCACCGTCCCCTCCTCCCCGCGGGGCCAGCGTATCAAGCGTCCCTAGGAGCGGGAGGGGGCGAGGCCGGCCCCGGTCTATACCCGTGCAGAAGGGACACGGTGCGTACAGTGTTTGTTACAAGCCACCGTTACAGCCACCGTCCCCTCCTCCCCGCGGGGCCAGCGTATCAAGCGTCCCTAGGAGCGGGAGGGGGCGAGGCCGGCCCCGGTCTATACCCGTGCAGAAGGGACACGGTGCGTACAGTGTTTGTTACAAGCCACCGTTACAGCCACCGTCCCCTCCTCCCCGCGGGGCCAGCGTATCAAGCGTCCCTAGGAGCGGGAGGGGCGAGACATGTAAAACAAACTAATAAAAAAAAACAAACGTAAAAAAGGGCGAAAACAAAAAGAGCATCTTATAAAGTTAGAAATATAAAAAACACAAAGATGTCTTGAAACTGCACGATGACCCAGCTAGTGACACTCAAACGAACAATTATGTAACCTAAATAAACATTGTACAAACACATATTAAAAAAAAAACAATGCCTGTGAGTTTCTTGCACGTTCTTCTCATAGAGGTGCTTTCTGAACAGGTGCTGCGGTGAAGTCTTAAAATAGAATTTAATAACTGTGACATTGACTTGTAAAATTTCCGCCTGGTATATTTTAGTCGTGCATGGTTGTATATTAAAAATATGATAATAAGAGATTTCTACTTCTAGCCAAAGCGACAGAGCAACGTCGAAATAACCCTACTTTGAAACCCGCTATTAGAAAGCGGCCCCATAACGTATGCACTTCTTTATGTTAATCAATAAATATATAGTGCAAAAATATATATGTAGTGTATTTAGGTACAATATTAGAATTTAGACTTTTAGCAGATATTTATGTAATCTATAGTTTATTTCAGAAAAATAGATAATATTTTTATTAACAAAGTAATGTCGCTACGAAGAAGTTTATGTGCAATGGAGCATCGTGAACACCAAACTGAAGCAAGAAAAAGACGTCAGCGTTGAATGCCATATCGCTTACCTCATACTAATTGTAAACAGAACACTAACGTCAACCTAAGTATTTAGTATGAGTGAGATGGTACTCAACGCTGACGTCACTTTTCCTGCTTCATTTTGGGGTTCACGTCGCATTCTCAATTAGTTAGATCTTCGTGATGTATGTAATCTATAGTTTATATCAGAGATATAGAAAAAAAGATAAAAGATAATATTTATGTAAACAAAGTAATGTCGCTATAATAATTTATTGTTTAAAAAAGTTACAATCGATAGCGGTGTTATTTATTCACTACGAAATCAACTTGTTGGTTAAAAATAGCTACTTTAAATTTCAACGAAAAGTGAATAATAAACAAACCCATAAGCTATACTATTGTAAATATTACCTATTTTGTACAGAGAGCCCTACATCTGGTTCTGAGACCCCGGTCGTCAGTCGGAAAAGCGTTGACCGCAAGCTGGTCACGCCTGAGAAGTCGCCAGTTAAACAACTCGACACGCCGACAGGTATAATATATTATTACATTTAAAATTACTATTATAAATTAGAAGTAGATTTTGAATGATAATTATTAAAAACCTTGTGTTTACTAACCCTAGTCTTTAAGTTTTTATTTTAAGTACTAACCAGTGGGCCTATGTTGTCTGAATAAAGAAATTTTAATTAAATTTAAAATCAAAAGGCAGAGACTTTTCTCCATCTATATCCTGTTGAAATCACAACCTACCAGCATTTTTTTTACGTGAATAAGTAAGAAGACGAGCAAGACGCTCTCCTGATGTTAAGAGATAACGCTGCCCAAAATCAGTACAGTGCTACCTAGGATTTCACAATGATGTGAAATTCTAGGTGCACTGCACCAAAGCTTACTCAAGGGCCATAAGATGTTAAGACTCTTAAGCCCAGTAATTTCACTAGCTACTGTGCCCTCCTACCGAAGCACAGTAATGTTTGCACATTACTGCTCAGATGTAATGTGTAAACATTACTGTGCCTTATTCTATAACTGGGATATGACCTCTTTGAAGCCAACGAAAGAGCTGTAGAAACGACTCAACACTGGTTTTAATAAATCAAAAGAATTTGAATAAAAATACAACTGTTATAAAAATAAATACAACTTTTAACTGTAGCTATACAATTAAGATTCGTCGTAATATGACGATTATTAAAAAATATTAGACACATATTTTTTTCTTTGTAAATTGTATGAGAAACGTGTGAGATACAACGCACTAAAGTTGCTTGGTTGTGACGTCACTCCACCAAGTCTTGTACATATTTGTACCATGTAGGGACGTCATGCGTCCTCGCTCAAAAAGTTTTGAGCTTTATATATTATCTGTCATTTTTTATTTACAAACTAAGTAGTCTCATATTTTTTTATTATTATTACAATTACGGATTAATTTTTTAAAGTAAATACATAACCTTGTCAACATCCCTGTATAAAATATTTGATACACGTATTTTAGTGTCCTGAGAAGTTATAATAATATAATTACTTCTATGTAGTATGATATTTGTAATGTTTGCAGGTAAAGTGTCAGGCGTAGGGTTGCTGGGCGGGTTGAGAAAGCCGACTTTACTGGTGGGATCGCCCTCCACTGTGCCGGCGATTAGCTTCGGGAATGATGGTGAGGTTACTTAAGGTTACGTCACACTGAGCCGGGACGGAACGGTAAAGCGGTCGCGATCATCATTTTGTTCCTGCCCGCGTTCGCTTTATGTGTGACAGGTTACGTAACGGTACAAACTAGGACATTACAAAAATTTCGTCCCGGATCGCGTTCGCTTTACCGGCTCAGTGTGACGTAAGCTTTACTGTATAGCTTATCTATGATCTTTTTTGTAATTTTTGTGTGTCAATAAAGTGTTATCTATCTAAATTGCATTTCAAATTATCTAGAACAGTTTTTCAATCTTTCTCTCATTTTATAATAAGTTTATTATAAAATGAGAGAAAGTTGACCCGCGCGCACTTCGTAGCGCCTAACAGAACATTATCAGTGTTTCTCTACTATATTATGCATGTATTATACATATAAACCTTCCTCTTGAATCACTCTATCTATTAAAAAGCATTGCGTAGTTCAAAATCCATTGCGTTGTTTTAAAGATTTAAGGGGTAGTTCCCGTTCGTACACACCCCCATCGTTCACACTGTTACCGAACGGGAAGAGATCATAAAATATGTTCCGCTCGGTCACAGTGTGTACGGTCGCTACTTTTTTTCGAAACGTTCCCGATCAGTTATACCCGGTCGTAAACACTGTTGACGATCGGGAAAAGTTCAAAAAAGATGTTTCGCTCGGTCACAGTGTTGACGAGTGCTACTTTTTATTCCCACTCGTCCCTAATTTTTTGTATGAGAGATATTATTGATATTTTTAACGGTAGTTTGTACCTAAGTGGGTACTTTGATATTCTATTATAGTAAACAGCTCCGTAATTAATCGACGCAACCCCATCGAGTTTGGGCTTATTTGATTTGTCTTGGCGAGTATTTTGATACTATATAGTAACCAGGGTCACTTTTATGTGCTCTCCTTTTATAATATTGGTGACTTAATCGATGATTGGTGACCACCATGTAACAAAATTGTCCCGTGTTTTTTTTTTAACCCCCGACGCAAAAACGACGGGGTGTTATAAGTTTGACGTGTCTGTCTGTGTGTGTGTGTCTGTCTGTGGCATCGTAGCTCCCAAAAGGATGGACGGATTTTGATTTAGTTTTTTTGTTTGAAAGTAGGGTTAGTCGAGAGTGTTCTTATTTATGTTTGGTGGAAATCGATCCAAGATGGCCGCCGCTACAAAATGGCGGAATACTTTTTTCTTCCACGACCCCATCGATATGGGTATCAAATGAAAGGGCTTAACGAGTGAAATACAGCCCACTATATAAAATTTAAAATCCAAGATGGCCGCCATAAAAAAAAATTGAATTACGTATTGCGTTGGGGGTTTTTTAAATTTTTAAATAATTTAATTCACTTGTTATGTAAACTAATGTTACTTCTCCACTCGAACTACTCGCGCGCTGTTCCATCATGGCTATTGCGTAAATCGGGACGTACTGTCCTTTTTAAACAGGTTCCCACAGGTATGGTAACCGGCGCGGCGTCACACTTGCAATGCTCTCTGATTAGCTAATTCAAGGTCATTGTAGATAATGCACTAGGATATGTGGTTGGGGAGGTATGCGAAACTATGCCTTATTATTACTGGCGCGGTATCGCCGTACTTACTTGCCGTAAAGGCAACACAAGCAACCAATTTTAATTTAATAATCTGAATAACATTGTTTCTTAATACATAATATTATATATTATTATACTAGCTGACCCGCGCGCACTTCGTAACGCGTGACAGTCATGCATAAAGTGATGAATTTGGTGCACCCTTTTCTCTCTTAAAGATTGATACGCTCGCTATAAACGAAGCGATTTTATATTATGTATGTAGTATAAATTCTTTTGATATAGAAAAATATGGGCCTTTTCTATATCAAAAGAAAGATTTGAATGAATACTTTCGAAGATATTACAGATTTGAAATGCAGTGGTACCAAATTAGGTATAACTAACAAAATAAATGAAACAATAAATGTAGGTATTATTTGACTGTTTTATGCGCCACGAAGTGCGCGCGATTCCACTAGAAGAACTTTTTAAATAAAAGTTAGTTCAGGTGTGATTTAGGTACGAGCGGGAATAAATAGTAGCGTTCGTCCACACTGCGAACAATCGAAACTTTTTTTTCCCGATCGTTAACACTGTTAACGACGATGTGAACGACTGGGAAAAAAAGTTGCGATCGTACACACTGTGACCGAGCGAAACATCTTTTTTGACCTTTTCCCGTTCGGTAACAGTGTGAACGATGGAGGTGTGTACCACCGGGAACTACCCGATTTAAGCACACATAGGGACAGACACACACGACTTTGTTTTAAACATAATATATCTATGTTGTATTTAGTTACATAATATAATCAGTTCAATATTCTTATAGGTTATATTAGATTTTGCTTATAAACGTCATATTCTTAATGACATAATTTATTAAGAGCCACTGTATGGGAGAAGCCACTGGTCCCCAAAACACAGTTTTAACTTGTTTGGGGACCTATGGATTCACATTATTTGTATTCATGCAATCTTATGTCAATAAAAATTTACTTTACTTCACTTTTATACAATGTCGTGATTTGTATATGTTGTTGGTTAATTGTATGTTGTTAGTAATAATTGTTCAAATCAAGAAAGTTGCAATATTTTGGCCATATAATGCGTAATGAGAAATACGAACTACTCCAGCTCATTATTCAAGGGAAGATTCAGGGGAACCGAAAACCAGGAAGAAGACGTACCTCATGGCTCAAAAACCTCAGAACGTGGTTCAATATGAGCTCAAGATCCCTGTTCCGTGCGGCTGTCTCAAAAGTTAAGATAGCGATGATGATTGCCGACCTCCGGAAATAGGAGATGGCACCACAAGAAGAAGAAGTTATAATTGCTGTACCTATGTTTATTTCAGCGTCACTCCCCACACTATCGGCCGCGTTGGGTCGTCCAGCGCCGGAACCTTCGCCCAAGAAAAAAGGTCGCGGCAGACCCAGGAAGCTAGATAAAGACAAATCTAGGTCATCTCCTGATCTGTTCAGGTATTCATTTTACTGATAATTATTAGATAATAATCAGAGAAATAAATCAGAGCTTATACAGCTAAACTTTTACCACATAATGTGTTTTCCAGATTATTTTATGAAAAACAATAAAATGTTTTATTTTTTTTTTTATGTTATGAAGTAGAAGACGAGCAAGACGCTCTCCTGATGTTAAGAGATAACGGCTGCCCATAATCAGTACAGTGTTACCTAGGATTTCACAATTATGTGAAACTCTAGGAGCACTGCACCAACGCTTCTTACTCAAGAGTCATAAGATATTAAGACTCTTTAGCCCAGTAATTTCACTAGCTACAGTGCCCTCCTACCGGAGCACAGTGATGTTTGCACATCACTGCTCAGGCGGTAGAATAACTGGCACTGTTGGGGTACCCACCTAGACTGCAAAGTAAGTCTACCCCCGGTAAAACCCAAAGTACGAATATGTCATCCGTGTACGTACACAGTTGACATTCGATTATTCGGTTATTAAATAGTGTGCGTGTGTATTAGTAGTGTAGTAAGATCTGTCCGTGATGCCACTGCTGACGGTTCCAATATACATGATATAGCTTATAATACATTTTACGGTTGAGTCCTCTATGTTTACAGCGTTGATGGTGCAAAAAGTATTACAATAAATTACATTTTTTTAAACAGGGCGGCGAGTGAAGGCAAGACTATATCGACGCCAGTACCAGCTTCGTTCCTGCAGTACCGCGGCCCACCTGGAGAAATAGGCTCCGACAGCGATCTCGCACTCTCTAGGTATAACTCTTGTATTTAATTAAACTATATAACCGATTTCGACAATCACTCCTGGGGCTCAAAGTACAAGCCTAGAGCTTAGTTTGGGTCTCAACGACTAATTCTTATAGCATTTAAATGTCTTATTGTTTATACGTATCCTACTGTAAAACAATGTATAAAACTTTTTGTCAATAAACAATATTTTGTCTTATATATTACAATAATTATATTGGACTAAGTCATACTAGGGTAACATTACCAACTTTTTCTTATTTCCAACCAGTAGTCTTACAAACTATATAATACACATACATATCTCTCCTTCTTTGCGTAAAAATGTATTTTGAGATCCAGACTTCGTAAAGCCGCGTCTCCAGCGCCTGTTTTGGTTTACACATTCAACATGAGCATGACAACATTAAAAAAAAATCTCGGCGATTTTAACTTCTTGTTTGCTCCAACAATATTTTTTGCTTTCCATATCCGATGGAAAGCACGAACAACAAAACAATATCAATATTCATCAAAATCGCCAAGTTTTTTTTTAAATGTTTTCATGTTTATGTTGAATGTTTGAACCAAAACAGGCGCAGCTTAATATTTACTAGCGTGTTTACATACTAGAATCAAGGGTAAGCAGCGACTAAGTACTATAATGCTCTAAACTCTAAGATGTCGCAATAAGCCCGTTATAAACAATTTTTGTGTAAAATCTGTTTTTTTCAAATTAAATCATAATTTACGTTTCATTTTCATAGTGCAAAAGTAATTCTACCAAGCCTTTAACATTCTTAAGATTAAACTGTTTTCTTGTAAAGAAATTATTGTATTGAAAATTTTCTTTTATGTCAAAATAAAAATATTTGCAGTGAAATGAAATTCTCTACTATTTTGACACAGTTACCTACTAATAATTAAAGAAATATTCATAGCTTTGTATATTATGATCATTCACTCACAAAGTCATCATCACGTTTCATTTCATCATCATTTCTCATCACAAATGATAAATAAGATGATGGTATAATCATTTATCCGACATGTCTGGTCTGGGACCCACGACAGGACGTTTCAAACGTGGGTACTATCATCCTTATATGCATGACACATGGATGTACTCAGTTATTAAATAATACATTATTTATTATAATTATTTATTTATTTATTATAAATTATTAAGGGTCACTCCACATTGGGTGACGGTGACTTTCGAGTGGGTGAAGAAAGTCGTCGGAGAGTCGCTTAGAGGATTTTGATTTTCGAAGTTCTTTACAAAAAAAAGTAAAGTTAGGAGCGGGGGTTAGGTTCTTAATAGTAAAGCTAAAATACTGGGCTATACTAAACATAGTACATTGTTGGTTTATCAGGCTACATTTCTCAAAACAGTTGGCACCAGCAAGTGGTTTTTTTTTTTAATATTCTCTTTAAGTCTTAATTATTTGCAATAAATACATTTTCTCAGTTTTGAGTGCGAATAGCTTTACTATATCTACTACGCTTATAGAGCTCTGAGGACTAGGGGTGAAAACTCGGGCAATAATCTCTAGTGACGTAGCGATGTTGCAGCGATATCGTCATAAGTCGCTCGTCCAATGTTGGGTGGGCCTAAATCTTAGGTTGTGAACTATGGTCTTGTGTCCCATTTATTTGACACCCAATTAATTTTAATTAGTTTATTCAATTAGTTTTAGTAATTTATGAAATAGTCTGTTCGGAAAGAGAACTAAAGCCCTGTTCAAACGTGAGCCTGAGCAATATACTTGTGTGTGCATTTTGAGTTTTTTCATCGTAACCAGTGCGAACCACGCGCAAGGTGTTTGCTGAAAATAAAGGGTTTATTTTACCGCATCAGCGATCTGACTATAACCAAACGTTTGTGCGCCGTTCTGACGATAGGTAGTTGTCCCACCGAAGGCTAATTAACGAGTAGCTATCGGTGATTTTCTCGCTCAAAAAACGTACAAAAGATATAACATTCAGTGTAAACAAAAGAGATGCATATACAAATAGTTAATTTCTAACTGTTCACACTGCCGGCGAAGACTCGCTTCACTAGCTTGAGCGACCAAAGCTATGAAAAATAACCTTCGCTTTAACTCGCGCTTTATCAAAACTGACGCCGAGCGAGCGACCAGTGGTCATTTCTCTACAGTGCGAGTAATCGCTCGTCTCACTCGCACACTCGCTTATAGCCGAGCTACACAACTATCGGAACTACGCACTCGTTCCTCGCCGCTTGTACGCGCCACCGCCTTGAATATGGCGCTGTACCTTTATATGTTCCTGGGCTACCAATGGATGCGGCATGAGGAGCCCCGCTCCTCATTCCGCATCCATTCCTGGCGCAGGCCTGGCTCCGCCTCCGCCGCGACGTCACTCTCGCACCGCTGGCCACCAAGCCGACCGCCGCGCCACGACGCTCGCGCATTAGCTTAATATTTAATATTTACGAGATAAGCTGTAATCTTTGGATTAAACTAATTATTAAAAGAAAATCCCGTATTTTCAATGTCCCAGCCGGGACGCCGCTCGCCAACTCGTTTTACATTCTATCTCTACTCGCTCATCGTTGCCTGTCGCGCTCATCGGTTGTCACCTGCATTAGAGTATCCGTGAATCTTTGAATTGATGAAAACTAAGAATTTTGTCAAGACAGTTCTCTCTCCGAATAGACCAGTTATTATATTATTTACAGTATGTATGTGTAAGTAAGAATAGATTCGATGTTTCTAATGTATCAACTACTCTAAGTATAAAGTTAATGTTATCGTTGTTGACCATAGATCATCGAGCAGCAGTTCAGTATTCTCGCAGTCTTGTTCGTCGTGTACGCACTACGATGATGATAATGAATCAGATCACTCGTGCTCTGTCAGCTCCAGTGATGGGTAAGATTGTATAAATTTAATTAGTAAAAATTATATATGACTAAGGAGTGGAAAGAGAGACACTCAAGAAAGCCTCTCAGAGAGCTCTGAGAAAGTGGGTGGCCTTTGCCTTGCAATCATAATTATGCATTTTACACCGGGCTGGCTAAGCAAAGCTTGTTTTATGATCAATCTTAATGTACGTTTCCACTTTTCTTTTTTATTAGTTTTTATTTGAGTTTGTTCTTTTTCGATATATAATACTTATGTAAATGCACTTATTGCATCCATATAATCGATTTGATTTAGTACATAATATTCCATAGAATATGGTATATTATGTACATACACACCATAAAACCTATATGTAATCCAAATTTCAACCAAATCCGTTCAGCTGTTTGGGCTGTTCTTTGATAGATTTGTCTATGAGTCACGCTTTCCTTTTATATACATACTAGCTGCGCCCAGCGGTTTTGCCCGCTGCACTATATGTGTTATTCCAGGGACTAAGCTATCTCAATGCCAAATTTCAGCTCAATCAGTCCATCCGTTTAGGCGTGAAGAAGTAACAAACATACACACTCATTTACATACTTTCGCATTTATTATTATAATATTAGTATGATTTAGATAAATTCAATGATGATTTTACAGAATTTTCTAACGGAACTGTCGCTGATAGAAGCTGGCGCGTGACTAAAGTATTAAAAATTTAATGAGTAATTAGTAAATTTTAACATTTGTACGCCCTCTGGGCAAAAACATGCTGAACTATATGTGAAATGTATAATAAGATCTGTTTTCACAAATAAATATTTTTGTATGTGATTTTTAAGATTTGATAAAATTACATGATGTTTATTATTCCAGTTCTAGTTACAACGACACGCTGGACTCTACTCTAGAAGGCAGCGCCGGGTCGCGGCGCGGCGGCCGACGCAGCGAGCCCGCGCCGCCTCGCACGCGCGCGCATACTTCACACAACGTGCTCGAGCTGGAGCCGTTACAGCTCGTGTGGGCTAAATGCAGGCATGTATTACACTGTTTTAATGTAACTGCTATTGCATAAGAGATCTTAGGATCCACTGCAGCTGGTGAAGGCTAAGTGCAGGTCAGTACTGAGTGTTACCCTATTTTACTCTACCTACCCTATTATAAATCTATCCTTAGTAGCGTTTAGCTTAGAAGGTACAAATCCCAGTGTGGCAAGAAAAAAACCCCTGGACACTACCGTGTTTCGGAAGGCACGTAAAACTGTAGGTCTCAGATGTTTCCTATAAGATATGATATGTGGGAGGTCAGTTGCAAGCCCTGTAGTAATCTCTGAAACTGCAACATAATATAGGTTAGCCACACAACCTATAAATTGTGATTTGACTATGACAGTGTAAGTAGGGTAACCTGTTCTATTGGAGTATAACTCCCAATTTTTATTTATTATTTGTCCAGTGAGTGGTTACTAGCCACGGCCGAAACCTACCACTAGTATAACTGCAACTTAATTTTAACATACGACTTTGTATCTTTCAGAGGTTACCCCTGGTACCCAGCTCTGATCATCGACCCGAAGATGCCAAAAGGATTCATCTACAACGGCGTTCCCCTCCCAGTCCCGCCTCAAGACGTCCTCAACTTAAAGAAAAACCACGCACACGAACCAGTCCTATACTTAGTACTATTCTTCGACGTTAAACGCACTTGGCAATGGCTCCCACCGAACAAACTTGAAGCTTTAGGAATAGACAAATCTGTAGACCAAGCCAAACTCAAAGAGTCAAGGAAGCCCACAGACAGAAAGGCGGTCAAAAAAGCCTTTGATGATGCCATGCAATTCAGAAAACAAGTGGATGGAGATGATAAATGACACAGGCTTACCTATAGGTCTCACCGACCTAGAAAGAGAAGGTTCAGCTTTGGACACTTCTCGTCTATGAATTTGAAGACTTCGGATTCGGAATCGAGTGATTAAAGTATAAAAAAAGTTGATTTCTATTTATGGGGTAACCCTTAAATAGAAGTTGTGGGAAAAATGCATTTTTAATGAATTATTACATTCGCTATACAATATACATAAGAGCAGCTAATGCAGCCTGTCCATTACTGCGAAATGAAATAAAATTCATATATAATAGAATCTCAGGAGCTGAGTTTGTATGCAGTTTTATTGGTGCTTTTTTTTAACTTTGTTCACTCTAAATGAATGGACAAGCACCTTAAGAAAATGTAATAAATAATGTTGTGTAATGGTGGCACTTCACATCGTCATTCGATGTTCTATTTTAACGGCTTTGTTTGGTATTTTAGTGTTGAAGTCTGAATAACATCGTTGGGAATTGCAAAATTTATTATAGAACTAATAGAGTTTGCCACTTCACTATAGGTCTTCATTATAGGTTAGCTTTTGTCCACGATCTCGCCTCTTCTTAAGCGATAATGCGGCCGAAGATGGTAGCAGACTAAACCTAGAAGGTGGGATAAAAAATTCGCCGTATTTGGGCGAATACGCGAACACAAATTGTGAAATGCCACCAAATTAACATAGATGGTAGTTAATAGCAGTAGCGACGTATTGGTCAAAACAGTTGAAGGATTTACATAATATAGTACGGTCCCCAATACAAAAAAATAAGACTTCCGTGGGACACATCTCCGCCATACGAATTATTGGTATGTACTTATTTGGCATTTTTTCCTGAACATTAAAAGTGCGGTAGTCACTTCCTAAGTGTATGGAGGGGGTAGTTATGACGTCACAAAGATGGCCGCCGGGCCTATTCTATTGTGCGGGTTATTTAAATATCTACTGAACCGATTTACTTAAATAGGGTGTCAAATGAAAGGTTATTAAATAAGCATTATTTTATTCCTATAAACTATCAATGTGAAGTAAATACCAAAGGAAATATTTCCAAAAAACATAATTTCTAAAAAAAAAATTTTTCTTCTTATGGGTATAACTTGGTAACCGTCAGGATAATGCAAATATAAGTTATGTTAAAATATTTAGTTACTTTCATCAGCTTTCTAAAAAACCTTTAATCATTACAATAAAGCTATAAACAACGGAACTGCAGCCGTTTGAATGAGCCTCGGTAGCGCTGAACTCATAGCGGTAGCTAAGCCATTAGACGGGTTTTCTATAGAATGATGATAGAATTTTAAATAAAAAGCATGTGCGATAGTAATGAAAATATAAAATAATATTTAAGTAAGCTGCTACCTATTCATAAGTTGTATTTAGAAGTTTTTTCTGATGTGATCAGCATAATAATAAGTAGGTATGTGTTGTACTAAACTAACTGAAAAAAATATTAAAAATAAAAACATAATTTTATCTAATTAATGTCCTCAATCTGATCTGTATCTTCTAAATAATTATACTGGTTATAACATTTGTAACCGACATGACATATCCCTTCTAAGCACTTTTGTTTTTTGTCATTACATCCACATAAGATGAACGGCAACCAGCTTTACATTGACATGATATAAGTTCGAGGTCTTTCTATGAGATTGAAATTACGGATGAAGTAACTGGCAATAAAAGATTAATATCCTCGATCATCCAGCCACAGCCTATGGGTTCAGGAAGCGTGGGCTTTGCTACGTTCGCGTTCTGCCAACATAACGTCTGGTAGTTCGATCTTAGCGCATGCTGTCGAAAGGCTTGTCGTGTCGGCGGTAACTTATCAAGTTCTTTGATGTTCTGGAACATTACTGCTCTTAAATTGTTTAGACTATCCAGTTCTTGGTATACAAACAAGAAACCCGGACTGGGTTTCTTGTTTGTATACATAAGAATGACAAATCTTTCAGCGTTACAAAATTGTTCGTCTGTAAGCTGTGGGCTAACATCATAATTTGAAAGGAGTTGATAATGTTTTTGAAAAATTGGCCAGCTTAATTTTTTTGTGAGACCTGACAACGCGCTCGTAGTTTAACAAGTCACACCCAGAATTAGAGTGTAATAAAACAGCAATGATTTCCTCTGATATCATTGATCATTTGAGAGGTACTCAAGAAGAACCCGATATCCGTTTCATACTACATGGGATTGATTGTAAACCATCTGTGTTTGAACGGTTAATAGTAAATGACGTGCTACTCCTCGTTATGCACTTCTCTGAGGAACTACCAAGTGTTGTGTGGATTAAATCCGGTACTAGCAAAAAACCAACATTTATTAACGTTTATTACATACTAGTGCCGCAGGGCAACTTATGGCGAGCTGTTGGGGAGTAGCGGCCCCACGCCCGGGACCCGAGTGCTCCCGGGGGAGGATCCTGTTCCTCATTTCCGGCTTGCCTTCATTGGCCGGCCAGAGTGGAGTCGCGAAAGCTGCATGCTCAGAGGGAGGATGTGAAGCATAAGTAGCGAGTTGGCCTTTTACGTGTTTAAAGTCCAGGGACACCTCTCCCCCCATAGCAACTTGCACCAACGTTGCCCTTCTTGTCGGCTATTTAATGCCGGCCTTTATGGGGGCCCGTTTAGTGAGAGTGAGTGGCGAGTGATCACCTGCCTATATATTTCCTAATGGGACGGAAGTGGCAGGTGCCGTAGTCTTAAGCAATAGCCTCATTAACCATCCATTTAGAATACACATCCATAGCCTAGTTCAAGTGGTTTCCATTAATTACTCTCTTTGAGCCCATTTTGTATAGATGGACTCGCCACAGATAGACTCCGATAAGTGTCACCCATCACATTTATAGTAAAAGCTTAAAGGGGCCTCTGCGCGTTGGACTTTTTTGTCTCCGTGTACGCCTATAAGAAGGCCCGGGTTCAGCCCGTGTTTAAGAGCGACATATATACTAGAAAACATGACAACCGATAAGAGGAAATCATTGCTGGCTTATCACACTCTAACTGGGTGTGACCCTACGAGCGCGTTGTCAGGTCACACAAAAAAATCAAGCTGGCCGATTTTCCAAAAACATTATCAACTTTCAAATTTTGGTGTAAGCCCACAGCGTATATACGAACAATTTTGTAACGCTGAAAGATTTGTCATTCTTATGTATACAAACAAGAAACCCAGTCCGGGTTTCTTGTTTGTATACCAAGAACTGGATAGCCTAAACAATTTAAGAACAGTAATGTTCCAGAACATCAAAGAACTTGATAAGTTACCGCCGACACGACAAGCCTTTCGACAGCATGCGCTAAGATCGAACTACCAGACGATATGTTGGCAGAACGCGAACGTAGCAAAGCCCACGCTTCCTGAACCCATAGGCTGTGGCTGGATGATCGAGGATACTAATCTTTTATTGCCAAAACTTCATCCGTAATTTCAATCTCATTGAAAGACCTTGAACTTATATCATGTCAATGTAAAACTGGTTGCCGTTCATCCCGTTGTGGATGTAATGACAAAAAACAAAAGTACTTAGAAGGGATATGTCATGTCGGTTACAAATGTTATAACCAGTATAATTATTTAGAAGATACAGATCAGATTGAGGACATTAATAAGATAAAATTATGTTTTTATTTTTAATATTTTTTTCAGTAAGTTTAGTACAACACATACCTACTTATTATTATGCTGATCACATCAGAAAAAACTTCTAAATACAACTTATGAATAGGTAGCAGCTTACTTAAATATTATTTTATATTTTCATTACTATCGCACATGCTTTTTATTTAAAATTCTATTATCATTCTATAGAAAACCCGTCTAATGGCTTAGCTACCGCTATGAGTTCAGCGCTACCGAGGCTCATTCAAACGGCTGCAGTTCCGTTGTTTATAGCTTTATTGTAATGATTAAAGGTTTTTTAGAAAGCTGATGAAAGTAACTAAATATTTTATCATAACCTATATTTGCATTATCCTAACGGTTACGAAGTTATAAACATAAGAAGAAAAATTTTTTGTTTAGAAATTATGTTTTTTGGAAATATTTCCTTTGGTACTTACTTCACATTGATAGTTCGTAGGAATAAAATAATGCTTATTTAATAACCTTTCATTTGACACCCTATTTAAGTAAATCGGTTCAGTAGATATTTAAATAACCCGCACAATAGAATAGGCCCGGCGCCATCTTCGTGACGTCATAACTACCCCCTCCATACACTTAGGAAGTGACTACCGCACTTTTCGTGTTCAGGAAAATATGCCAAATAAGTACATACCAATAATTCGTATGGCGGAGATGTGTCCCACGAAAATCGTTATTTGAAGACTTTTTTGCAAATGGGTCTCGTACTAATATAACTTATGTATATCCAATCCATTCAACAAAAGGAAGTTTATAGAAGTAGGTACCAGAATCGAATAATTTTATATTGTTGTAAAATCTCAAAATCATGTTAAACTTAATATTATTACATGTTATTATTATAAGATGTAGAGGCTTAGCTCTTAAATATTGTAGGAGAGGTCTCTTACCAGTTATTGTCAAAAAATCAACTGCAGTCAGTAAAATTAATTTACACTTGTGAAATTAAACCAAGTATGTAAATTAGATTGTTTAACTATTTGTAAAATTAGTGAAAAAAAGTTTTGCACCTAACTTTTTATCTGAGCAAGGAAGTCAGTGAGTTTCAACCCCAGTTTTTTCTATTTGATCTGAACTCTCGTAAGAAATCTTTTTTATTACTATGTGTGTAGAAAGCTAAAAAATGTTATTGTTTTTAAGTGTTTGTGCTTTGTGGCAATAAAATATTAAAAATATGTTTGTTTTTATGTAATATTGTTTTAAGAGCTTCATCCTTACGTGGTACTCTCAATATATCGCCGTCCCCGGCGAATAAACGGATAATCGCCATTGTCTTGATACCTTTATTTCATATTCGAATTCTATAAGTTCAAATACATCTACTACTCAATTTTTTATATATTTTTCTTGTAATAAATAAAAAGTTATGCCTCTTGAAAGTTTGGGTTTCTAAAACAAATGTTACAAATGATAAATAGGTATTTTATTTTTCCTGTAGAGTTGAGTTTTGCAGTTATCTGTTTATTCGTCAGGGACGGCAATATGATGAATTATAAATATGAATTCTTAGAATTTGCTTTTTACATAACACATAATATAGGTAGTTCCAAAGTTGTATTTATAAAAGAAAGGTAGATTGAAAAAAATCAACACTTAAACTTAATGATAAATTATAATTGATATTATTTTAACATTCTACTTTTTCTATAGCGGAGTTGACTTTTTTAAACATTGTCATTATTTTGTTTAGTGATGCAGGTCCCAGTGGAATACATTGCCAGGCCGAGGCATTACATTGGTTGCTTGTTTTGGTTCACTGAAAATATAAATGCATAAATATTAGGATAATATAAATCAACATTGTAAATCAAGCTCCATATCTGGTCAGGTCACATGGAATCCTACTTATAGTATAAACGTGAAAGTTTGTAAGAATGGATCTCTGGATGTATGCTTGTTACACTTTCACCCCTAAACGGGTGGACCGATTGAGCTGAAATTTGGTATAGAGATAGCTTAGGCCCTGGAATAACACATAGGCTACAGTACAGCGGGTAAAGCCGCTGGGTGTAGCAAGTCATCAACAGGGCCGGTTTTAACATTACCAGCGCCCTGGGCGAGATTTCTACGGCGCCCCCTAAAAAGCAATTCAAACCCATATTAAAAAGGAAAAAATTCCAGGATTTTTTCTGGGCCGAATCCGATGGGCAAAATCATGGGCGTATCTAGAAAAAAATACACCTTTCCAGGTAGCTGCGAGCTCCGAGAAAATTTTGAATCTTTCAGCACGAAGCACGAGCTGCGTTTAGCTTGCTCCGAGTAGCAAAGAAACTAAATAAGTATTCTTATTTATAAAAGCGCGAGCAGCTCGCTGCGAGCGCCGCGAAAATTTAGATTTCTTTAACACGAATGATGTGCGTTTAGCTTGCTTCGAGTGGCAAAGAAACTAAATGTCCTTATTCATAAAAGCGCGAGCGCCGAGAAAATTTAGGTTTTGTTCAGCACGAATGATGTGCGTTTAGCTTGCTTCGAATGGCAAAGAAAGTAAATTTTCTCATTTATAAAAGCGCGAACAGCTCGCTGCGAGCGCCGAGAAAATATTGAATTTTTCAGCACGAATGATGTGCGTTTATCTTCCTTTGAGTGGCAAAGAAACTAAATGTTCTTATAAAAGCGCGAGCAGCTCGCTACGAGCACGGAGAAATATTGAATTTTTCAGAACAAATGGGGCGCCACGGGCGCCCCATTATAGAGCCTGCGGCGCCCCTTTTATCCGGCGCCCTGGGCGGTCGCCCAACCGCGCCCTACCCTAACGCCGGCACTGCATGACTAAAAATAAGAATAGGTATTTTTATTCCTGCAGTTTTGTCTGAACATGAGCTCTTCAATGCCAGTTCCAGAAAATCCTATTTCTTGTCATTATGAATGCAAAGTGGTTGTTACCTCTTCACACCTAAAATGTTTTTTTAGTTGATTTGATTGGGTTAGTAAGTAGCTTTGAACTAAGTATCTTAGAATACCAGTGTGTAAAACAGCTGTCACAGCTATATAATGTAGTAAAACAATAAAGTGATTGAGATTCATAAGAGTAGAGAGAATAAATAAGTCAGAAAATAATAAAGGTGCTAAACTCTCTAATACCTAGTAAATAATCTAAACTCTCTAATACACCAATTTATAGTAAAAATAGAAGACAAATCTTACCCCTTGTCAGAGCTAGCCTCGAGAAGTTTCTTGTTGCAGTCTTGAGGGGGGGCTACCTCACGACGCCCATCACGGGTATAGTAGTAGTTATGGGCATGTCTGAAACATCAAAAGTTTTAGGAAACTGATTTTTAACTGTAAAAATAGTATTGGTAAACATTTAGCTTACTTGTGTGATACACCGTCAGGAATCTGTGGTTGCGGTTGAGTTCTAGCGGCTACGAGTGGCTCAAAACGCAGCGCGTTCGTATGTTTTCTCTAAAAGTTGAATATTTAATAATATAAACACATTTTAGGTTACATAATTTGGCAAAAACAAAAACTTACCCCAAGTAAGAAATTTCTAAAAGCCTGCAATAGAGGCGAGATATCACGTAACGGTACTTTTTTACTCATTTTTATTTAATAATCTTTTTTCCTGTGCTTGCTATAAAACGATAATTTATTTTAAGAAAAACCTGAAAACGGCGAAGAAAACAGATGTCAAATCTGAACATCTGTTTTTGACGCTGTCAAAAATCAATTTGTCAACTGTCATTATTTGACACAGATTTTTTTCTTATTTTAAAATATACCGTCACTAATCATGTGTATTTGCTAAAAAAAGATCATTTGAATAAATCCTCTAAGACGACTTCAAGTACAATAAATAATTAAGAGGTTTGTCAAAATCAGTCAAAATTCAAAATCACAGAGATAAAAATTTATATCGATTTTCCACTACAAAATTCCTGTTTTATAAAAATTGGTACATAAGAATTATGTCCAGATTTGGAAAGCATAATTTTTGCAAAAACCTGCATCACGTTTTGGTAAGATATAATAACGTTTTATAAGTCTTCAAAACTTGAACTACCTGCATTGTTAACGAGGTATGGCCATAGAGCGTATAGGTGCACTAGGCAGTTGCTTGGTACTCGTACTTTTCAAATAATTATAATAAATATTATATTTTTCTCTCAGAGCAATGTCTGCAGACCTTTGTTTCACACGACTAGAAACCCTGTCCTACCCAGCCTGGGTCGAGCAGATAAGTAAGCTATTTCAATATAATATGTATGACATAGTGCATCAGAATATTCGAGAAGATACTAAATGTAGTCGTTACAAACTTCCGGCTCGAAGGACCAAATTACAATATTTTGAATAGATTTTATTTTTAAATTTTATGAAACCTTTTATTATGATTGTATATGGAAATAAAGAACTTGAATTGGGTGTATTGTATTGTTTTTTCAGTCGCACAGAACCCGAATACCTACAGTGCCTGCGACCTGCTGCAGTGAAGGTCTCCGACGTGCCTACTCTAGCGGGAGACCCGAGGAGTCTCAGTCAAAGGAACTATGGCATCAAGTGAGCAGTGTGCTTTTACTTTGCTCCACATATTACATAACATCGTGTAGCGCCATCGGTGATATATTTTTAGGGGTAGGGGGTTGAGAGTTGAGACTTTGGGCAAACTGTCTCAATGAAAGTACGGCAGCAGTTATAGATTTTTGAAACAGCTAGTAATAAATGTATAATTAAAAAAATTGTTCCGCAAAGTTCAAGGACTTCTTTCGTGAAAACACTCTATACTATAGTATTCTTTTATCTGTGCTCTAAGTAAGATTGGACATGAAAGTACAGAGTTTGTCGGGAGCTCTTTGGATGTCTTTCTTTATTGTTTCAGACCAGAAATCGCCGACAAATGGAATGAAATACCAAGAAATGACATCTACAAGCAATGGTCCAAGCTATCTGTATTTTACTGACATCTTTTTACAATAAGTAAATTTAATTCTAAGTATATATCGGAGCACAACTAAATTATTGCACTTTATTAGTTGCCGTCCGTTTTCGGTGTTATTTGTTCGTTGGTGGCGTAAATAAAATTCAATTAAATAGCAATAAGTAGTTTTATTCCAAAATATATTATTTAAATAAAAAATCAAGTCATTTTTGGTCGGTTCTTAAAACTATGTACAAAATGAGAGAATATTTACAAAATGTCACAACCACAATATAATAAATCTGTATAGTGTAAAAATCAGTACTCGATGGTAACGCATTTCGTTTTGAGATACTCGTTCAGCGCTTCTTGACCTGCGGACAAAAAATGGTAATTTAGTACACGGATTAATTGATTATCAAAATCGGTTTAATAGTTCACTATGACAACAGTCTATGATTCGACAAGTCCAATGGCAATCACAATTGTGACCAAGTCTACCAAGGCGTGCAACACCCACAGTTTTACATCCCTTCCAAAATACGATAGCGTCCTGGCAAAAAAATTGCTACACTAAGATTTGAACCCAGGGATCTAAATTAGTATCAACCCTTAAGTATAAAACTTCTCGGTCTATCAGTACTCAGACGTAAACCCAAGGCCTAACTTTGACTTCACCTGCAAAAAAATAATGTGTATATTATAATGTATACGTTCGAATTGAAAAACGTCCTCTTTTTTATGTCGGTTAATTATATTATCTTAAACTATATATTAATATCCTACCACTTTTGGTGGTCACTTGGACTCATTTGTGAGGCAGGTCTTATGTTATAGCTAGCTAATCTAAAACTGATCTAGTAATATCTTACCCAAGTCCTTTCCAAAGCCGGACTGTTTGAACCCTCCGAAGGGCGCGGCCACATCGGTTTTGTTGTAAGTGTTGACGAACACAGTGCCCGCCTCTATCTTCTCTGCGAACAACATCGCTCGGGACACGTCCTTTGTGAACACGCCGCTAGCGAGACCGTACTCTGTCGCGTTCGCTCGACGGATCACTTCGTCTATGTTCCTGGAAGGATGTTAGGTTTTAGTACAATTAATTGAATACAACTTAAGTGTTATATTTTTGGAACGAAGTTCCTTATCGCGCGTTGTGAAAGGGGGCTAGACGGAAAAAATTCTTACGAAAAGTTGTCACGACTCTTTTTGCTATAGTAAGCTATTGTAAGCTGTGCGGCGTGCGCATGTTTCTCTGTCTGTCTCTCTCTCTCTCTTATAGAAAGCAAGCCAGATATTTTCATTAATCGAAAGGAAATTCGTTCCATCCGGGTGTCCCTTGACACCTCTCAAGTTTTCTTATTATTTTAATTTTATTTGACATTGTTTGTATAATCATTAAAATTGCACTTTAATTACTATGACATGTTACCTATTTCACAAATTTTTTATTTCTTGCATGCAATATAATATTAAAATAGTGTTTTAACATTAACAATTTATTTTTTTGCACGCCGAAAGGCAGCATAAGGCGGACTGTTTATAATATTATTCTTATATCAACTGTATTTACCCTTATACGCAAATAAACGAATTGAATTGAAAATTAAAAATAGTTCAATATGTATATAAATTAATAAAAATAAAAAATACTCGATTAATAAGCAGTAACTACCTATAATACAATTTTGTAAACAACCGTAAGTGTTTTGGACGATTGAAATCCTGATAGAGGACATCGTACTTGTCCGAAACCGTGATTGATATAAATCTCGACAAATGAATACGCGAGTACAACCGCGTCGTATAAAGAGCCTATTTCTTAAAAATAATTTTATAAGACTCGCGACACAAAAAGAAGAAATATATTTAGTTGGCAATGTACTCGATTTCCTGTAGCAATTAACTTTCCTTAAAAGAATAATAATAATTTATTTTACCATAAAAAGTTTATAAACCAACTCACTTGCTACTGAACTTGCTGATGATCATGATGGGGCCGAAGCTCTCTTCCTTAGCGATGTACATATCGTCCGTGACGTCAGTGAATATCGTCGGAGTGAAGAAATATCCGGCGCGCTCCACGCGAGCGCCGCCGTACACTAAAGTTGCTCCTTCTTTCACTCCGCGTTGGCAATACTGGAAAGATATGAAAGGTTACATTTACAGAGAGGGATTTTTCTCGCCTTCTATATTGAATCTGCTCTTTCCTACTAATATTATAAACTAACCAAACCATATGTATAAACTAACAGCGCAGCATTAAGAATTTCATATCTTATAGGTAGTGGATGAGAATTGGGGTATGAATGTTTATGGTATGTTACTGAAGCGGCTTCTTCTTCTCTTTTTTTTATTGGTGACAAACAAGCAGACGGCCCACCTGATGGTGAGTGGCTACCGTCACCTATGTATACCTGCAATACCAGGGGTACCGCTGGTACGTTGCCTACCAACCAACACTCTATTCACTTGCCTTTTGAAGAGTCCCATGTTAAAGCTCATCGGAAATACCGCGGGCGGAAGCTCATTTCACATTTTGCAGGTGTACGGCAAGAAGGAGCGAGTGAATCGCACAGTGCGAGAATGCCATGCAATCAATAATGTGTGGATGAGCTTTCGGGTGTTGACGGCTCGTGCGGTGATAAAAGCGCGACGCCGGAATCAGGTCGAATAATTCTTCAAATAATTCTCTTAACTATTTGATTGTTTACTTCAAGTTTATCCAAATGGGCCTTAAACTTTTGTGTTCCGTGGTGTGCTTCTATTCAACAGGTCTCCTAAAGCGATCTTTATTGTCTCTTTTTAAAATATTTGATCAATTACCTCACAAAATTTGCTCCTTATGGTTCCGCGGTCCGTGCGCTTCTAATCAACAATATCCAACAGCGATCTTATTTGTCTCTTTTTCAAAAACATAATATATTTACCTCAATAAGTTTATCCATATGCGCCTTATGGTTCTGAGGTCCGTGTGCGGTGCCCCTGTTGAGCGGGTCCCCTATGGCAATCTTCTTGGTCTCCTCTAACACTCGCGATACAAACTCGTCGTGTATGCGCTCCTCTACGAACAGTCGGCCGGCTGCTATGCAGTTCTCGCCTTTGTTGAAGAACACTGAACCCATACCCTGGAAAAGAATAATTATTATGTGTTTGTATTTCATTAATTTACACACCACAAACCCATCTGGAATAGCAATATTCTCCTCTCCCTGTACGGTTGTCTGGAAGAGATCCCTTTTAGCGATAAGACCGCCAATTGTAACACATAGATTAGACACATATATATTGTGTTTTTATTTTTTATTTTTTGTATATTTTTCTGTGTTTTAATAAAGTGTTATCTATCTAATTTATAAATATATAATAATAGCCTAATATTTTAAATTGTTAAAAAGACCGCCCTTCGCCATTTCCAGTGGAAAGATGGCAATAACATTTATTTGCACTAGAAAAGATACAGAGCCAGAGTCACCACATTTAATTTGAATCCTGTGCCCTAACGCGCTAAAATGCGTTTTTTCGCCAAAGTTATTTTTTAATTCGTATTCTAATTCAATATTTTAAACATCTTATGTCTTAAAGCTGACGTTTTTCTCATCAATGGCCTTTTGCATTTATAAAAGTTGATTTAAGTAGCGTCCATGTTAATTTCATAGTACAATAAATTATGAAGGAATCTTCTAACAAGACCTTCTAAAATTCTTCTAAAAAGACCTTATGGAATAAAAATACGTTTTTTACCTTAAATAGGTAATGACCATATTCATTAGTTTTGATCATAATACAGGTGCACTTACGTTTCTAACAGCCTTATCAAGGTCGCAGTCTTCGAATATGACGAGGGGTGACTTTCCTCCTAACTCTAGAGATACCTTCTTCATGTTAGATGCAGCGCACGACTTCATTATCACTTGACCTGGAACAAAACCAAACATTATATGACCAATTTAATAGCAGAAATTGGCTATGAGTTATGGGGAAAATCTTTATAGTTTTTGGAAATAAATAAATATTTCAGGACATTACACAGCGCCATCTAACCCCAAGCTAAGCAACTACATGATTGTGTTATCGTGCAATAAATATTATAAATACGAAAGTATGGATGATTGTTATGTCTTCATTTACAATATTAATTATAGACTCTTGCGTAAGAAGCGTTGGTGCGGCGCACTTAGAATTTTACATGATTGTGAAATCCTGGGTGGCTATGGGAATAGATATCTATTAAAAATAAATAAATATTTCAGGGCACTTCACACAGCGCCACCCAACCCCAAACCAAGCAACCCAATGCTCGCATTATGGTTAGGGTAACATATATAATACTTTTATATACTTCCATCGTGAGAGCGTCTTATGTCTTCCAGTGTAGGCCAGTTTCCTGACAACTCGGCGAAATGTTGGACACACCTATGAAAAGAACCTAAAAATAGGTGTAACGTACCAATTTCAGTGCTGCCAGTGAAGCCCAGTTTCCTGACGGCGGGATGGTCGGCCAGCGCCTGTCCCGCTAGCGACCCGGTGCCGGGAACAATGTTGATCACGCCGGGGGGAATGCCCGCTTTGGCTGATAACTCGGCGAACTTTAGCGCTGTTAGTGGGCAAACCTGCGAATAAGATTATTTTTTATTTGAAGAGATGCCTATTGTTTAGCTACGAGCCTGCCGAGAATGGAGGAAGGGCAAAGTACTTAAGTATTTGTGGGGACCAGAATCAACTGCAGTCAGTACGAAAGCAGTTGCGCTGAGGGGCCAGAGGCAAGTAACTCTGGTGGAGTGTAGAAAGTGATTTGATCACATGAAAGAGACGTGCTCGACACGATCTTGATCTTAATCTATATACGCTGCCTTTAGATTTAAGGTCTCCTTTGCCTAATTTCTCTGGTCACCTTACTCTTTGCCATTTGCGGCAGATTAAAGGTGTTAATTTGTTCTTAGGTTGTGAAACTGCAACTAATACGAGTTTTCTATTAAACAAGACATTCAAACAGAATATTTTAGTGCCTTAAAAGTAAAGTTACTGGTCCATGAAGTTATTAAAATAAAAAGAAGATTCAAAATAAGTAAGTACCTAAAAGTAAAAAAAATGTAAAGCAATACTAACCGCAGCAGGCTTCATAACAACAGTATTGCCAGCAGCCAAACACGCAGCCATTTTCCATGACAGCATCATCAAGGGATAATTCCACGGGGTGATTAACGCACAGACACCAATCGGCTCCTTCTTAGTCAAACACAGGTTCCTGTTCGGTCTAGCGTGGTTTATGGGTATAGTAGACCCTTGGATCTTGTCGCACCAGCCGGCGAAGTACCGCCATGTGTCTATGGACATGCCAATGTGTGTCTTTATAGCGAGAGTGTATACTGCGCCGGAGTCGATTGATTCAATTGTTGCTAGCTCCTCTTTGTGTTGTTCCATTAGGTCGGCTAATCTGTGGGGAAATTGATCATTTTATTTACTACTAATATTAATGCTAAAGTATGGTTAAGTAAAGGTTTGGATGAACTGTGTGAAAGAGGATATGCGTGCTAGGGGAGTGGATGCAGATATGACGGATGATAGATCAGAATGGAGGAGAAAAACGTGTTGTGCCGACCCTACCTAGTGTGGGATAAGGGCAGGAAGATGATGATTAATGCTAAAGTATGGAGGCGTTGGTCATCTAGAATTTTACATCATTGTGAAATCTTAAGTGGCACTGTACTGATTATGAGCAGCATTATCTCTAACCATCAGGAGAGTTTCTTGCTCGTCTTTTTACTTCTTTCCATAAAAAAATTGTTTTGATGATAGTAATCAGTAATGATGATTTGAGTGGGTGTGTGTTGCTTGAATCATTTTTCATAGATAGATAGAAGGCAATAATGATGATGATGTGTGTGTTTACTGAGTTTTCAAATTAAAAATACACAGATTAACTTACTTGAAAAGCAACTGTGCTCTCTCCCTCGCACTGATCTTCGACCATTCTCCTTCATCAAACGCAACTTTAGCGGCTTTCACTGCTTTGTCGATATCACTGCTCGAAGCACTCTGTACTTTGCAAATAACACTCTCATCACTCGGGTTAATCAACGTCAAGGTCTTCCCACTGTCCGAATCAACAAATTCACCATTTATAAACAATTGTGTAGGGAACTTTATCTTCATTTTGTTGATATCCATCTCAACTCCTTCGTAAGTTATCTCTTTGGCACCGGATCCACCTCGAGATTTAAGAACAGCAATGTTATAAAACTCTTCGAAGGTCGTATTCATGTATATATCCTCATTTTGAAGTTCAATTGCTGCTAAATCTTTAACTTCTTCGACTAATCTGACAACATCCATTGATCCGGCTCCGGAGGCGAAGAAATCTGTGTCGTCTTCAATGTCGATTCTAAGTATGGCCTTCCATATTTCCCTGGCGTTTTCCACGAATTGTTTCTCTTCGGCTGTTAGTTCTAGAGTGACTTTGGCTTCGTTGGCTTTGAAGAAGTTTTGAGCGTTTATCATTTTGCCGTTCACTTTCAGACGTTGGATGTTCAACTGGAAAGGATGAGTAGATTTATTTATTAGTCTTGGATTGTTAAGTTTTTAATGAGATTTAGAGTACGAAAATACAAATATTTAAATCTAAATTATTTAAGAAACTCTAAAATACGCAAATTAAAAAAATTTGTTCCCCAATATTTTTAAATTTTAGTTGATTACGGAAGAGAAAGGTGGTCTTTGAAAAAACTGCGAAAGTATACATATGCGTTTGTTATCTCTTAAGGCTTAAACAACTGCAGTGATAAAGCTGAAATTTGGTATCTAGATAGCTTAGACCCTAAAATAACAAATTGGCTACATTTTAGCCGGTAAAACCGCAACTAATTAGAGATACTAAATACATATACATACAACAAACACATATACCTAATTGCCTAGTGCGATAAGACCGCCGATTGTTAACCTACTTATAACATACTAGCTTACGCACGTGGCAAAATCCTTTCGTAGCGGAAGTCTACGTCATAAAACCTATCTTTGTTCCAAATTTCAACTCAATCCGTTCAGCGGTTTAGGCTGTGCGTTGATAGATCAGTCAGTCACTCTTTCCTTTTATATATTTAGCTTATGGTAATAAGTTCTTTTTTATATATTTTTTTTAATAACGTATTATTCTATTCTTAATAAAAATCTTACCTTAACCCCATCATTAGCGGTAATAAGCAGTCCATTATCATGTATAATCGCAGCTTTATTCAAGCCTTCAATCACCAGTTTGTCTCCGTCCACCTCGTCTCCCTTATACAAGGACGAGCCGAAGAACTTGACTTCGACGAGTAACTCCGAGTTGTCGTCGATGCCGTCCTTGGTCTGTGTTTTGATGAAGGTGGTAGCTCCGGGCGACGAGTCGAGGCCGCGGATGAAGTTGTGTAGAGCTTCACCGCCTTTGGACCAGTCGATCTAGAAACATTTTAGGAATAAATTATAGGGATTTAAGGTTCTAGGAAAATAATCGACGGAGCTTCGAAATTAGAATGTTCAAGGCACGAGTGAATAGGCATTTATAAGCATCTATCGTAATTTACCGTCGATAGCATCTGCACTTTTCACCTGGTTAAATGAAGGCATATTTAGTATACTTATAAAAAAAGTATTTTTACATATATTTTTTTAAAATTTTTATACTATATTAATTATAATATGGGTTCAAATTTACTCCTTACACTGTCAGAGTCAAATCACAATAATTGTAGGCTGTGGTTGTGTGGCCGACCAATATGATGTAGTGTCAGAAGCCGTATTGGCTAATTATCCTGGTGGAAGTGTTACCATTATTAGGGGATTAGATTTAGTTATACTTTTTTTATTTAAGTATAGCAAATGCTTTTATTGAAAAAAAAAAAACTAGGAAAAAATACTACAGCAACTACAGAAGTCAAAAACACTTGTTTTAACCACAGATCGGCCACACGCCAATGTAGAGAAAATCCAAGTGCTCCTAACCACTGTCAGATGGTAGCGTGCCCAGAATGCTGGCAGCATTGCCGTTGGATGGCAATAATTTAATTATATGTTGGGCCAATAATTATACCTCTACACTCTACATACATATAATCACGCCTGGTTCCCGTTGGGGTAGGCAGAGGCTATTTCCCTCCACTTGGTACGATTCAGACACAACTCTTTCGCTTCCTGAACTTTCATCACATTCTTCATGCATGCTCGCCGGTTCTTGATACTCTTGACCTGGCCTTTACAATACTTATGTTTACAATACAATACAATACTCTTTATTGGGACAAAAAATAACAAAATAGACTTAAAACTAAATAAAAGTACTAATATTAATGTCCACAATGGGCGGCCTTATCGCTTAGAGCGATCTCTTCCAGGCAACCCACTTTGCACGGAAAGTTAAAAATTAAAGAGTAGGGCGTAATTTAGCAGAGGAGTCAAACTAACCTATTAATAATATATTACATATATCATTTTTATCTTACATATTATCTACTAAATATATTATACAAATAATATCTATTATAAAATATACCTATATAGATATACCTATATGTTTATATGGCAAGAAGAACAAAATTAACCGTTATGTGTATAGGATCTAGACTACTAACCTGATGTGTTTCAGCTTTGAAGAGCGCGGGATCGTAAGTGGCGCCATCTTCAGTCTGTTTGATCTGAGGAGCGGTACCGTTTGATACCATATTTACTGCTTCCGCTAAGGCTTTTATACCTGTAAGAGAAGTTATTTATAAGCTTAATTATATACGAGGTTATTGGTGATTCATAACATTGGAGTAAAAGTCCTTGTTGGAGAGGTCACCTTAATTACACTGCTAAAGTCAAATTACAGTTACAGATTGTTTTTTTAGGGTACCGTACCTCTAAAGGAAAAAAACGGAACCCTTATAGTTTTTTCTAGAGGACATTAATTAGCTACACTCTAGTTACAATACGATACCTATAGCATTAACATAGGCGAATATAAGTATTTTACATCTAACTTAAACTGTACATAGAGTAAAGCTAAGAATGTGTCCATTAACACTTTTCTTACTGTCTATATATAACAAAGTTTTTGGGTTCAGGGTTTCCAGTCAGATTTACAACCACTGGGATACATGCGATACTATTTTATATTAGAATACGACTTACCAGAGGCGCAAGATAGAGATGGTGGAGGGATTTGGGAGAGGTCTTTGACCAGCAGTGGGACAGTATAGACTAGTAAAATAGCGCTTACCTTCAGGATACAAGTATTTGTTGTAGATAGTGTCGACTGTATCATCAATAGTGACGGGGAAGCTCTTCTGAAGCAAGATCGGTCCGGTGTCGAGCCCGTCGTCCGCCCAGAATATGGACAGGCCGCATGTTGTGTCGCCTTCGATTAATGTCCTGCGGAGTAACATTAAAATTAAATAATTATGATGAGAATGGAATAGGGTGGAACAGAGTAGATCAGAATAGGAATAGAATTGGAATATAATAGGCATTAGGCATAGAAAAAGAATAGAATAGGTAAAGTAGGAAAAAGAAAGGGAAAGGGAGGGAAAGGGGGGAGGTAGGGGTAAAGTAGGGTAAGTGGGATAGGTAGGTAGAAATAGGTATAGGTAGGTATAGTATAAAATAGGAATAGGCATAGGAAAGGCATGGAATAGATATAGAATAGAAATAAAATAAATAACATAATACGATATGGATAGAATAGATTTAGCATAGGAATAGTATAGAAATATAATAGGTATAGAATAGGAATAATATTAGAATAGCATATGAATAGCATAGAGATAGAAAAGAATGAAAAATTATAAAAAAGGATAAATAAAAAAGGAAAAATTAGATTTTATTATACCTAGGTTATATGTAAGCCAAAATTGTACTTATACTACTTTTTTATGCAATACCTAAATAAAAATTTCAAATTTCAATTGCATAGAATAACTTTTTATCACATACGTTCCAAGAAATCGCAAAAAAATAGTTATTTATTCTTTACAGTTTTCAGAAACATTGAATCGTAGACTAAGTGTTTATTTCGCATGTGCCTCTTACGTAATGAGGAAAAACCTTGTTTTACCATAAGTAATAAGTACCTACCATTATCTTATGTTTAAAAACAAGTTTTCAGGTAAATTTACCCAGATGCTACTAAGACTATGTAATGAAGTTTTTGCATGAACCTTGCAACTTGGAAACGCAGTTTTTCATAGCCTTGAAATTCGTCTGGTGTGAAAACTTACAAGAAAATCAAATCTATTATTATTTATATTGTCAAAAAAAAAAAAAATTGTTTTGTTTACCACGTATACCAAAAAATCCGCCTGCATCACTTTCGTATATTTTAGGGGTCGAAAATAGCTTGAAATTCTTTATGAAAAGGATTGGATACGACGGTGCCGCTTTTTGCTCGACTTGGCGGGGGCACTGCCTTGTCCCCAGATATGAAAGAATAATGACACAAGCGCATCGTATACTATTCGTCGTATATACCCGTAGTATCCGTCACTAGTGTGCATTTCATATAAATTGAAACATTTTGAATTTAGCAAAATTTTTGTTTTGTTGCGTTACGACCACCTTTAGTTTGCGCTAGACTTTAAAGAGCAATGAAAGCAATCTGTTCAAGGCGCCCATTCTCTTCCTGCAATATGCAAGAGTTTATGTCGTAAGCTGCAAAACCTGTTCCTTTCGTTTTGATTGATGGTTTTCATCAGCGCAATAGTAACTGTAGTTCAACGCACTTTGGATTTAATGGCAGGCTACAATCTTGAGGAAGCTTGCGCATCTATATTGCGGAAAGGATATTTCACATTAATATAATCGTTTTTGTAATAGTTCTATTGGTGCTATCTATACACAAACTTTCAGCTTTATATCGAACTACTTTTACCCTGTGTACTCCTGTGTGTGCCTATATGTTGTTCCAGGATTTAAGCTATCTCTATACCAATTTTCAGCTCTATCGGTCCACCCGTTTAGGTATGAAAGAGTAACAAACATACATCCAGACAACCATTCTTACAAACTTTCACGTTTATAATATTAGTAGTATCTCAACCACGGTTTCGGAAAATTACGCTGTCCTTCATCAGGAGTTCACCCCGCAGAAGGACCTCCTGATGAAGGACATCGTTTTTATTATTATTGTTATTATGAGCCTGTTGGATCCCACTGCAGGGCAAAGGCCTCCCTACCCTCTCTCCATCTGTCACGATCTAGGGCTATGGATTTCCATCCTTCCGCATGTGAGTCAAGGTCATCCCGCCATCTCTTCGTTGGTCTGCCGCGTGGCCGTTTAATGCTAGGAGCTCAGATGTAATTTTGGCCCAACGTTCTTCTGGCATGCGACAGACATCGTAATTGTCCGAAACCGTAGTCGAGATATTCTCGACAATAATAGACATGAGTTGTGCCGTTTTGTTATTTTAATTAAATAGACTATTTACAAAGAGTCTATATCACAAGATTTTACTTAATTTTAATAGATAATTAAAGCAACAATATAATTATTGATTGCGCAGCCGTCCCGTCATTACATAATATTACACACGCGAACGTGCTCATATTGTTAGGCATTTATTGGCTCATTTACATTTCGACACTATATCGAATACTTTAACTGGTTCTAACCAGATTTTAAGTATCTTAGCGGACTGATTTACATAGTTATGCACGCGATTTGAGAAACGATTTATATCAGTTGGTGATTTTTGAGTATCTCTTATTATTAGACGCTTTGGCTTTTATAACTATTTTAATTTATGCGTTAATTCAATTTTTTCTTCTATTTTAAGTCATTTAAAAAATAAACATTCTTGCAGCCGGTAAAATTGTTGTTCTTTATTTTACTTTTTAACCCCCGACGCAAAAACGACGGGGTGTTATAAGTTTGACGTGTCTGTGTCTGCCTGTGTGTGTGTCTGTCTGTGGCATCGTAGCTCCCGAACGGATGAACGGATTTTGATTTAGTTTTTTTGTTTGAAAGTAGTTACTAATATTATAAACGTGAAAGTTTGTAAGAATGTATAAGTATAGATGTAAGGATGTCTGGATGTACGAGTATGTTTGTGACTTTTTCACGCCTAAACGAGTGGACCGATTGAGCTGATATTTATATTGAGATAGAGACCCTGGAATAACACATAGGCTATAGTACAACGGGTAAAAATGCTGGGCACAGCTAGTATTATTATACTTTAACGCTCCTTTTAACCCCCAAGGCAAATAGAGGGGTGTTATAAGTTTGACCGCTCTGTCTGTGTGTCTATTCGCGGCACTGTGGCTCTAAACGGTTGGACTGATTTGGATGTAGTTATTTCTATTAGAAAGCTGGTTCTAGCAATGGTTTTTTGATATTATAATATTTTATGTTTCATCAAAATCGGTTCAGGTGTTTCGTACTAATAATTTTAGGGGACGGGGTTTTTACAATTTAAATAATTCTTGGCATTGGGGGTTTAAAAAAAAGTTTTACGATATTAAAGTAGTCTTAAAGGCGACACTTAGATACTCGTGAGATTGATTTACTTTTACGGCTTCTATCAAACAAAACAATGGAAAATTTATGGTTAAATAAGATTAACACCAAACTGAAAATGATTTAGAGATATTACAGACGTTTATTACTAAAGGCACTATGTTTTTATTGCGATTCAATTCTTACATTGTTTATTTACTCCTTATAAGCCACTACGAAGTCTTATAAACTATTTGGCGAAAACGTTTGCATAAAGTGTCTAATTTGTTAACAAAAGATTTTTTTTAACCGACGAAAAATAACGGTGGAGTTTTACAAGTACAGTAAGCGCGACCCCGTTACGCGCGTTTTCATTATAACGCGAATTTCAAATTTCGCGCTCAAATGCCTCGCATTACGCGAAAGAGTGCGTATACGAGTAAACATAATGTAGTCATTAACTTCTCAATGGTCGCGAGATCCTCGCTTTCACTGAATACATATTCTCTTTGAAGAATTGGGAATTCCCTGTCCTTCAACTTTGTTCTATGGGGATTTCCTCGTTCGCTTAGTGTGTTCATTTGTTCCGTAAAGTTAGTTCGGTCGGCTGGCAGTTTTGTTTTAACATTTATTGGAGATACATACATAATTTAACCCTACGTTAAAAATGCCGCCTGTAAAGAAAAAAGAGCGTAAAAGCGTCACTTTGGAATTGAAGATGAAAGTGTTAAGAAGAATGGAAAATGGAGGCAAAGCAACAATTGTTGGGAGAGATTTTGGACTCTCAGAATCGACTGTGAGAACGATTTATAAAAATCGGGAAAAAATTAAAATCTCCAGCGAAAGTTCAACACCTATAAGTGCAACAAAACTTTCTCGTTCGAGATCATCTATCTTAGAAAGAATGGAGAAATTACTGTCAGTCTGGATCAAAGATTTGAATAAGAAGAACACACCACTAAGTCAAGATCTCATATGCACAAAAGCGAAATCTTTGTATGAGATGCTGAAAACAAAAGGAGAAGGGAGTGCCACTCCGACTTTTGCTGCCAGCAGAGGCTGGTTCCATCGGTTCAAGCAGCGTTCTAATCTTCACTATATCCACATAAAAGGCGAGGCGGCCAGCGCGGATATTCAAGCTGCAGCTGAGTTTCCAGACAAGTTTCAAGAGTTCGTTAGACGAGAGAAAATTCCTGCTTGTCTCATCTTCAATGTTGATGAGACCGCACTTTACTGGAAAAAATGCCATCTCGAACATTCATTTGTAAGGAAGAAGAACTTGTAGCAACGCACGACGATCCTATCAGCAATGAAGATCTGATCGAGTTACAGAATAATCCTATCTACGATGAGGAAGAACAAGTAGAAGAGAAAGTGTTATCTTCAGGGGAAATACAAAATGCACTTTCAAAAATTTATTCAGGTTTGGACATATTGCAGAGTATAGACAATAATGATGACCGTGTCTTGACCGTGTGTCAAACAATTAAAAACAGTGTTGGGTGTTATGAACGTATTTTACAAGAACGTAAACAAAACGCTACCCAAAAGACAATAGATGCATTTTTCCGTAAAAAATAAGAGTATGTATTGCATAAAGTGTTCTTAGAATTAAAGTGATTGATTAAAATGATTTGTATTTTTTTGTATTAAATTTTGACTATGTTTAATCATAAACCTCGATATACGCGAATTTCAGTTAACGCGATTTTTTTCGGAACGTATCCCTCGCGTAAAGCGGGGTATTACTCCGTATTACTGTATAGGTATTTTTTTTATGTATGACCACGCATAACTTTTTACAGAGTGGTCCGATTTTGAAAATTCTTTTTTTATTGGAAAGAGTATACTCCGAGGGTGGTCCCGTGGTGGAAAAAAAATCCTACCCTAAGGACAGAAAAACAGGGGGATATTTAATTTTTGCTTTGACCAAGCGAGATCATGGTTGCGCATACTATCCTAAATGCTTCATCATCATCAGCCCACGTTCGTCCACAGCTGGACATAGGCCTCCCCCATGGCACGCCACTCAACTCGGTCCTCCATATTCCTCCACCCGCTCCCCGCGACCTTCCGGATATCGTCACCCCATCTCCCCCAGAACGACATGATTTTACCGGGGGTAGACTTCCTTTGCAGGAGGTCGTCTAGGTGGGTACCCCAACAGTGCCAGTTTTTCTACCGCCTGAGCAGTAATGTGCAAACATTGCTGTGCTACGGTAGGAGGGCACTGTAGCTAGTGAAATTATTGGGCTAAAGAGTCTTAACATCTTATGACTCTTGAGTAAGAAGCGTTGGTGCGGTGCACCTAGAATTCACATCGTTGTGAAATTCTGGATAGCACTGTACTGATTATGGGTAGCGTAATCTCTTAACATCAGGAGAGTTACTTGCTCGTCTTCTTGCTTCTCCACATTAAAAAAAAAAGGACGCCCTACACTACGTTTGCCGATCCTAAATGCTTGCTAACGCATACATAATCTAATATATAAAATTCTCGTGTCACAGTTTTCGTTGCCATACTCCTCCGAAACGGCTTGACCGATTTTGATGAAATTTTTTGTGCTTATCCGGTATCTATGAGAATCGACCAACATCTATTTTTCATTCCCCTAAATGTTAGGGGTAGTCCCACCCCTAAATTTTTTTTTTATTTTTTAGACAAAATTTTTAATTTCTATTTTTTTATGATACAACATACAAAAATACATACAATCCTCAATTTTCATTTTTCTACGATCAACCCTTATTTTTTAATAGCCATTTTAGTAATTTAATCATTTTTCCTCTCCGGTCGAAAACTGATCAATCGTCATTTAATTAGTTATCCCCGCCAGATGTCTACAGGTGTCACTTCTGACCCAGTAAACAGCACGGAGTAGGGATGAGAACGGCTTGACCGATTTTGATGAAATTTTTTGTGCTTATCCGGTATCTATGAGAATCGGCCAACATCTATTTTTCATCCCCCTAAATGTTAGGGGTAGTCCACCCCTAAATTTTTTTTTTATTTTTTAGACAAAATTTTTAATTTCTATTTTTTTATGATACAACATAAAAAATACATACAATCCTCAATTTTCACCCTTCTACGATCAACCCTTATTTTTTAATAGCCATTTTAGTAATTTAATCATTTTTCCTCTCCGGTTGAAAACTGATCAATCGTCATTTAATTAGTTATCCCCGCCAGATGTCTACAGGTGTCACTTCTGACCCAGTAAACAGCACGGAGTAGGGATGAGAACGAAGCCGGTCTCCTTTCTTTCTCACTCCCTACACAGTTGTCGGCCATCATTATTGTTTATGCATCAAGTGTAGTAGTAACGTTGACAATTATTATTTTGCTATCTCAGTGTAACTGGAAATTATTTATATGGCAAAACAACGTTTGCCGGGTAAGCTAGTGTTATATAAAAAAATAAATATAATAAAAAAATATAAATATTTCAGGACGTTTCACACAGCGCCACCTAACCCCAAACTAAGCAACTTAATGCTTGTAATATGGTGGTTAGGATAACGGATATAATAACAAAAAGAAAAGTATATAATACTTATATACTTTTCTTTTGTAAATACATACTTATAATAGATATTGAAAAACCCGCACCCAGACCAGAAACAAATACCTGTGGAACATTTGTCCCATGCGGGAATCGAACCCGCAACCTTCTGCGTTGCAGGCGGGTATTAGCCCACCGCGCCACAGAGGTTGTCATATTGAAGAATAAAATTAGGACAAAATGATAGGAATTGGTAAGTAGGATGCTTACCAGTTGATAGAAGAAGCGCCCCTATGTCTCGGCAGGATGCTCGGGTGATAGCAAATGCTTTGGAACTTGGGGTATGTGATCACATCCATAGGGATGAACTGTGTGCAAAATGGCAGCACGTTGATGTCTGCGTTTACCTGGAAAAGGACATAGTTTATTATTTATTTATATAATTCGTACGGCCTTAGCCAATTATCAATGTGATCAAATTACAATTATTATACAATATTACAATTATTATATAGTTACTTTAATGATGGAGACAGGAGGTCGAGATAAGTGGCATACCAAAAGATAGAATAGAAAAACACTTTATTGCATATCAAACAATTACAAAGAAGCTTAATAAGCTAGATATTTTAATGCTAGGTAAACAATCGGTCTAATCGCACTAGGCAATTTCTTACAGACAACCTGGGAATGGAACAGGACTGAAAATACAAAAGGTCTGTAATTGGGGTTTATACTCAAACAGAAGCAGTTGTAAGAGTCAAAACACAATCACGATAATTTATGTAGGTTTAATGGATAACCTATAGGTATGTTGCAGTTTCAGGTCCCAAGATTACTACAGGGCTTGCAACAATGACCTATGTCCATCAACTAAGGGATGTTAGCAGGGTTTTTTTTATATAATAAAAAGTTAGTATAGTAGTTACTCAAATCTTTAATTGGATAATTTCAAAGAAAATATTCTACCAATTAAAATTTTACAATGTCCCAAGTTCATGGCGATCATTAAATATTACGCAATTATTATTATCGATACCTTTAAAAAATACATTATTTAATGCTTACATGATTTTATAAACGTGAGGTCATAGATTATGGTGATAACAGATAACTTATGGGGTTATCTAACATGTTAAAACATCATGGTATAGTATGGTGTTATTCTATAATAAATTATAAGTTATTGTCAACTAGCGGACCCGCACGCACTTCGTCGTTCTTAATAGAAAATTATCAGGGTTTCTCTACTATAATATGCATGTATGATACATATAAACATTCCTCTTAAATCACTCTATCTATTAATGAAAACCGCATTAAAATCTGTTGCGTAATTTTAAAGATATAAGCATAATAGGGACAGACGGGGGAGGCGACTATGTTTTATTTTTTTATTTATTTATTTGGGAAAACAAACAGTTTGCTTATGTACTATATTATATCTTATTCATCATTATTTTAATAAGCAAACCCATAACGTATTCCACATATTATTTAAAGAATTGTGGTGTGTTTTATACGCTATGTAGTGATTTGAATTCAATGGTGTTATTTTTACCATGAGGTATGATTTTTTAAGATTTATTATTTTTTTGGGGCATCCACCCATAAGGGCATGTTAGTCTTATTGTTCCCTAATATGACGCAGGCACATCGTATGTTTTTGTATTTTACATACGGCCTCGTCCGTTTACAAACGCGAGCTGTTAGAAAATACGCGTATAGGGAAACAACTAAGTATACTTCAAATGGTTTATGATGAACGACAACAACACACAATTAAACGAGTTGATAACAATTTGTCTCACGTTTGTAAATGGACGAGGCTGTATGTCAAAAACGAAATCATACAATTTGCCTGCTACAGACAGATAATTTTACTGGTATAAGATTTCTTACTGTTATTCACGTAGATCACTTTTCAAATACATATATAATTTACTTATTATAACTAACATGTGCCGGCTTCTTACATAATATTTATTACAAAATAGTGTTACACGCGAATGTTTTGCAGAGTAATGTGATTCATAACACTGGTATGACCTTAAATAATCACAACGTTATTGGACCTTATGAACTTAAACATAGTATTATAGATGACTTGTTAAATATAATATATGTATCTGTAAATATAATCTTAATATATAAAAGGAAAGAGTTACTGACTGACTGATCTATCAACGCACAGCCTAAACCGCTGAACCGATTGGGTTGAAATTTGGAATACAGATAGGTTTTTTTTAAGTAGACTTCCGCTAAGAAAGGATTTGGCCACGCGGGCAAAGTCGCGAGCATAAGCTAGTCTTATATACGCATAAGCTAGTTATATTATTATAAAAATTCCATGTCATATTGTTTCTTATCCAAATTCTTGGAAACAGCTTGACCGATTATACCTATATACCTATTATCACTACATAGTATAAAGTATAGAACAAAGTCGCTTCCTGTGTCTGTCTACCCCTGCATAAGCTTTGATCTTTAAAACTACGCAACGGATTTTGATACTTTTTTTAAATAGAGTGATTCAAGAGGAATGTTTATGTGTGCAATACATGCATAATAAAGTAGAGAAACACTTAAAATTGTCTGTTATGCGCTACGAAGTCCACTTGTGATTTATCATTTCCCACTTTTTACAAGCTTTTATTTACTTTCACCTGTCTGTTGTCTGTTTGTCTGTAATTGCAAGTTAAATTTGTTTCACTTCCCGGTTTCATGTGGCTATTGGAACTCCGTAATTAAACGACGCAACCCCATCGAGTTTGGGCTCATTTGATTCCTCTTGACGAGTACTTTCATGCTAGATATTTTTTAAAATTTCACTTGTTTACATTTTTCTACAGCGTTAGTGCACTCATTAAATCAAAGAGTGTATTGGAGATGGTCCTCGACCCTATTGAATATGTTACGGACAGGTCAATAGTACGGCAGATATTCCCTCAGTAACCAGTTATTATCTAATAGATAACGAGATTATGGGGTCACCAGTGCACTAGGAAGCTTCAAATACTCTGATAAGTTGTTATATTAGTTTAAATTTTAAATTATCATTCATTATTTCTGAATCTTTAATATACTTAAGTACTGTTACTTAACTCAGCCATAAAACATCCAATGCAGAACATAGGCCTCCCCTTTGGACTTCCATATGTACTGGTTGGAAGCGACCTGCATCCAGTGTCTTCCGGAGACCTTTATAAGGTTGTCTGTCCACCTTGTGGGTGGACATCCTAAGCAGCGTTTGCTAGTTTGTCAGTATTCTAATATTTCTTCCTAAATCTAAGCAATTCGAAAAGGATCAATAGGTACTTACAGATTTGTACTGTTCCAAAACTTCGGGTATAACAACTCCTTTTACCCTCCATGTCTTGTATTTGAATACTGGTATGCCATTAGTAACCGCAATTGTAGCTGAAAAAAAAAACCAAAATTAATTTTAGTGCCAAAGAGTTTGAATAAGGATAATTCCCTATAATTTTACAGCTATTAAAATAAATATAGCATTGTAAGGTCATTATTTTAAGTGTACTTGAAATAATTAATACTTTATAAATATAACCAATTACATAAATGGCAATAAGTGTATATTTAATGATTTAAATAGAATAACTATGTAATTATTTATACTTAATACAATATTTATTATGTACATATTATATTTCACACGGTGATTTTTGTCACATTATTGCATGCCGAAAGCCAAATTTGGCGTTCTAAATAATCCTAAATTGTTTCCATCTTATTTTACCCATTTTCGCAATCAATAAATGAATTATTATAATTATGTTTATAACTGAACTGCACTAAAATGTCTTGACCATTTTTTTTTGTTATAGATTTTTTTCTCTCTTGTCTGGATTGGAAATCCAGAGCTAATAAATACAGCTGAAATAAGACCTATTTCCACATTAAAAAAAACAAACACTTACCCAAAGGGTCTTCCCTATTCCCTTTATCAAGCACTGTAAAGACTCCAGCAACCTCATGCCCGTCCTTGATCAGCAGTTTGAACACTTCCGCAGCAAATGTGCTCTGACCGATGATGGCCACTCTCAACTTCTTCTTGGGCAGCTAAAATTGTACAAAACATTATAACATTTGCAGGGTTATTCGCTGATCTATCAGGGAACAGAATAAAAAACTGAATTATCAAAAATGTATGAAATGACGTATTAAATTGATATAACTAAATAAAAATAAAATAAAATAACTATCATACATTACATACATATACATTTCATACATTTTTGACAATTCGGTCTTCGGTTTGGTTCCCTGATAGAGGACTGAATAGCCCTGCTGGATTTAAAACATAAAAGTGGGACTAATTCACTGACTAGCTCAACAAGTGATTAAAAACAAAGCAGGGAAATGATCACTGGATTAATTCCTTGAAATACCTAATACCTTCAGCAAATCCGCTCATGGTCTAAACTGATTGCAGATAATATGGACCCAACACAAAATATATCTATCGAAGCAAAGCCCTTACTGATGAATAGATTTGATGGAAATTTGGAACATGATGTTTTTAACATTGATTGACAACAAACAGAGATGTTTTTAACATTGGTATCTGCTAAGAAAGGATTTCTTTACGGTAAAAAGAAAGCGTAATCTAGTACAAAATAAGACTTTGAGTGGGGAAAAGGTATAGCAAAAGGTGCAGTGCTTGTACCCCCTTAACTATAGCTATACCTGGCTGGTAAAAAAATATAAATTTTGATAATGATAATATGATATTAAAATAATTAATTATTTCCACCTGAAGAACATAAAATAATATTTTATGTCTCTTTTTGTGAATTATTTTAAACAGAAAACCTGCTAAACATGTAGTTATGTAAATAATAATTAAATAAACATAAAAAAACTACATGGAGATAGAAGTAGATATCTTTCCCCAGTTCAAATTCTTAGGTCAACAAATCAAAGTTAATTGCATAGGTTACGCATTAAATTAACTGGTTAAACACTCACCTCTTCCGTGAATGAAACTGGCGGCATGATTAGAAATTAAAAAATAATAAATTAAATAGAGCCACTCTATTTGGCTCCACTTCTTGAATGGAGCGCCGTTCGACTAGCATGATTACATCCGAACGCCGCTTTTTAGCTAGTCTGCCACAAGCTTATCCTTGACTCTTGACACCGCTATCGTAATTAACTTTTGTGATAAATGATAATAAAACAACAATGATTTTGTTTTGGTTAAAAAAACTACGGCGTAAACATGATTACCGCCAAAACCTGAAACCGGTTTTGACGTTTGCAATTTTCAAATTTGTGACACATTGTCATTGTGACGTAACAGTGACAGTTTGAAGGACGAATTCGATAAAAAAAGTTGAAGAATAAATATATTTTTTACTTGCAACACCTGTCATTGAAATGAGCGGGAACCGGAACCGGAAGTGGAAAGAGAAAATACGAGGCTAAGTAAACTTTTTAGTTGAGCAGTTTAATTAATAATTTTAATAACCTAAATTGATCCAGAACAAATTAATGCGTGATTAATACTCGTATAGTTTTTATAAGTAAATATACTTTTCTTATATCTACTCCATGTGCTCACTTAATCGACAATCGATTATAATATAATTAATTCAACTTTTTATTACTTTAATAATACCGTTCCCTAGAAGTTTTAGTAAAGTAGTAAAATAATAGATAGGACCAGGTACCATTTAATTCACCTACATTAAACAGTATTTTCCTTTTTACAAGCTTTATATTACTTTCACCTGTCTGTTGTCTGTCTGTCTGTCTGTCTGTCTGTCTGTCTGTCGGTCTGTCTGTAATCAAATCTTGCAAGTTTGATTTGACCCACTTCCCGGTTTCCAATTGAGCTGAAAATTTGCATGCGTGTGTAAATCGGATGACAATGCAATATTATTATGACATGGAGCTGATCTGATGATGGAGCTGGAAGGTGGCTATAGGAACTCTGTCATTAAACAACGCAACCCCATCGAGTTTGGGCTCATTTGATTCGTCTTGACGAGTACTATATGATGCAAGATGGTAATGATAATTAAAGCTTGTTTTTAAAAAGTATTTTTAAAATTTCACTTGTTATTATTATTGTCCTACCTAAAAAATTGTTTTTCCGTTTCCACATTCTCGTTTCATCATGTGATTATTATAACATTATAATAATAATAGTGAACTGGTTAAAAGCGGTTCGCTCGCTAGTCGGAGAGATAAGTGTTGAGGTTAACATAACACGTTTCTAGTAAAAGCTAATCGTTTGCACAACCTGTCTAGTTTATTTTTATTTTTAATGATGACTTCGTAAAGGAAAGTCGTTGATAATAATAATAAATACTTATATGTATAACGGATGCACAGAGAGTTATAAATTAAAACTACTTGAAATTTACTAACGTTATATAAAAATTAATAACGTTTCGCTGGAGTCATCAAAATATTGTCATAAACATTTTGCAGTAAATATACACTAAAATACATATTTTATATGCTTCAAATAATTACATTTTTATGTGACTCTATAGTTTAATTGATATTTTTATCTGAGACTGAGGAGCACGGAGCAATAGGTCTTGCAATCTTATGAAATATTTTAAAATGATTACATTATTATATCGTAAAACTAATTTTATGGACTTAAAAGTAAATCTAAGTACTTTTATGGACTTAAAAGTAAAATATAGAAATTAATTTTATTTTGTTTCATCTTTGTAAATAAACGGCATAAACTCACTTGTATTTACTTCGGCTTCGTGCCGACCGTTTTGATCCTGTACGAGGATTTTCTTCAGGGAGTAGCTAATAAGGAGTATCTAGTTAATTTTCTACTAAAGTCTCATCTTCTCAAAGCGAAAACGCAACTAATCTGTAATAGGCTAAATGACATTACCACTTCAAGGCTCGCACAAATTAGGGCGGGTTGTAACCCGTAACAAAACGCGTTGTAACATACCCAAATCCGCCTGCGTACATTTTCTGGGTAAATCCTGAGATCGGGCGTATTTAAGTGATTTCCGTGGCAGATTTTAAATCAAAGTATTATTGCATTTTACATGTAAAACATCAAATTTCCCATAATTATAATTACATCAATCAAATAGGCATCATTATAACTTGTTTTGTTCAGAAGATATTTAAATTAAAATTTTTGGTGCCACGGGAATCAATAAAGTGTGGCATGGGAATCAAAATTAAAACTATTTTGTTTGAATTCTATGTTATTATTTAAATATTGACCTCTACATACTAATCATATAAAATAGAAATGATTAAAAACGGTGATCCAAACAGATATACACCAAACATAAAGTATTAAAAAGGTCTATATTGGCTCTCTATAAAATAATCATGTAATCTAAATAAAATCAACGTATTGCAGTCTTAAACAATGTAAAAATATTGAATATATAGTCCTAGAATATGAGATTAAGTTCTCAGTCACAGTCACTGACAGGATTCACTCCAGAAGCTGTCATCAGATTGTACATTTATCATTAGTTAGGTTAATCTGGACTGAAAGTTGCAGTCAGCCCATAGTTTCGTTTTATTCTTTCATCATACATCATCTCAGCCATAAAACGTCTACTGCTGAACATAAACCTCCCCTTTAGACCTCCATATATAACACTGGTGTTGAAAGCGACCTGCTTCAAGCGTCTTTCAGCGACCTAAATAAGGTCGTCTTTTCAACATTCATTTTCTTTTCGATCCATCTCCATCTTGGCATTTCTTTATACTTCTGAAAAGCGGCATCCTCAGCGGATGCGCAGAAACACAGGCCTTCAAATCCAATGCTTTCCTCTTTCCAAAATTGCATCAGCATTTTGGATAGAATTTTTGCTGTTAGTAAATTCTGCTGATTTATGTTCTCATTTGATTGAAAGGCCTCAGTCCAACTTTTTGTTTCCCAAGCCGGCGTCATATCGCTGAGGATACCGCCCTTTGTGATTTTACTTTTTCGGCCCTTCCTCACAATTCCTATCCTTTTCACTTGTATCTCCTCGCACTTCCTCGGCGGTCTCACTCGTTTTTCAATGTTGTCCATCTTTTTTCTACCTATCCTCCAAATTTGGTCCGGTTTCCCATGAAACCGGTCCCAATTTGCTTTCGTTTTAGACCTTTCCGTAGAAAATCCAACTTTCCATTTAACATACCCCAATTTCAAAACGAGTGAGATCGTCGTTTCATCTTCTATACATCTTATCCCTTTCTTTCCTTCTTCGACTTCTTTTTCCTCCCATAGAACACATCGCTTCTCTATTTCACCTTCTACCACTCTCCTACTTGAGCTCGCCGTCGCAGTGTTCCCGTAGGTGCCCTCAGCAATACTGAACTGTGGAGCGAGCGAGTTTATCCCAACGCCTTCTAACGGGACAGTCCTCGCTGAAGGCGTTGTGATCGACCCGCTCCAGCTGGGCACCCACGCAGTTGACGCACCGCGGCAGTGAACCTTCCGCCAGTGCGGTGCACGCCGCCCTCAGATGCGGCCCCCCACAGTGGCTGCAGGCGTCCACGGGCTCGCGGCAGAACCGCTTCCCGTGGCCGTACCCGAGGCAGCGCGAGCACTGCATGAGGGGCGACTGATCCTGGACCCTCACCCTCTGCAGGTCAACGTACACCGCCCCGGCTTCCGTCAGACGGCTCCATATCTTGGGGGACGCCCTGATCACGATGTGCTCCGTCAAAGTGTTTCGGGCCCTTTTCCTAAACTTTACCATCATGAGATGAATGGAAAAGATGTAATGGATGAAATGCATAGAATGGATGGTTCGGAAAAATGGGAATTTGTTAGAAGTAGAATATATAAAGAAACAGGTATAAATGACGTGCAGAGTTAAATAAGTGTTCTAGATAACTTAAATAACAGACAATAACAGGAATAGGAAAAAAGGTGCGGAGTAAAAGAAAAAACATATACAGAAAAATGTTGAATAAAAATATATTGTAAGCGCATATCAGCGCAACATATAAACTAAAACATGAACAGATAAGAAAGGAAAATAAAGCTGTACAACGTCTCATCCCACCCTCAATGAGGAACGGAGAAAAACAATTAAAAAAAAAAAAAAAAAAAAAAAAAAAATAAGGTCGTCTGCCACACTTGTGGGTAGACGTTCTACGCTGCGTTTGCTTGCCTGTAGTAGCCACTTGAACACTTTTCGACCCCATCAGCCATTCGCTCTACGTGCTATGTGGCCTGCCCATTACCACTTCAGCTTCCTGATCCGCGGAGATATGTCAGTGACTTTGGTTCATCTCCTCATTCCTGATTCGATCACGTAGAGAAACCCCGAGTATAGCCCTCTCCATAGCTCGCTGAGCGACTTTTTAATGTGGTCTGTCTACTATAGTACAATATAAAAAAATCTGATGTATACAATATAAAAAAATATCTGAAATAATGAAATATACAAATATAAACTGTCAAAATCACTTCCATACCTGCGGCTTCGCTGTAGTTGGGTAAAAAGTGAAAGAATGCGCAAGAAAACTCAGGGGAAAATTGATCACCGTGGTAAAATACCATGAGAATCAATACCATGTAAATCAAAATTGTATAGTTTTTTGTCAATATTTTTAAATACCATAATTATAGACCAAAATTAATAAAATATATGATAAACAATACCCTTTTACTAACTGCACACCCTAGTCAAAAAACCGTAATGGATAAAAAAATATTTTTAAACATGGAAAAGGTAATCAATGATCTAGTGAACCAAAACCACGGTAATCAATTTCTCACCTTCGTAAATCCAGTTTATAACAACGAGAGGAGGAGCCTCTCTTCACTATGTTTAGAGGGCAATCGAAGTTAGCCAATAGCGTGCGTACAAGCTTCTAAGTATTGTGGTTTGTGAAATGTGGGTAGTTATGTCGCGCGCCATGGGAATCACTTTTTGTCCGGGGACAAACCTAAATTTGTTATTTTTTCTAAAACTACGCTGAGTACAGCCTTCGCGTATTTTTTTGATCATATAACAGTTCACCCTTTACAGCTTTGATCACAGGAATTAATTAAATTCCTTTTATAAATTAGTGTAAAAAATATATTTTGTTCCGAAAATGTGTAAGGGACAGCCCACGGTAATCAAATTTCAGGGCTTTTACATTTTTTTTTAGATACTTGCAGCTAAATATAACCTGATGTCTATCATGCATTAAGTAGATTGAACCTTAGACTAACAGGAAAAAAATACCTTTGGGTAGAATTTTTATGTTACGGGTAGTTTATTCCCCCAGACACGTAAAATTTTGACTCTCAGGAATCACCCTTCTATGAACTGCTCACCCTACAGGGAAAAAACTATAGTTTGCACCTGCTTATTGAGCTTATAAATCCTCTATACATTTAACATACCCTTAAAAAAATTGTTAGGATAAGTATATCTCTATATTTGTTTGTCAGTAATGCAGATTGACTGTTCACAACACAAAATGGCTAGCTAATTATGCTATATGCAAACATTACTGTGCTTCGGTAGGAGGGCACTGTAGCTAGTGAAATTACTGGGCTAAAGAGTCTTAACATCTTATGACTCTCGTTGGTTCAGTGCACCTAGAGATCCGCATCATTGTGAAATTTTACGTTTTGTTCGTCTTCTTACTTCTTTACATTAAAAAAAAAGCTGATAATAGCCATTTGACCAAAAACTAAAAAGACGATCTTCCTAATAAAATGTGGCAGTTCTAACGTGTTAAGATAAGACGAAAAAACATGTGCTGTATAAGTGGAATTACGTAAACTTTTCACGCCCTCAAGATCTGTCTGTCTCATCAAATAAAATACGCGTGATTCGTGACGTCATAATTATCATTTCTCAACAACAGTTGGAATTGCAATCATTAATAGCGAGAAACGAAACAATACATTATTGATACTTCTGAACCAGATATAACCGGTTACCAGTGGTGCTACATGACCAGCAATAGCAGCTCAATGATAAGTCCCCTATTTATTGCCGATGACATGACCTCTCTATCAGCCTGTTATTTCGGTGTTCGTACCTATTTTTTTCATCGCCGACTGGATTTTTTATTGGAAGATAAACTAGGGCTCTCTGTTTTTTACTTTTCGAGAGTGGAATAGATGTAAAGGACATTGACTTTTGACCAATAGAATGCCCAAAAGAATAAAGTATGTTGGGATTTGGAATACGGTAGGGTGACTGATGTAAAAAGACGGATATTATGGATGATTTTCATTTAATTTACAGGCGTTAAGATTATATTCCTTGGCCCCCTGCATAAATCCGCCTATGGTAATACATACAGGTATATTGCAGACGTCTACAGCAGGCAAAAGGTATATAGAAAGGACGTATATGGCCACAAAATGTGAAATTTGAGTCTTTGATTTTTCTGTCTTGCTCTCTAGAATCTCAGGCTATTAAGGTAATAAGAAACATCTGTGTTTATACCTGTCTCAGTAACTTAATGTTTGATTTTCATTTCACAACAATGATCATTGTGAACCATTTTCATCAACAATGACCTGATCATGTCAGAACACTACAAATCTTACTTTCCCTCTGATTTATGTCAAGAATATATACTTGTAAAAGCTAAGTATTTCATATAAAAAGTTTATCTCGTATAGTGAAGTGATGAAGGGTCAAAAGTGGCTGATATCAGCATTTTTTGTCATCGTATTTGAGGTATTCAACAATTTTATATATTTTCGATTGACCCAAAAGCTGGCTCGTATCTCAGTCAACATACCTATTAAGAGATAACGTTGACATTTTTGCATAATAAGTATCTAGGGGGCTGGCTATATCTGCACTTTTTTAAACCGAAACCGCTGGAGAAGAATTAAACAGTATGAATATATTATTAAATTTTCAGTATTTGGTTCTATATAATTTAGCAGCTCCAAATCTTTCTTTTTCGTCTTCGGAATCCTCATATTCTTAGCTAATTCATTAACTCAATTTAAATCATTCCACTGAAGGTCTTAGAATATGTATAGAGATGTTAATTTCGTATCGTATTTAATACTTATTCAAAAAACATCCAGTTTTTAGGAAAATTTGTGGTTAATAGTGGAAATTTTGATCTCAATAAAGTATATTTTCTACTTGATAGCTCGCAAAAATCCATCCCAGCACAGCAACGCAAGCAAAAGCCAAATCAAAACAATCTGATCAGAAAGCCAAGACGCTACCACTGGCAAAATCTTTTGGCATGATCCGGTCAAACCACGGGTCAGAGGAAGGTCATTTTGGCCAGGATTATATAGCGCAGTACCAAGATATTATGAAAGCCAGTCAGGAGTCGTTCGAGAGCTTCGGTGACCAAGGGGTCAAGAGGTCGAGGAGAGTTATTGGAGACAATGAATTTGGGATCATGGCTGATGGTACTAATTTATAATACCTACCTACTTAATAATTTTGAAGGGTGAAGTTGAATGTAACTTTACGTTAGAGAGCTGGAAATAACGTTGATGATTACAGAGTTTGGTGACCCGAGCATCCATATGCTGTATGCTATTCGTATTTCATAGATTACAGAGCCAATTGTAGTCTATGCCGTATCTGTATGCTACAATCAAACTAGAATAGCTGGTGTTTTTGTGCAAGAAATTGAACAGTTTGTTGAAAAGAAACCCTAACGTGGTTGAGATAAAGGTAGAAAAAGCGCGATTTACAATCTCATGCTGCAAAGAGATCTATATAATACAATATTACTAGCTGCGTTCAGCAGTTTTACCCGCTGTACTGTAGCCTATGTATAGCCTGGAATAACTAGGGTCTAATCTATCTCTATACCAAATTTCAGCTCAATCGGTCCACCCATTTAGTCGTGAAGAAGTAACAAACATACACACTCACAAACTTTCGCACTTGTAATATTAGTGTGATGTGTTTTCTTTTGAGTCCTGAGGGCCTATTGGCTAATTCACACTACGATTAATGACAACTTCAATGTACATTACTGCGTTTGTTGTTTTACTCATATTAATTAGGAGGTTTAAGCAAGTAATGTACGCAATAATGAGTTATCATTCATTCATTCAAGACGAGCAAATCCGAAGGCCTATTATTGGCTATCGCTCAACGACATGTAAAACACTAGAATCCAAAGACAAAATTGCGTACATTACTTGCTTAAACCTCCTCATTAATATGAGCAAAATAACAAACACAGTAATGGACATTGAAGTTGTCATCAATCGTAGTGAGTGTGAATTAGGCAATAGGCCTTCAGGACTCAAAACAAATATATTCTTTACCTTTCCATGTGAATGCATAATTTCTTCATTGGCTTGGCAGCTGGTGAAACCTACCCACGTCGTCGCAGCGCTCCTAGATTCCAACCACAAGCGGTCAAGCGGAGGGCGCGGTCACAAGAAGTGCGACGGAACAAACTGAACAACCAAGGCCTGAAGAGTCATCTAGCACACAGCCAAAATGCTAACCAAGACTATGATAACCTTTAGAAATAAATATAGGTATAGAGGACCGGAAAAGAGGCCCAACGAAATAAGGGGGATTTATCCCGCCTTCTAGGTTTAGTCTGCTATTATCTACGGCCGCATCGTCGCTTAAGATCAGGCGAGATCTTGGTCAAAGGCTTACCTTTAAATTATAAAAAAAAGTGGATTATAAAGCCAGAAATACATTGTTCACACGCGACGCGATGACACTCTTTTTTGTACTCGTGATTGGCTGGCGTGTGGTCACGTGACGCGATGGACCAATCCGGATGGGTGTTAACGCGTAGCGTCGCGTCGCGTTTTAATAATGTGTTTCGGCCCTAATAATTATTGAAGGCTGATGATGATTATGACAAAACAAATGAAATAAAAAAATTAAAATCTGACTGCTAGCTCCACGGGCTACCTCTTAAAAAACTGCTCGGCCGATATCGATGAAACCTGAGAAGTAATATATCTTACTAATATTATAAACGTGAAAGTTTGTAATAATGGATATCTCGATGTATGTTTGTTACTTTTTTAGGCCTAAAAGGGTGGACCGATTGTGCTGAAATGTGGTATATAGAAATAGCTTAGACCAGGGCCGGTTTTAACATTATCAGCGCCCTGGGCGAGATTTCTACGGCGCCCCCTAAAAAGCAATACAAACCCATACTAAAAACGAAAAAGGAAAAAATTCCAGGATTTTTTTCTGGGCCGAATCCGATGGGCAAATCATGGGCGTATCTAGAAAAAAAATACACCTTTCCAGCTAGCTGCGAGCTCCGAGAAAATTTTGAATTTTTCAGCACGAAGCACGAGCTGCGTTTAGCTTGCTCCGAGTGCCAAAGAAACTAAATAAGTATTCTTATTTATAAAAGCGCGAGCAGCTCGCTGCGAGCGCCGCGAAAATTTAGATTTTTTTAACACGAATGATGTGCGTTTAGCTTGCCTCGAGTGGCAAAGAAACTAAATGTCCTTATTCATAAAAGCGCGAGCGCCGAGAAAATTTAGAATTTTTCAGCACGAGTGATGTGCGTTAAGCTTGCTTCGAGTGGCAAAGAATCTAAATGTCCTTATTTATAAAAGCGCGAGTAACTCGCTGCGAGCGCCGGGAAAATATTGAATTTTTCAGCACGAATGATGTGCGTTAAGCTTGCTTCGAGTCGTAAAGAAAGTAAATGTTCTCATTTATAAAAGCGCGAGTAACTCGCTGCGAGCGCCGAAGAATATTTTGAATTTTTCAGCACGAATGATGTGCGTTTAGCTTGCTTCGAATGGCAAAGAAAGTAAATTTTCTCATTTATAAAAGCGAGCAGCTCGCTGCGAGCGCTGAGAAAATTTTGAATTTTTCAGCACGAATGATGTGCGTTTATCTTCCTTTGAGTGGCAAAGAAACTAAATGTTCTTATAAAAGCGCGAGCAGCTCGCTACGAGCACCGAGAAATATTGAATTTTTCAAACTAAATAAGTATTCTTATTTATAAAAGCGCGAGCGGCTGGCTGCGAGCGCCGCGAAAATTTAGATTTTTTTAACACGAATGATGTGCGTTTAGCTTGCTTCGAGTGGCAAAGAAACTAAATGTCCTTATTTATAAAAGCGCGAGCGCCGAGAAAATTTAGAATTTTTCAGCACGAGTGATGTGCGTTAAGCTTGCTTCGAGTGGCAAAGAATCTAAATGTCCTTATTTATAAAAGCGCGAGTAACTCGCTGGGAGCGCCGAGAAAATTTTGAATTATTCAGCACGAATGTTGTGCGTTTAGCTTGCTCCGAGCGGCAAAGAAACTAAATAAGTATTCTTATTTATAAAAGCGCGAGCAGCTCGCTACGAACGCCGAGAAAATTTAGGTTTTGTTCAGCACGAATGATGTGCGTTTAGCTTGCTTCGAGTGGCAAAGAATCTAAATGTCCTTATTTATAAAAGCGCGAGTAACTCGCTGCGAGCGCCGAGAAAATTTTGAATTTTTCAGCACGAATGATGTGCGTTTAGCTTGCTTCGAGTGGCAAAGAATCTAAATGTCCTTATTTATAAAAGCGCGAGTAACTCGCTGCGAACGCCGAAGAATATTTTGAATTTTTTAGCACGAATGATGTGCGTTTAGCTTGCTTCGAATGGCAAAGAAAGTAAATTTTCTCATTTATAAAAGCGCGAGCAGCTCGCTGCGAGCGCCGAGAAAATTTTGAATTTTTCAGCACGAATGATGTGCGTTTAGCTTGCTTCGAGTGGCAAAGAATCTAAATGTCCTTATTTATAAAAGCGCGAGTAACTCGCTGCGAGCGCCGAGAAAATTTTGAATTTTTCAGCACGAATGATGTGCGTTTAGCTTGCTTCGAGTGGCAAAGAATCTAAATGTCCTTATTTATAAAAGCGCGAGTAACTCGCTGCGAACGCCGAAGAATATTTTGAATTTTTTAGCACGAATGATGTGCGTTTAGCTTGCTTCGAATGGCAAAGAAAGTAAATTTTCTCATTTATAAAAGCGCGAGCAGCTCGCTGTGAGCGCCGAGAAAATTTTGAATTTTTCAGCACGAATGATGTGCGTTTATCTTCCTTTGAGTGGCAAAGAAATGTTCTTATAAAAGCACGAGCAGCTCGCTACGAGCACCGAGAAATATTGAATTTTTCAGAACGAATGGGGCGCCACGGGCGCCCCATTATAGAGCCAGTGGCGCCCCTTTTATCCGGCGCCCTGGGCGGTCGCCCAACCGCGCCCTACCCTAACGCCGGCCCTGGCTTAGACCTTGAAATTTGAAATAACACATAGGCATACAGTACAACAACGGTATATCATATGGAGAAAATCTTTAAGAAATCCAAACTCATAGGCCACTACTTTTATTCTCCGACAATATAATTTGGTAAGTTAAGCGTTCAAGAATAATAGTTTTGTATTTATATAGAATTTCTTTTATTCTATTATTGCTATTCTTTGTTGCCTGCGTGTATTAAATTTACAATTTCACACTGGCGAAACACAGAAGCCGAGTGTTTACGAAAAATATACTTAGCTATACCTATCTAAGGAGGTCACACTCGTCACTCGACTTCACAGCCAGTTTTATTTAGTCATTATTTATTATCGTAGTAAAAAATAAACTAATTAGAATAAATGATTTTATAATTATTAGTTAATACTACTCAAATGCAATAAGATCTTTCGTTACCTATATCAGAAGCAAAAAAATAATTTCTGAGTAATAAATATTTGAGTTTTTGAAATGAAAACTTTATTTGTTTGCGTCGTAGTGATTAGTTTCCTGGGTTCATCTTATCAGGTAAGTGCTACAGCTATGTCAACATCTTACTAATATTATAAACGTGAAAGTTTGTAGGAATGGATGTCTGGATGTGTGTTTGTTACTCTTTCACGCCTAAACGGGTGGACCGATTGAGGAGAATATTGGTATAGAGATAGCTTAGACCCCGGAATAACACATAGGCTATAGAACAGCGGGTTAAACCGCTGGGCACAGCTTATTATACATAATATTATGTAGAACTGCTTGTAAAATGTCATTATCATAATATTTTACCAAGTGAGTACCTATCTATAGAATTGTAATTTTATAGGCGTTATGGACAGAGTATATTTTATTGCTTTTAATTTATTTTGCGCAGAATATATTATAATATATACATATTTTATCTGATATAACTACCAGGGTATATTGCTTTTCAATTTTGCGCAGGCTTTACATATTTTACCTTATATTATTTTCTTTTACTCAAAGAACTAAAAAATACCTAGTCGGTCTCATAGTCAGGTCAACCTTGCCCAAAAACAGGGGTGTTATATGCGTAATATAAACAAAAAACAATAAATTTACATAGACATAAAATTGTAGACTGTCTAGAACCCCATTATAAAATGAAAAGTTGTGGAAAAATTCCGATCAGGTTTGAAATATTTTTTCATGAAAACAGCAAGATCTCATAATATAGAAAATTCTTTAAGCGAAATATTATTTGTAGAACTATTTAAAAAAAATCTACGTTAGTAATATTTCTTCCAAGAGTCATCGTTTCTGAGAGATTATATAGCTAAGACGTAATTATATTATAGTTTTTTTGTACATTTCATATTACAGATGACAGTCCCTAGAGATTATTATGTAGCAGCTGTGGTGGAAGCTGCGCCAGGGTCATCAATAGAAACTTGGAGTGCCTACGCAGAATTCGCTAAAGAAGCAGCTCAACTTGTATGTTCTTTTTTCTAAGGCGTTAAAATCATACAATAGCAACTAGAATAAAATATAAGTATCATTGGTTAGGTTAGCGAATTAGTTTATTTTATACGAGTACATTTAAAAAAAAACCATCATCTAGGTATCAGCTGTACCTACTAGATACTGGCTAACTTAGGTTGATGGTAATTCAAATTTTAATTCAACTCAAAAGTTCTACATTATGTCGTTGGGAAAGATCTACGAAACCTAAATAATAAGTCGGAAAGATGGATGATCCGTTGGTCGGAATGAAAAGACATCTTACTAATATTATAAACGTGCAAGTTTTTAAGAATGTCCCCCCCCCCCCCCCCCCGGGTGCAGATGGGCAAAAATATTATAATTTTTTTCTACGAATAGTGTGTGTTTAACGCGCTCTGAACAGTTAGAAAGTTCAAATACCTTAATAATAAGTGCGCGAGCAGATTGCTGCGAGCCGAGAAAAATAATACTATAATCTTCCCCATGAAATATGTGCAAAATTAGTAACTCTACAATGCTTCTGGGGGGGGGGCATAGAGATAGCTTAGGGTCAGGAATAACACACAGGCTTACAGTAAAGCGGGTAAAATCGCTAGGCGCAGCTAGTATTCTATAATTTTCAGTATTTATCTCATGTTGCAGGGTGCAGATATTATAGTATTTCCAGAAGATTATCCTCCATCCAACTCCAGCACATTTATCACAGTTCCATTTAATGGCTTGCTCAAAATGAAGCCTATCCCAGCTTTGTATCCTGATAGTTATGACCCGGTAAGGTAATAAATATAATACTATAGAACACTATACATTATGTCATCATCATCATCATCAGCCTTCAATTGCCCACTGCTGTGCATAGGCCTCCCTTTGATTTTGCCACTCTCCCCTGTCTCTTGCAGTCCTCATCCAGCTACCTCCATACAATATGTAGGTACTCTTTATTAAATAAAATAAATAAATTGTATATTCAGTTAAGGCATTACAAATCACATAAATTACTAGTGAGACCCTATACCCCAAACTAGGCTCAAAGGCCCGTAATATGGGGTATAGGACTCCTTCGCCGGAGCAGCATTATATTGCAATCAACATTATTTACAGAATAGACTTAAAACTAAATTAAACAATAATATGGTCAACAATGGTCGGCCTTATCGCTTAGTGCGATATCTTTCAGGCAACCAGCTTTGCAAGGAGTATATATGATAACCTGAAGAGGTGTCCATCCGCTAAAATGCTGCATTTTGGCCACAAATTCTTCCACCACAGGCTTATTAGATTTAGTTTTTGAACAAACATTTATATAAGTTTTGGATTATAGATACAAAGTATTCAGATAAATTGTATACCTACATTGCTATTTAAATACATTTATTAAAACTTGCAAGTTTTATAACAAGGCCCTTTTTTTTTTCAGGGTCTAGTGCTTATGTCGCAAACTGCTAGGAGCAATTCCATCTACGTGGTTGTAAACGCCCACGAGGTAATGGATTGCACTAAGGATACTGACGAGTTCTGCCCTGAAGAGAAGCAGTATGTCTTTAACACCAACTTGGTGTTTGATAGGAACGGGGCGGTCATTCAAAGGTGAGATATTTATTTCAACTTCTAGAATTCTTCATATATTTTTTTATTCACAACGCTAGAGTAATAAATACCTCTCAATGTTACTGGTCGCCTAGTACCTTGTAAGATAAAACCATTTAAAAGTGTTTTTTTCTTGCTACCGATTGATTGTACTGTACCAAATTTGAGGTAGAGAATAAATAGAAAGAAACATTCGGAGAACAATAGCCGAAAACTCGACGTAAAAACCTTGTATTTTTTGCCACTAACTACTGAGAATAAATATTCCCAATAGTTCGACAGAAGAACTGATGAATCGAAATAGAGGGATTTTCCTCGGGGCTTTACTTGAGGGCCCTGGACCATTTAGGTACAGAAAGAACTATTTCTTCGAAGAGCTAGGAGTTACAACTAGTTTGGAGCCAGGGATTGAAGTACCTAGTTAATGGTAGAAAATACAAAGTAGATAGTGTTGAGCTTCAAGTCAATATGACAAAGGTAACTCCGAAGTCGGTGTTCACCACCGATTTCGGAGTTACCGTAACTAGGTACTGAGAATAAAAATATACAGTAACTAGGTACTGACAATAAAAATTCCCACTAGTTCGACGATTAACTGATGAATCGATATAGTAGGAATTAACGATTTTCTGGTCCATTTAGGTATAGAAAAAACTATCTCTTCGAAGAGCTAGGAGTAACGCCCAGTTTGGAGCCAGGGATTGGAGTATTCACTACCGATTTCGGAGTTACCTTTGGCATATTGACTTGCTTTGATCTATTGAACCCGGTGGCTTGGCAAGCTCCGAGCAAGAACATCACCAATATAGTGGCTAATTCCAACTGGGTAGCGGAAATGCCATTTGTTACAGGTAAGTTTCACAGATTTTATGTAGTTTTACTTTATAATATTTGTGAATATTATAAGAAATACCTGATAATATATAACGCGTAGATAATTTGTAGTAGGTATATAGACTGCTTGTAGTGGTAGGACTTAATTTGAGACTATATGTTAGTTTTAAGATTACTTTATTTCCCTAACATTGTCGGCACTCCTACCATTGTCCAGTACGTTTTTCTCCAGTTACAGGGCAACTGGTAGAAAATGCTACTTTAGCATTAAGTTAGTCCTAGCGTTGTGCTGAATAATAAAATAAAAAACTTACCTTTAAGTTTTTGAGTAGGGACGCGCTTCGCTACGTCACACCCTGCACTGAAATGTTGTATTCTGTGACGTCATGCCAAGCAATTTTAGTGAGTTATTCAGCTATTTTTTCATAAATCTAAAAAGAAACATTTTATATACTTGTCGGACTTATATATTTTTTTGACATCTTTAGAGAAGAATAATGAAAACCCTAATAGATGATCAGCAGGGCTATGATGCGCACGTCGACATAATGTCGCGTGAAATTTGATTTAATGTGAATAATACTCTATTTGGCTGGCATAAAGTCGAGATTTACGCACCAGTGAAATGATTTTGTCGTTAAAACTCCTATGTCAAAATGATCTCACGGGTGTGTAATTTTCGACTTTATAACAGCCACATAGAGTATTATTCACATTAAATCAAATTTCACGCGACATTATGTCGACGTGCGCATCATAGCCCTGCTGGACACAATTTTTTTTTTATATTAGCAGCTATTCAATCACACGAGGCGTTGGCCTATGCTTTGGACGTAAATCTGATCATGTCTGGAGCCAATAACGTCACGGATAATGCTTCAGGTAAGTAATAAAAATCTTTGTTTAACCGACGGGAGAAGACGGACGAAAGGAGGTTATCAATTCGATATGTGTGCATATTTAATACTTTTGGAATTGCTAGTTACATGTGACAATCTTTTGTAGAATCTGTATGTTTGTTGTTGCTTTTGTCTAAAGCTATTGATCGGATGTTGGCCATTTTTTTATTAGGGTTCCGTACCTCAAAAGGAAAAAACGGAACCCTTATAGGATCACTTTGTTGGCCGTCCGTCCGTCCGTCCGTCCGTCTGTCTGTCAAGACCCTTTTTGACTTAAATTAAGATAAACTTCAAATTTTATTTAAATCAGTTTAGTAGTTTTTAAGCGTCATTAAGGACGCTGCGCGCATGCTTTATTCTCACTTCGTCTGAAGACGAATTTTTTTTTGGTATTTTACACTTGTTTCCATTTCACACTTTTCTCAATGAAAACTAGATCTAATTTTTCTAGGTTCTGGTATATATTCTGGAAAAAGCGGAGCTCTCATCAGCTTCATTTCTGGGGTGCCTGCTAGTAGACTTCTTGTGGCTAATGTGCCGAAAGTACCAGGAAATGTAAGAATAAAATAAAATATAACAGTTAAAGATGACAATCAGTGGTAGGTCCCTATTTGGGCAAAGATCTTAAAGATATAAGGAATTTGCGGGGTGCCTTGTCGTATGCCTCTCTATTTCATTTGAATGCTTACTAAGCAACTGATATTGTGCTTTACAAAGTTGTTAGTTATTGTATCAGAATCGTCAAGACTAATGAAAAACCATGTAGATTTTTTACAAGCTTCCCAAAAACTTTCTCCTGTTCGTTGTCTGTTTGTAATCAAACCTTGCAAGTTATAATTGACCCACTTCACGGTTTCTGATTGAGCTGAAATTTTGCATGCATGTATAAATCGAATGACAATGCAATATTATTATTATGACATCGAGCTGATTTGATGATGCAGCTGGAAGGTGGTCATAGGAACTTCGTAATTAAACGACGCAACCCCATTGAGTTTGGGTTCATTTGATTCGATCTTGACGAGTACTTTGATACTATATAGTAACCAGGGTCTGATGATGGAGCTGGAAGGTGGCCATAGGTTCATTTGATTCGTATTGACGAGTACCTAATTTGGTGCTAGATGGTAATAATAATAAAAGCTTGTTTATACTATGTTGTTTTTTTTAATTTCACTTGTTAGTTAATCGAATATTTTTAATGGGTCTTTCACCTCTTTTTGGACCTATGTCGAGGATAAAGTAAAGACAAAGAACATAAAAATTGAAGCAGCATTTCTTATTATTTAATTCCAGGCACCCAAAAACCCAGGCGCTATCAGACAAGTCCCAAAAAACTTGCAAGGCCTAAAAATCTTTGTAGATGAATCACTTCCTTGGCATAATAGTACCCTCATTGTACCAGGATACCAGGAGCTTCAGCTGGTGTATAATGACGTCACTTGTAGATTCAAGATTCGGATGAGGGAAAGGAATGGGGAACAAGTAAGTAAAATAAAAGTAAATGCTTCGATGTAATCCGATTATTTAGGTATCAAAATAAATAAATTATTATTTATATATTGTATAGTATATATGTAGTAAAATAATATGTATGTTTATTATTATATCATTATGTATGTATATTATTTTATTATGTTGGTTTTAATAGAATGTATTGGTATATTTACATAGCTATGATTAAAAATATGTACTTATGTCATACCTATGTCTCCTTATATATCTTTATAACCACCGTCGCTCTATTTTATGTTCCTTTCCCTGCTTGGTTGTCTGGAAGAGATCGCTATTAGCGATAAGATAGCCAATTGTAACACATTTTCCTGTGTAATGTTAGCTCTAAGTTTATATTGTTGTATTTGTGTGAACAATAAAGAGTTTTCTATTCTATTCTAAATAATATTTGTTTATTTCCTCTCACAATGGGTGGTAGTTAACAATAATACAATTAAGAGTAAAAAAGTATTTATAGTACCTACCAGGTACTAAGTACCTACTACACAGTTTTCCTGTTAGAAAGCATCGTGATTCCTCATATCCAGTGATTTAAAATTCAAAATTCTACAATACATTGATATTAGTTACACGAACTAATTCCTCCATGCCCATTCTATCGACGGACGTCACGGCAGACGGCAATGCGGCATCCCTACTTAGTGGCGCTACCAACAGCCCGCACCAAGCGTTTTGCTTCGTCGTTTCTAATGAGAACTGGTCGCATTTGGAACACTTTGCCGTCATCTGTGTTTCCCGAGCGGTACAACTTGGGTATCTTCAAGGCACGAGTGAATAGGTACCTTTCTAGGCGTCATACGTGATCCATCGTCGACCGCATTTTCACTATCCATCAGGTGGGATGTGGTCAAACGTAGGCCTATTTAGTATAAAAAAAAAAAATATCATCATCGTCATGATCATCCCAGCCGTAGGACGTCCACTGCTGAACATAGTCTTCCCCTTTGGACCATATGTACATACCTGTTGGAAGCGACCTGCATCAAGTATCTTCCGGCGACCTTTATAAGGTCGTTCACCTTGTCTTTATTGTAGCACTAGCTGCAACCCGCGGTGTTACCCGCTGCAAAATTTTCGATGGCCGAAGATTTTGGCCAAGTGGGGTTACGGTGAAGATTTTTGCCAAGTGTGGTTACGTTGAAGATTTTTGCTAATTTGGTTTACGGCGATGATTTTTGCCAAATGGTGTTACGGCTAAGATTTGCCAAGTGGGGTCGATAGTAAAGATTTTTTCCAAGTGGGGTCATTGTCGAAGATTTTGGCCAAGTGGGGTTACGGCGAGGATTTTTGCTAAGTGGGGTTTCGGCGAAGATAGCTAACTTCATCGAAAACCGAACCGAATAAGAAACCGAATTTGGAAAAAATGGAAAATCGAAATAAATTTGTCAAATGCTAACTTCACCGAAAACCGAACAGATTAAGAAACCGAATTTTGAAAAAATGGAAAATCGAAGTAAATTTGTCAAATCCTAACTTCACCGAAAACCGAACCGAATCCATGTGGATTCGGTTCGGTTCAGTTCCGAATTAAAAAATATCAACTAAGTTAACTACGAAAAAAAAATGGAAAATCGAAATAAAAACTTTGTTTACGGCGAATATTTTTGCCAAGTTGCGTCGATAGCAAAGATTTTGGCCAAGTGGGGTTGATGGCGAAGATTTTGGCCAAGTGGGGTCGATGGCGAAGATGTTGGCCAAGTGGGGTCGATGGCGAAGATTTTGGCCAAGTAGGGTGGATGGCGGAGAAGTTGGCGAAGTGAAAAAACTAAAGATCATTAAAATCGGTCCAGCCGTTCTTGAGTTATGAGTATTGAAACTTTTAAGAAGTACCAGGATATCAGAAACATATAGGAGATGTTCGGGTCATTTAGTGAGATTTCGGTTAAGTTCGGAATTGACAATTGCGTCATCAGACGTATTCGAATTTCAAAAAAAATTGTAAATCTTTTTTGACAATAAATGACAAATGTCAGACTTCACCGGAATTTCACGAAATGAGCCGAACATCTCTTCATGTTTCTGGTATCCTGGTACTTCGTAAAAGTTTCAAAACTCATAACTCAAAAACGGCTTAACCGATTTTGATGATCTATGGTTTCTTCGATTCGTCTTCTTCTCGACTAAAAAATGCATGTTAAAAAATTATGTACGAAAAAAATAATGAAAATCGAAATAAATTTGTCAAATCCTAACCCGACCACACCATGACCACGCCCTGACCACACCACGACAACAACCCGACCACACCATGACTACGCCCTGACCACACCATGACAACACCATGACCATGTCATGACCACACCATGACCACGCCCTGACCACAACCCGACCACTCCACGACCACACCACGACCACAACCCGACCACACCACGACCACAACCCGACCACACCATGACCACGCCCTGATCACACCACGACCACGCCCTGACCACACCACGACCACACCATGACCACGTCATGACCACACCATGACCACGCCACGACCACAACCCGACCACGCCACGACCACACCATGACCACAACCCGACCACACCACGACCACAACCCGACCACACCATGACCACGCCCTGACCACACCATGACCACAACCCGACCACACCATGACTACGCCCTGACCACACCACGACCACAACCCGACCACACCATGACCACGCCCTGACCACACCACGACTACGCCCTGACCACACCACGACCACACCATGACCACAACCCGACCACACCATGACCACGCCACGACCACACCATGACCACGCCACGACCACAACCCGACCACGCCACGACCACACCATGACCACAACCCGACCACACCACGACCACAACCGGACCACACCATGACCACGCCCTGACCACACCATGACCACAACCCGACCACACCATGACCACAACCCGACCACACCATGACCACAACCCGACCACACCATGACTACGCCCTGACCACACCACGACCACACCCCGACCACACCACGACCACAACCCGACCACACCACGACCACGCCCTGACCACACCACGACCACAGCATGACCACAACCCGACCACACCATGACCACGCCACGACCACACCATGACCACAACCCGACCACACCACGACCACAACCCGACCACACCATGACCACGCCCTGACCACATCACGATCACAACCCGACCACACCATGACCACAACCCGACCACACCATGACTACGCCCTGACCGCACCACGACCACACCATGACCACGTCATGACCACACCATGACCACGCCCTGACCACATCACGATCACAACCCGACCACACCATGACCACAACCCGACCACACCATGACCACGCCACGACCACAACCCGACCACGCCACGACCACACCCTGACCACACATTGACCACACCACGACCACAACCCGACCGAAAACCGAATCGAATAAGAAACCGAATTTGGAAAAAATTGAAAATCGAAATAAATTTGTCAAATCCTAACTTCACCGAAAACCGAACCGAATAAGAAACCGGATTTGGAAAAAATTGAAAAGATTTTGGCCAAGTGGGGTTGATGGCGAAGATTTTGGCCAAGTGAGGTCGATGGCGAAGATGTTGGCCAATTGGGGTCGATGGCGAAGAAGTTGGCGAAGTGAACAAACCAAAGATCATTAAAATCGGTCCAGCCGTTCTTGAGTTATGAGTATTGAAACTTTTACGAAGTACCAGGATATCAGAAACATATAGATGTTCGGGTAATTTCGTGAGATTTCGGTTAAGTTCGGATTTGACAATTGCGTCATTAGACGTATTCGAATTTCAAAAAAAATTGAAAATCGAATATTGAAAACAAATTTGTCATTTGTCAAATCCGAACTTCACCGGAATTTCACGAAATGAGCCGAACATCTCCTACATTTTTCTTGTCTCCTGGTACTTCGTAAAAGTTTCAATACTCATAACTCAAGAACGCCTGGACCGATTATGATGATCTATGGTTTCTTAGATTCGTCTTCTTCTCGACTATAGACCTTCTTAAACTTTCTGGTATCCTGGTACCTGGACCTCCAGGTACAGGTATTACCTAATAGGAGCCACCATTGAGACGCCAAAAATAAAGTTGTTTTTTTGATTTGACATCAATTCTCTCAGATACTGTTTTATTTATCAGGATAAAAAGTAGCCTATGTGTTATTCCAGAGTCCAAGCTACCTTCATACCAAATTTCAAGTCAATCGGTGCATCCGTTTGAGCGTGAAGAAGTAACAAACATACACACACACACACTCACACACTCACGCACTCACACACTCACACACATACACACAAACTTTCGCTTTTATAATATTAGTAAGATAATAAAAGTAAAACAAGTTAAATTTCCAGAAGTACACGTACAGGGCAGGAGCTTTTAGCGGAGTCCGATCCATATCAGGTGCAAAAAGAAAATCTGGTGTTAGAGATTGTGCTGTTTTTTCTTGCACTGGGAACTCTCTTGACTCTTGTGGACGCAGGTATTCAATATAATTTATTTTAACTATCCAATTATTTGCATTGTTAATTTTTTTTCATATAGGTATATTTATTCCATTCCGAAATTCCCATACTCCTCGCTTCATTATTTTCCATTTTCCGTCGGGGTTAGTTACCAAGACTTACCAAATATTCTGCCTTGCAACATTCGGGTTAATAAGCGATGATTGATGTTAAGTTATATTTGAGGGGAGGGATTTATCCCGCCCTCTAGGTTTAGTCTGCTATAACAACAAACACATGATGAACTATCTAAGAGGCAGATTGCAGATTCTGCCAAGAGGAGGAGGAAACCGCAATGCACATCCTCTGTAGCTGCGGCCCACTCATGTTCAACAGAAGTATCCATCTAGGACGACAAATGATGCTCCCGATGAGATACAACAAATCACCCCCTTGAAGATCTGGAAGTTCTTAGAAGCTACAGGTTTAGGGAGTGAACTATCTATAGCTCAAGTGGGTGTCACAATAGATCAGCAATGGTCGAAGCGGCAAAACCCCTTGAACTAAACTCCAATGATAATAATAATTACCGGGGGTAGACTTCCTTTGCAGGAGGTCGTCTAGGTGGGTACCCCAACAGTGCCAGTTATTCTACCGCCTGAGCAGTGATGTGCAAATATCACTGTGCTCCGGTAGGAGGGCACTGTAGCTAGTGAAATTACTGGGCTAAAGAGTCTTAACATCTCATGACTCTTGAGTAAGAAGCGTTGGTGCAGTGCTCCTAGAATTTCACATAATTGTGAAATCCTAGGTAAAACTGTACTGATTATGGGCAGCCGTTATCTCTTAACATCAGGAGAGCGTCTTGCTCGTCTTCTACTTCATCACATAAAAAAAAAAAAAATTAGTCTACTACCATCTACGGCTGCATCGTTGCTTAACATCTCGCGAGATCATTTTCAACAGTTAACCTACAATTACACTAATATTATAAATGCGAAAGTTTGTGAGTGAGTGTGTGAGTGTGTATGTTTGTTACATCTTCACGCCTAAACGGGTGGATCGATTGAGCTGAAATTTGGTATAGAGATAGCTAAGACCTTGGAATAACACATAGGCTAAAGTATAGCGGGTAAAACCGATGGGCGTTACTAGTTAATGAATAAATGTTCTAATTATGTTCTAGATTCACCTCATACAAAGAAGATGCGACATCTATATTCGAAGAACTGTCCATAGAAGCTTCCATCACAACATCTAATGGTACATTCTACCCAGTTTCTCTAGACGTCAACCTTTTACCTCTAGAACCCAAATACTTTGACTATGCAGCAGAAGACAATGATGACGTCACAGTTCATTCGTTGTCGTTGAAGAACCAAGACGCTGAGTTGTATGCGTTTGGTTTGTGGGGGAGGCAGTTTCAATGGGACGATTAAAGAATAAATCTATAAAAAATAAGAAATAAAATGTTTATTGATATAGATAATGTTGTTATTTTTTTATTAAATTACATATTAATTTACATTTAGTAATAGAAACTATACGGGCAATCGAAAGCTGCAAAATACCTTGCACAATGTATACGTTTTGCCCTTAATGGTTTTGCCATAAAAAGAGTTAGGGACTGGATGTTAAGGCTTCCTGCCAGTTTCCAAGTTTTCTATTTTAAAGACGAAGCGGGAGTACCGCTTATTCGCGTTAGTGGGTAGGTACCTATACCCGTGTAGTCATCCTGCATAACCCACTTGAGGGCACCTATTGGCTAATTCTCACCCACTACGATTGAAGACAACTTCAATGTACATTGCTGCATTTGTTATTTTACTCATTAATGAGGAGTTTTAAGCAAGTAATGAACGCAATTTTGTCTTTGGATTCTAGTGTTTTCCATGTCGTTGGACGATAGCCAATAGGCCCTCTTTACCCTCTATAGTAAATAGTTATGTATGCGTAATGCGTTTTTTCTCATATTTTTTAGCTTTAATAATATCCAAACATAAATAAATATAGTATAGGTAAACGACACGGTTATTAACCGGTTATAACGTATTTATCTTCATTTTAAAGAAACATGTGAGTTTCTTATCTAAAATCCGATCACGCTATATTACGCATCTGTCTACTTATCTATTAAAATACCTCAATACTCTACACATCTTGTACAGTCAACTACAAAGAGATGTATCCATGTTAGGCTTACAAAATGAAGTAAATGTTCATTTGCCACAATGAACTACCCTTGGTTCGTGACATTTCTAGTAGCAATCAAACTTTATATTATCATCGACTCGTTTAATATCCAACAATGATGTATCCCACTACTTTTCCTTAGGTGATACATAATAATAGCATTTAAAATGAATCGAATATAGTATAAGATTTGGTGGATACTGAAAATGTCACGAAGTAAGGGTAAATAATTTTTGCGTAGGTACTAAAAGTTCCTTCATTTTGTAAGACTAACATGGATAATGGATACATCTCTTTGTAGTTGACTGTACCTATTTCATAAGTATAGTTACCATCCACTGCAAGGGCGCGGATCCAGTATTTTTTTCTGGGGGGAGAGGGGGGCAAGGTGCAGACAGGCAAACATATTATTATAATTTTTACTACGAAAAGTGTGTTTAGCTCGCTCTGAACAGTTAGAAAAATCAAATATGCTCAATAATAAGTGCGCGGGCAGCTTGCTGCGAGTGCCGAGAAAAAAATTATAATCTTAACCATGAAATATGTGCAAAATTCGTAACTCTACAATGCTTCTGGGGGCCAATTGTGCAAAGTTGCTTTTTGACCGCGTGCTCAATTTTGTTGACCGAGCAAGCGAAATTCAATCATTCCTTTGATAACGTTAAGTATCAAAGGAATAACATTTAGTATAAAAAGCAGTTTTAATTGTAATTCCTTTTGTATTAAAAAATATATATATTTTTATTTCGAAATTCAAAGCTAATGCGCCACCTTAAGGTATGAATTATTATAAAACTCAAATTTTGCACAAAAATTTCTGATCATCGATTAATAGTACAGGAATTATAATTTTAAAAAAAACTTGCACTCCACCCTAATATCGATAGACATCTACTTAAGATGTCTATCAACTAAGTATATAATAGTTTACAAAGTTGTACTTACAATTTTTCTTATCTTTGTATGGAGGTAAGTAATATAATGACTAAGGAGAAATGTATTATTATATTCGGCTGATTAAAACTACTAGGTGATAACATTTTGAAAACCCTTATTACCCGATATAGTCAATCTTTTAGCGCCTACTAACATAGAGTCTATAATATACAACTATACCACTGTAATGATTATAATAAAACTTAAGACCCAGTGGGCACTTGAGCAGGAGCCGAATTTATAACTTTTGTTTCAGGGTACGAGTGGGTACCTTAAAATTAATTAATTGGGGTTTATACTCCAACAGAACAGGTTACCCTACTTACACTATCAGAGTCAAATCACAATTTATAGGTTGTGTGGCGAGCCTAAAATAAATATTTGTATAATTATTGATTGGTCTCCTGCCGGGAGACCAATGGGCACTCAAATAGGAGCCGAATCTACAACTTTAATCTGGGGGACGAATTTTGGAGGACGAGTGGGTTCTATCCCTAAAAAAAGCTGCACCGAGAATCTAATAAGAAGATGAATGATGTTTCTATGCAACAGTAGATGGCTCATTCTCATGGAATCGATTCTCATCGTCACCTTCATGGCAATTCTTATTTATTGCTTATTTGTAATGTTTATGTATAATATTGTATAGAGCTGGATAACACGAGTAAACTTTTATATAAATCATTTAAATCGTACGTTTCATTTCGAAGAAAAACAGTTTTGAAATTTTCGACGCCACGAAAGTGATTTAGTCATTATTTTTTCACAACTTTTTCAAGTAAACCCCTTTTAAAATACTAAATCTACCAAAAATGTACAATAAAACGACATTCTACGTAACAACAAACCTCACTACATAAGAAAATATGCGTAATTTGAGATATTACTTTACCTTTGACTTTAATTTTTAATTAGTCAGAAACTTGGTATGTATGTATTAAAACCCTAACATAACAGATAAAGTACTTTTTAGTTGGTAAAAAGGCCCTTTCTAAACAAAACAATAAAAAAAGAAATCACTTTCGTGGCTAAAATCACCTTCATGGTAAAAACCGCTATGAAGGTGATGCCACGCTGGTGACGAAAATATCCCTTTTGGTGAAATTCTGGAAAGTTTATGTATAATGTAAAATAAAATACTACATCTTTATCTCGCATATTTTGGCGTTTCGAAAAGCTAGCTTTGATTTAAATAACTAAAATACAATGCATAAAAATATTGTCCATGCAAGTGATCGGTACACCCATGAATAAATTGAAACTTGGCAATTATATTTTTTCCACGGCTCGATAAGTCCTAGATCCTACTTTTACGATTGCAAAACATGGCCATCATTGAAATGAATCAAACTCTGTATTAGATTGTTAATGTTGTGTTTAACAGCAGCCGTTAAACTACGCAAATTTAAAGCACCAAAAATCGTGTGACCATTGCATTATGTCATTTTAAATTCAAAATAATAATGAAAGGCTTTTCTGAGACTGTGTACCGTAAAGTGTATTTGTTTGCGAAAATTTTGGTATATGTTATATACAGATACATTGAAATTTGTTAAAGTAGTGCCCAAATGTTTCACTGCAACGGAAAGTGTGACACCATGAGAATACGAAAAATGCCCCCGTTTTTGACCTTTCATGTTAAATTTTAGTATTATTTTTTGCGTCTATTATGACAATCTTTATTTATTTTGTAACTTAATATATGTTTTATCCACCTATTCAAAATTCATGTCTCTTTCTTTAACCGTTTAGGAAATATAACCGTGTGACCATCAAATTTGAGCTAAAATGAGAATGAGCCAGATATACTTTACGCTGATTTATTGAACAAGTTGTCTAGGAAAACGTAGTGAAGAACGTCGACGAAGGTTGATAGTGGTGGTTAGAGAACAAAGACCTGGGATCATTCCTGGCCATGATCATGATAAGTGCTTAGTTCATTGATTGTGCAAAATTAACATTACAGTGACGCTTTGAGAGGGTGTGTTAAATGTGAAAATTTGCACAAAGATATATTTTTTATACAGGGTTACTAATAACACAAATTTATCAATTAAGTAGTCTGTGTCATTTTTGTCTTATGTAATAAGAGTCCGTTATTTTATTTTACAATTGTAGGAAAACTTACATCTAGGTCTTATGAATATGGTGCTTAAATATTGTACTAAGGGACATTTACAAGTTTCCACATATGCGACGGAATATAATTACTCATGTGGACGGAGAACACAAAGCATTAAGAGACTAGAGACATACAATAAAATTGTCTATTCGAACATTCACGATGACTAGTCCTAAATGTGTATGGTCTTAGTTACAAATAATAATATTCAAGTGACGTCATTAACTGCAACAATCCAAACAAAAAATATTTCATACGGCAATAAAGACAATTTCTTCAAAACCTTATCGTTGATATTATTAGTATTAAAATATCATTAATTTTAGCTTAATTTGAGAAAATCACGAGGAACAAGAAGATTATAAAGTTATTAAAACAGATTATACCTCTACATATCTTGTTATCACAAATGTGTATTTTGTACTTACGATTCTTTATCTTGGAAGATATTTGTGTTACTATTCTAATATATAAAACAAGGTGATTTGAGCACAATCAATCTTAAGTTAAAGTTCATTTTAGCTTAATAAACATCGCCCTTATAATAATAAAATTAAACTTAACTCTCTCAATTTACAGCGAGACAATGGCATGTTTTGTACAAAGCTTATCGCCGCAAAAACAAACTGTGTAACATTCATAGTTTTTGAGATATTTAAGAGGAAATGCAGGAACAAAACAGGGGATTAAGCCAATTAAATAGATTGTCCGTAATCTATATCTGAAATATCATTCAATATTATTGTAGCCGGTGATAAGGAATCGTTTATCATCGCGTAGGGAAAATCAAATTTGTCTTATGTGTAAAGACAAGTTCACTATGACACAAATACAAAAATCAACTATTTATAATACTTTTTACATTTCGGGATCTACTGAACGCAGTAGATCCCTAAGTAAAATATATTCGACATTGTATGTATGTACATAAGTTCTATAATCTTATGTTTTATTATTTTACTAGAAAAGTTGGTATCTTCAGCTTATTGAGTTGTAATTCATTGCGTCGACTAATCAGTAACCCTGTATAATGGTTGTGTAGAAAAAGTCCAAAACACCGAAAAAAGTATGGGATGCAAAGGTACAATAGGTAGGTACATTTTAGCGGGTTGAATCACAGAGAGCAGCTAGTAAATGAAATGTAACCTTCTAAGGACATTTCATTACATGTATGTGATCATTTCATTGATCCCTGACGGTAAGATTAATTATCTATTTACCAATGATTGGACAATCTTTATGAGATCGTCCAATCTTAATATGAACGCCGACTCAATGAGTATCAGGAATATTTTATACGGCGGACAGGTGTAAGCTCAAACTGGACTAAATCAACGTAGGTAAGTTATTTCCAATCTATGTGTATATTGAATTCTGCGAAGCTAAGGGGATCTCCCTGTCTCCCCCTCCAGCCAAATGTGTCACAAACCTTGGTCACACTTGGTACTGTCTCCATTTTCAGTAAACACACGATTTTCTTACTTTCATAATAATATTCGTTAACTATATAACTCGTTACCTGGAATGACACATAGGCTACAGTAGGTACAGCAGGTAAAACCCTAGTATTTCAATAAAAAAAAAATCTTTATTAATTTATTCTGACCATGGATACAAGTCCTTCAGTCGAAATCTTTATAATTTTAAGTTCATTGTTTATTCGATAAAGAGTGGGCGTTTATCGAATCACATCGATTCATTTTGTGACGATTCTTGAAAATAGCAGACTGTTGAACTTTTTTCCATTCTTCGACAGTAAATCACATTCACAAACACTCAACGTTTATTAAATCCACTATTAATACGCGTTTAGCACTTATTGCAAAATTATTATCCAAGAAAGCAAAAAATTTCATCCGCTTTCCAAAAGCGCGGCAAAATGAATCAAAAAAAAATCTGGTCCACCAATGTTGCCAGTCGTCGTCAGTCGTGGACTGGGACAGAATATTGATAAGGTATTCAGTACACCTACATTCATAATATACCTCTACATTATACATGCCTGTTCTAGTTAAAGACAGAGTATTATAAACAGGGACTTTGGACTTTGGATATTATAAGTACTACCTAATAAGTGATGCAAACTGGCACATTTTCTTTGGTTTTGGCGATTCAAATGTACAACTGAATACGAAAACAAATATCTAAATATATAGTATTTAGTAACTGATACTGAGCCTAGTCTGCTGCGCTATTCATTTAGTTCCTAAAAATCCCGTCAGACCGCTGCGCTGATAAAATCAGGTCCAGAGTCCAACCTAAAATCGAATGACAGTGTGAACGCGCCCTGATTAAAGATCGCGTCATGCCAGTAACAATAAATAAATACGGCTAACGCGTTCAGTCTCTTGCCATTTTACCATCCATGCGTTAACTGTGCATAAATAAAATGATTACTTCAAAATATTCGCTGTTCTTGTTGATTTCGTGCCTCATACACTGTTCTCTGCAGGTAAATCGCCATTTTGTTTTGGTTTAAATATAGAATTGATAATGTCAACTCACAGTCATTCTGAAATATGCCTTATTGCGTTGTGTTAGAGTTTATTTTGCTTTTGCTTGAGAACCATAGACAAAGGAAAACAATATAAGTATGAAATTAATTATTTACATATTAATACATTACTAATGTATTATGTAAAAACGAGCTGTGTTATTCTAAATGTTTTTTTGAAATAAAAATGTGTTAGATGCAACGAATTAGGGAAATAAGTTAGATGTTAAAAATATGTGGTAACTTTCCGCATTTTGCCATCCGAAGTAGGTACCCCTACTTGAAATATCAGAGCAAATTACTTGTATAAAATAGTTACTATAATAAAATTACTAAACTGTACAATCAGTTCAGTAAACATGGAGTGGAGATAACAAATATTTTACAGGGCAGTTTTTTTGTTGAGTTTGTTTTTGTTGTCATAATATGTTATGAATAATTAATTCAAATAGATTGTTTAAAAAATAAAGACCTAGAGGTACAATCATTAACTATAGCAATAAAACAATAATTAAAACATTATTGTATTAAGTATAATATTACATTAAATTTACTTATTAATTACTTATAAATTCTTGTATATAAAAAATAATCGTAAAGATTTATCAATAATATTCTATAAGTACATCGGTTATAGTGCGGCTCCTTACCTCGATTTTGTATGGACGTATGACCCCAACCGGCGGAAAGCATGAAACTTGGCATGTGTGTAGCTTTACCGTTCATAAGAAGAAATTTTAGTAGAAACATTCCCCACGACAATGTTTCCACCTCTCCCCCCACTTTAATGTCCCTATTTTTAGTTTTTTCTTGAAAACTATGAAAGCTAGAATAATAAAGTCTCTATTAAGTCTCTAGAAATATACTATACAGGACAATATTGTAGAGGGACAATATTGTCCTGTATAGTATATTTCTAGGACTTATAGTTTAAAAAATATGATTTATTTCTTTTTTTAATATTTTCCAAAATACCACATAAGACGGACTCTGGGCGCAAAACATGTCGTTTTCATGCAGAGGTTTGAAACTTGGCAAAATTATTCCTTATCTCTAAATAAGCTGATTAAAATCGAAAACCCCCCCTATTACCCCCTCTGGCAGCAAGGAGGGGGGGGCAAAAGGGGCCGCGCTATCCTACTTCATTTAATTAACTCTGGGAGACCATGTAGAGCCAGGAGGAAAATATCGGTGTCAATTTCGGATAAACCGATTATGTAGATTTCATTTCTGATATAAAACAACGATATTGGTGGCGTTATGTTTAGCAAAAAAACTAAAATAAAAAAATAACCAATTTTTTGTGTCTCAAGTCATTGTATATTTTAAACATGTAGTATTTTTTAATTTAAAAAATACTATAATATAGCCTATATTATGTAGATAAACTTACAAGTAAAATATTTTCTATTTAAATATTCAATTACGATTATAATAATATTAAACAATCATACAATTTTAAAACCTACTTATAAATAAAATTATGTAGATTAGATAAAATATAACTTTTAATTACTTTTTTAAATATTTAATCCCTAAAAATATTTAAGCAACGAATTTTTTGTAACAAAAATTATATTTTCCTTATTTTTCTCAAAAACTAATTGCCCAAATAAAAGAATCTGTTATAGTATATGGATTGACTATTAAATTTTCTACAATAATGTTCTTGGAGGTATGGGGGGGGGGGGGGGAGAGGTGGAAACATTTTCGTGTGTGTGGGGGGGGGGGGGGGGGGTGTTTCTACTAAAATTTCTTCTTATGAACGGTAAAGCTATACGCATCCTAAGTTTCATGCTTTCTGCCGGTTGGAGTCATACTTGAAGCTAAGGAGCCGGACTATTATGTATATTAAAATTATTTAGGTACCTAACTTTTTAGGGCCTTCCTCACATCATCCGATCTGAGTTTTAAATACGTCAAATCATGGAAATCCAGCGAAGACATAAAACATTATTAACAAGTTCTATGTCGAATGATTCATATTATGTGATTCATGCGCCAAATAATTTTGAGCATATATATGAGAAAATTAAGAGGTAATTGCAGAATGTATCTTGAACTACACCTATTATAATTAACCGGCGAAACCTTGGTGTAGCCGTATTTCGGAGTTTAGCCGTGACATATCCTTTACCGTGACAAACCTTAAAAAATATTCCTGAAATAATTACAATTAATAATATTATATTATATTATATATAAACTTCCAGCGTTCAACCCCACAAGATGATCACTACATAGCGGCTGTGGTGGAGTACCAGGTCAACAGAAATGTGGAACACAATCGAGCTCTCTACACGCAGCTGATACGGGAGGCTTCGGAACAGGTATGATCTCCTTATATATCCACTTCATCATTTATCAACTTAAAACAAGTGATCGTGTATGTTTTTTTTATGTGAAGAAGTACGAAGACGAGCAAGACGCTCTCTTGATGTTAAACGATAACGCTGCCCAATTAGTACAGTGCTACCTAAGATTTCACAGTGATGTGAAATTCTAGGTGCACTGCACCAACTTTTCCTACTCAAGAGTCATATGATGTAGCCCAGTAATTTCACTAGCTACAGTGCCCTCTAACCGAAGCACAGTAATGTTTGCACATTACTGCACAGAATAACTGGCACTGTTGGGATACCCACCTAGACGACCTCTTGCAAAGGAAGTCTGCCCCCGGTGAAATGTTTATAGGTGTTCAAAGTTCATATTTTGGTTCTACGTCATGAACTATGAGTTATCGAGAGTGGTGCTTACGTGCCGATGACGAATGACAAAGTGATGACGCTGCGCTGCTTTGTTTTATGATAGATACTTTAATCTATATCTCATCAGTGTTAAAGAAAACGCACATCTATCCGAGCCGAATGCGTCGAGCGAAACGGATTTTAGAATTCTGTATATAAAATGTCATGAAACTTCACACACTTCCCCGCATCGAATCGTCCAAATCGACAGCAGTACAAAGTACAATAAATTAAATAGTCTCTAACAATCCCATTTCTTAATTTTCAGAATGCTGACATCGTTATCTTCCCCGAGCTTACGTTGACGAACAACTCTGTCAACTATGCCGTACCGATCCATAGTCTACTGAAGGAATATCCTGTACCGGCACTGCATCCTGATTTATATGACGATGTAAGTATAATCAGATTGGTGTCATGAAAGGGGGGGGGGGGGGCGATGGGGGCAGTTAAAACATGAAAATAGGATTAGAACAGGGCCAGAAATTTTCAGGCATTTGACAAAAAGGAGATGGTGGACCAACCAGACTGGTCAAACCCGGATTGATCAGCTCGTGCTAACCTTTTGAAGCCTTATGATTTTTTTATTTAGTATGAATTGTTGTGAATTGAATCGCGAGGCCCGCGCGGTACTTGCCTCTGGCCCCGAGGGGTACTGGCTCAAACATACCGCGCAGTTGCTTCTCGACCCCTACAGATATTTCCATTAATCCCGGCCATTCTCCCATGCATCTTCCATCATGGGCAGGCCCTATTAATATAGCGTCTTCCCCCTAAATAGGGCTCGACGTCACCAAACGGAACTCTCATCTCTCGTTGTGGACATTGTGGACTTTTAAAAGATACTAGGTTTTTTTAGGGTTCCGTACCTCAAAAGGAAAAAACGGAACCCTTATAGGATCACTTTGTTGTCCGTCTGTCTGTCTGTCTGTCTGTCTGTCAAGACCCTTTTTCTCAGGAACGCGTGGAGGTAACAAGCTGAAATTTATAGAAAATACTAAAGTCTAATGCCTCTTAGAGCTGTGAAAATTTCAAACTTCTAGACCAACGCAATCAAAAGATATAGTCGAATATGTCGCTAATTTCAGCAAATTTACGACATTCCCAAATAAATCAAAACCTACGGGGTACTTCTCATGAACTCAGAACCTTGAAATTTGGCACGAAGCAACACCTTAGAGCACAGATAAAGGAAAAATTGCGAAAACTATAAATTTTTATTTGCATCATATGAAAAATTTTTTTTGTATTATTTTATACCTACTTCCCTTTTTCTCATGAACGCGTAAACGTATTAAATTGAAATTCATATCAAATACTCAAATCTATAATACCTTTAAACTGTAATAAAATCAAGCCTCTATGTTAACGCATTCAAAAGAAACAGCAATTTTAGCCGCAATTTTAAATTCTCAACTACTCTCAAAAAACCAAAACCTACAGGGTACTTGCCGTGAACGTAGAATCTTGAAATTTGGTATAAAGCTATTCCTTAGAGCACAGATAAAGGAAAAATTGCGAAAACTGTAAATTTTTTGTTACATCATATAAAAAAATATTTTTCATAATTTCATACTTACTACCCCTTTTCTCATGAACGCGTAAACGTATTAAATTGAAATTCATATCAAATGCTAAAATTTATAATACCTTTAAACTGTAATAAAATCAAACCTCTATGTTAACGCATTCAAAAGAAACAGCAATTTTAGCCGCAATTTTAAATTCTCAACTACACTCAAAAAACCAAAACCTACAGGGTACTTGCCGTGAACGTAGAATCTTTAAATTTGGTAAAAAGCAATTCCTTAGAGCACAGATAAAGGAAAAATTGCGAAAACTGTAAATTTTTTGTTACATCATATAAAAAAATATTTTTCATAATTTCATACTTACTACCTCATTTCTCATGAACGCGTGCAGGTATTAAACTGAAAGTCATATCAAATGCTAAAGTTTATAATACCTTTAAACTGTAATAAAATCAAACCTCTATGTCAACGCATTCAAAAGAAACAGCAATTTTACCCGCATTTTTAAACTCGCAAGTACTCGCAAGGGAATCAAAACCTACAATATAAAATTTTATACCCACTTTTCCTTAGGGTTCCGTACAAACCTACGGGTTTGTACGGAACCCTCGGTGCTCGAGTCCTACTCGTACTTGACCGGTTTTATTTTCATTATGTTAGGTTGAGGTATATATCCCGGCCGTTGGGGCCGCGGATGAGTGCTTCGGCGTACCCGCTGCCCCGGCACTACGGCGTCCCGCAGGAATACTCCCAGGTTTTTTAGTGAGAGTCCCCGCCACGCCCATCTTCAATGGGGGAGTCCCACCACCCTTCGCCCCCCGGCATGGGGTGATGATTCGTAACGGATTTATTTTATCCCGTCTCCTAGTTTTAGTCTTCTATCATCTACGGCCGTATCTTCGTTTAACAACAACTGAGATCTTGGTCAAAGGGTTACCTATAAAAAAACAAAAACATCTAAAAAACGTCCAGTTTCAGTAACATTTCAAATAAACCTTTCAGCTTCTAGTCTCCATGTCAGAAGCCGCCCGTAACAATGGAATCTACCTCGTGTTCAACGGCATCGAGCGCATGGACTGCACCAACAACGACACCGAAGAATACTGCCCTGAAGCCAAGGAGTACTTGTTCAACACCAATGTCGTTATGGACCGGAATGGAGCTGTTATTGACAGGTAACCTAAAACTTTGAAAAAATACTAAATATCTAAAACATGCTAAGTTCATCTAACTTAATAAAATTCTTGTAAGTTTTGATGGCGCTCCCAAATTTAGAGTTTGTTACTAGTGAAAACGACATGTTAGTTGTAAAAATATATTGATAATTATGCTATTTACAGAAGTACGGAAAAATAAGTAAATGACTCTATTGACAGCATGCTTGCATAGGAGCTTTAACGCAAACCTCCTCCATTTTAGACCATATCAACACTTTCTATCAAGTGGGATACAATATTAATATCTACTTTTTAGAATAGAAAAGGTTCTTGTTCCTTGCCTTTTCTCTTCTCTCCATCTGATTTTCGAATGGGTTAGAGTAAGAAGAAGAGAGTTAATTAGATAATTTTGAATAATTAACCTGTAAAAGTGCTCTATTGTATCGTTTTTGTGTCTTAAATACAATTTGCGTTGAAGAACTGCTTTAGAACCCAGTTTTAAAATCTCACATTTCAGATACCGCAAGATAAACCTCTTCGGAGAATACTCCCGCACGCCAGCGCTCCAGCCGGACCTGGGCCTCTTCAGCACAGACTTCGGAGTGCAGTTCGGCCACTTCGTCTGCTTCGACCTGATGTTCCAGGTGCCGGCTATACAGGTGGTGCAGAAACACCAGCTCAAAGATGTCATCTTCACCACTATGTGGTTCTCGGAAATGCCTTATTTGACTGGTAAGTGTAATATTATATGAGTATGCCATGAAAGTTCGTTTAGGGTTTATATTATTAGAGGAAGAAGTAGCCACGTTAGAAGGGGCGCCATGGTATTTTGCAAGACACGCGTACTGTGTTGAGGATTCAATTTTTGTATTGTCATAAGGTCGTCAGTCTTTGTTAGAAGATAAAAAAGAAACAGAAGAACCAACCCAAAGAAGAAGATGATGAAAAAGATGATAATATTTATCAGTTAAAGCTTGACGTTCATAATTTAAGAACAACTGCTTATAATATTTATCTTCAGCTCTCCAAGGATTCATTATCTCCTCCTCGACCTCTGTGGCGGGGTGGACTAATACCCGCCTTCAACGCAGAAGGTTGCGGGTTCGATTCCCGCATGGGACAAATATTTGTATGTTCCACAGGTATTTGTTTCTGGTCTGGGTGGTTATCAATATCTATTATAAGTTTGTAATTTACAAAAGGAAAGTATATAAGTGTATTATTCCGTTATTCTAACCACCATAACACAAGCATTAAGTTGCTTAGCTTGGGGTTAGGTGGGGCTGTGTGAAATGTTCTGAAATATTTATTTATTTATTATTCTTTTGCAGCTGTTCAGATTCAAGAGGCGTATGCATATGCGATGGATGTTAATTTCCTTGCTTCAGGTGCCAATAACCCTTCTATAGGAAGCGCTGGTAAGAAAAAATACATACATATTAATAATACTATGATACGAATATTATATTCAAGTGGCGTCACCCACGACCATATTTTGTGTAGCGCGCTTTTTGCTTATGGCGTGTTCTAGTTGTAATCGATACAGCCGTGATTCCGATATTAACTTTCAGGCTTGTGTTGCGATGCAATTGATACAGAAGGTTAGGGTGATTGATGCTTTCAAGTACACGTAACCAGCCGCTGTCTACCCCCTATCTCTGCACTTGTCTATAACGTTTCTGTTAACGAGTGACTTTCGACTTGGCATCGCTACAAAAAGTCACAGTGGGCGAGTCCTCTAAAACGTACTTGAAATTTAGATCAAAAATGTCTTATTTCAGGGTCAGGCATCTTCTCGGGGAAAGCTGGTGCTTTAATAAGCATAATGCCAGGCGTACCAACCACTCGTCTGCTAGTAGCCAAAGTGCCTAAGGTTCCTGGACAGGTAATGCAATCCAGCAATTTTAGATGTATTGAGGTTTAAAAGTAGAGGTATTATACTTTTTAGACAGTGCCTTCCATTATTTCTTAAATTTATCAACCAGAACCAGAGAGCCATTGGCATATTGGCTATCGTGTACTGGTGACTGTCATTATTACCCAACAAAAATAAAATATTTTTAGAGTCATAGTGTGTTTGAGAAAAAGGAAGTTTCTTTAATTGTCGGGTAATCTGCTTGTGGATTACGCGATAAAATTGAAAAATGCAATTAAATTTTTTGCACTATCTCTATGAAAAAAAAAAATGTTTGTCGATTCATTCCGCTGGACGCTCTCTTTCTTGCACTATTTTATACATTTTGAAATAAATTCATGGTATTGACTTTTTGATATCAAAGAATCTAACTTACCTTCATTTGGTATGAACTATGAACAAAGGGTAAAGTAGTAAAATACTTATGCAACTCCTAATTTTATTATTCTAATTCATATTTCAAATTCCAGGTGACAGAACCGGTTCCCGGTCCAATCTACGACGACCCAAAGGACCATGATAACCTCGTACTGATCAGCGACCCTTCACTTCCGTCCCATGTCAGCAGGTTGCTGGTCGACGGCGCCCAGGAGTTCGTTCTTATTGACAAGGACGTTAACTGCACCTTTAGGGTTAAACTGACTCATAGTACTGGAGAACAGGTAAGATCGGACTTTATTGATGCAGAAATGTGACTAAATACTGCTTGATCCAGAAAAATCTCTGAAATCCAGGATGAATCTTTGAGTAACATTTTATATATTATCTAAATTTTCATCGAAAAGTTTACGTTAACTTATGTGTACAATAAAGCGTTATCTATCTATCTACATATCAATATCATCCAATTTTGAAGTCTATAAATTCATATCTACCAAAATTACAAACTTGTAGACCCATATTAACATGCAAAATTAGTGTCTTGAAACAATAATTATTAATATTTTACACATTATTTTACCAAAATATAGGTAGAGTTATTATTTTTGCAGTGTGTGTATTTAATTTTTATTGCATGGTTCTTTGCTATACTAACAATGCATGGCTTTTGGGTGAGTGCTTTTTATTTTTATTCTATTCGTTATTTAATAAAAATATGATTAGCCTATAATATATTAAACCTTTGAAATAAAATGTTACTAAACCTAAATCGTATTGATCTTAATTTAGAACAATATTAGTTTTTAGTTCTTACAACTCAACACTTAGTCCAGTTAATTTTAAAAAGGATTTTCTACGACATAAAATGACCCCCGACTATAAATTCGTTCTTTATGGCGAAACGATCTCTTTATCCTTCCAAAAGGATATAAGTATTTTTCAATTTGATTGCAGGCCCACGTTACCGAACCTTGTAAATTGTTTGCCTTTTTAATGGAACAATCTGTTTCCCATACAATGATACACATGATACATTTTCATATATTTTTGATTTTGTTTGCAGGCACCTCGTTACCGAGCTTTGGTTAAAGACGGCACCAATATTTATTCGAAACGAGAACTTGGTACAGTCGGCTGTCTTGTGGTCGCTTGTAAAGATGAAAACTTCGAAAGTTGTACTTACAAGTAAGTATTTTTCTTAAACCATCCACTTTGCCCAAATGTGTGATATGATTAATTGATAACACTTTATTGAAACACCACAATTTAAATACAGAAAAACTTAAGATTAAAACAATAATGCCTAAGCTAATTATAATAATTATTATAATTGGCGGATGATAATTGGAATTTGGCGATATCTTTTAACTCAAATCCTGTCAAATTCTCAAACAAAACAAAATGCCATGCACTTAATGCACTTTGAATGAGAGTTTGACGCAATTTCGTGCAATCTGGCTTTTGGAAGGCTATTAATAGTTATTTGTTATACAAGAGTGCAAAGTTGCTTTTTTACCGCGTGCTCAGTTTGTATGACCGAGCTAGCGAAGGATTCTAAAATTAAATCACGAGCGTAGCGAGTGATTTATTAATTAGAATCCTGAGCGTTAGCGAGGGAATCAAAAGAGCACAAGGTCAAAAATCTTTGCACTCGAGTGTGACACATAATTTTTCATCCCCCCTCAGCGAGGAAATAATTCAATGCTAAAAGTTTTTTTTAAATTATTCTCATCATGGATGCGCACAGCCAGTGCACTATCTTCAAAAATAACCAGTATTCAATTTTAATTTACGTAGGTACGCTTACTTAAGAGTCCTTTTCACGAAAGAGGTCCCACGGAATTTAGCGGAACTAATTTTTTATTCTATTATTATTGACTTCATATTTTAAATCATTTTTATTTGTTACATAAAATAAATACCTTTTTGATTAAGAAATTAAATATGAGAAATTATGAGGCGTTAAAAAGTTAAAGGTATTTAAACTTTTAAAATGTGCAATAGTGGCGTCCCGCAAAAAGGTCTATTTTCGTGAAAAGCACTCTACCTATTCGTTTTAGTGATTATTTTCTCATTTTCAGTTTATTACAGTGAGAAATCTTTTAAAAAAAAAGTTACTAAAAAGTAATACTTAGAAAAAATATTGCTACTAACTAGATAAAGTTATAAAAAATTGGCTTATTCTATTAACTCTGCTAAATTAACTCAACTATTATTTACTATTACAGTACTATATATTATAATTCATTAAAAACATTATTGCCTCGAAATGTAAATTATATCTAAACAACCAACGTAAATATAGTTCAAAAGAAACGTAATATGTTACAAAAGTAACTTTTTTTTTTTTTTCTTTTTAATATTATGGCAACATGTGCATTTTGCCAGTGTCGAGTAAAATTCGTGAATGTTCACGGGATATTAAATTATGGTCTCCACTTTAGTGTTTTGCCAGTGTCAAGTTAAATGTTATTTTTTAAGTAATAAGTTAGTTAGTCAGGTCAGAGTCAGAGTGAGCTTAATAGCTCGTCTAGTCACGTGAGTCTTCCAGTAAAATGGGTGGAATTTTACTGAAAGTTCGGAGGAGTTTTGGAGGGGGCACCAAAATTCATATTTCAGCACCATATCACTTGCCTACATCTGTGCACATTCAAAAACACTTAACACGCAATATTACACCATTATTACACGCTAACAATCAAATTCTACACGATTATTAAGCAAAAGACGTGGAGCTAATGATATGATCAAGGCTTGCCGCCAAAAACCCAAAAGTAACTTACTGGCAAGGCTGATGGTGCGCCCAAAGCAAATAAAAAAAAAAAAAAAAAGTTTACTAAAGAGGTTCTTACTCCGAGTTTTTAACAAATTTAAAAAAGTTGTACGCTTATTTCGGTACCATAGAGGTAAATAGGTAAATAGGTTTAATTATGTTTTTGTCTCTAGAGGGTAAAGTAAATTTGAATTTCTCTAGAGGATAATATGGACTTTTCCAGTCAGATATCGAAGCGCAAAAATACACTTTCCGAGGTGGGGGGATGAAAAAAATATTTTGAATTAGTTACTTATATATAACCCATCAAGCCATCAAGCTCATGATACATCTCGCATAATAACCTAACGAGAAAAACTATGAGGCTTACTTACAAACTCTTATAGTTTTTTATGGAAATATTTTAAAAGTTGTTTTTTTTTTAGATTTGACCCTAAAACAACGAAGAGCGGCATCGAAGAGCTAGAAATATACATGAAGACGTACAAACATCAATACAACACATCACTAAAGTGTGACAATGTCGTCTACTTCCCCGTTTCATTCCGAGCAAGCAAATTCCCTCTAGCTCGTAAAAACGTCACTTATACTGATATAAGTCCAAAATTAAACCAAAACGAACGAAATTTTATTCATAATATTGAACAAAATTGCGCAAAAGATTCAGAAAACGACCATACTGAGTCTCACAATCTCGGACAGAAATCACAAACAGTCTACGAATGTCAAGATGGCGGACACTTTTCACAAGATGGCGGAAACTTTTTACGAAATGACGACCGCGCGCGAATTACATACAGAATAAAAAAACCTCAAGAAGACTTAGTTGCTTTCGGAATTTGGGGAAGAATTTACACTAGAGACGTGGATCACTCTAGGGAAGTGACCCAGGAAGATCTTGATAGCTTTAATAATATTCTAGATAATATTTACGGAACTGATTAGAATACTTTTTTTTTTACAAGCTTTATATTACTTTCACCTGTCTGTTGTCTGTCTGTCTGTCTGTCTGTCTGTAATCAAATCTTGCAAGTTTAATTTGACCCACTTCCCGGTTTCCAATTGAGCTGAAAATTTGCATGCGTGTGTAAATCGGATGACAATGCAATATTTTTATGACATCGAGCTGATCTGATGATGGAGCTGGAAGGTGGCCATAGGAACTCTGTCATTAAACAACGCAACCCCATCGAGTTTGGGCTCATTTGATTCGTCTTGACGAGTACTTTATGATGCAAGATGATAATAATAATAAAAGCTTGTTTTAAAAAGTATTTTTAAAATTTCACTTGTTTCTACTAGCCTTTGACCACGATCCTCGCGATATGTTAAGAGCGTATATATATTGAGTGACGCTTTCTCGCTCGCACAATTTGACGAATTTTGAAATATAAATAATTCATTGAATTAATTTATTAAAAAATTCCTCTATACCAGCCCTGCATTATATTATTGCACACATTTTAAAAGTGTTTTCATTGACATATATTAAGAATGGCATAATGAGATTTTTTGAAAAAGATTTTTTTTCAATATTGCTCCTCATCCCATTTTTTAAATATATCAAACTGAAAACACTTTTAAAATGAGTGCAACAATATTATGCAGGGCTGGTATAGAGGAATTTTAATTAAATAAATTAGTTCCATTAATTTATATTTCAAAATTCGTCAAATTGTGCGAGCGAGAGAGTGTCACTCGATTATACACGCTCTTAAGCTACGATGCAGTCATGGATGGTAGCATACTATACCTAGAAGGGGGGATAAATCCCTCCCTAGCTTCACTGAACATCATGCCGGAACACGGTCTCATAATGACCGCTTGGTGAAACGGTTTTGCATGTTTGTTTTTTAATGGTTTTAGTGGCTAGGGAATTGGTAGGTAGAGATGAGAAAAGATGTGAAACCAAAAAGACATATTTTTTATAGTCAGGTCCAATTATTCGTTTGGGTCTTTTGTGTTAGTTTAAGTATTAAATTACTTATATTGATTTTGTTTAGAAAATTTTGGCTTTAAAACATAATTTTTTGATGATTTTTATTATTATCTTCTTTTGAACTTTTACATGAGACTGTTGAGTTGTAGATTATTATTATAGTACATATTAAAAATTTTATTTATATTTTGTGTTGTTATTTACCTTTTCCATTTTTTACCTTTTTTAAGATTAGAGAATTAAGCTTCATTTATTTCAACCATAGGACTAAGTTTCCTATATTTGTTATTTTGGTATTCGTTACGAAAATAATATTGAATTAACTTAATGTCCTTTGATTCAATTAAAATAGTTAACGCCTGATGATCATTTATTGTTTATTTTCCATCCAAATTAATTCCAAATTTTTTCATATTTATTTGTTTTTCTTACCACCGAAATATGGTCCCCTTACATATTATGAATTAGTGTTTTGTCGTAGGTACATAACTATATGCTCTTTGGTTTAAGAATACCATATTCAAATTAATAAATTCATTTGGTACATTTCAGTATTGAAAACAGTCATGCATTTGTTTTCTTGCGAATGAATCTTTAAAATCTGATACTCATAAGTCTATCCCAATTTCTTATTTGTAATTGGTCTCTTCTAGCTCCTCAAGCACAGACGCTGTTCTAGACTTGTCTTGCTGTCAAGTCAACTGTCATCCCATACATTAACAAAAGTACAAAGTATGGGATGACAGTTCTACTCTTGAAGTTTCGTCGAGATCCCGTGTGTCATGCTACGGCCACTGCATGGATATTTTCTCTATGCTTCCAGCATTATCACTACAGAGCTGCAGCGTTCAGCGGGGTCCGTTCCTTTAGTGGAGTGGAGACCGGAGGCACCAGGGTTTGTTCCGTGGTTGCTTGTAAAGGAGTTGAAATAGAAACTTGCGGCGTCAGGTCGGTTTCCACAGTGTTGTGTTCCGTGGTGGAGCTTTTGTTAGTCTTGTTGTTCTTGGGGGTTAGACAAGCGCCAATCGTTCGTCGCTATCGCTAAAAAATGTGCTGAGATGACAGTCGTTGTCGTTTGTTTTTCGATAACGAATGTCATCTCAGTACATTTTTTTAGTGATAGCGACAAACGATTGGCGCTTGTTTTGCCCCCCTGTTTTGTTTGTTTTGTTGACATATAGGTGATGGAAGTTAATTTTGGTGGCCCGAGCAGTTGTGTGCACGGGGAGTGCATAGGTATACTTACTAAAAATAACTCGGCAGTACTCTCGCATGGTTATGCGATGGAGGTATCAGTAGCGCCAAAACATCCACAGGTCATGGGACTCCGCAATTTGTGTTTTCTGGTACCTATAAGATTAGAAATGAATGTTTGTTATGGAAACACACTGGCTTTTATATATTTACTGTACTGTCATAGGGTAAAAGGGTTATCTATTATTAATGCCATTGTAATAGAGATATCTATTCATTGATATCTGGGACGCGCTTTATTTCATCTTGCTTGTATATATTATAGATATTTCTTGAAATTTTCCACTACACGTCTTTAGTCAAAGCTAAGGCCTAGGTTTTTCAAGTTTTTTTTGTGATTAAACATGTTATCATGAATGTTGTATTCTTGTTTAAAATCAGTGTATTAAGTATTATATATTACGAGGATAAGACATAATTAATTATTATCACAGAAATATCGATTCCCAATACTTGGAAACGATTTCGATCCCAATATCACTTCTGTTGCCAGACAAAACGTGAAATCTCTTTGACCTATTTTATCTTTATTGAGATTTATTTCTTCAGGTTCGATAACTACATGACCGGTGCTTCAGCAGTCTTTGAAGAGCTCTCCATATTGGCAGCATTCCCCACTCCAGTACTAGAAGTGGATTTAGGAGCTGACGATTCTGCCGTCTTCCCAGTGGCTATGAAATCATCTATAATGCCTTACGAACCTTCAGATTACACTTATGAAGTAACTCCTGATGGAGATGTGACGTATTTTAACTTCACTTTGGATAATTTTAGTGATGAAATGTATGCGTTTTCGGTTTGGGGAAGAGTATTTGCTACTGATGGACAGGAGGCCGACCCTCCGCGTGGGGCTTCGTTTAGTCATTCAATAAGTTACCTGTTAATTCCTCTGATTGCATTTGTTAGACTCCTCATTTAACAAGCTACCTCATGGATTATAATATTTAACTAGCTTAGCGGAGGTGTACGTCGTACGTTATAAAACCTATTTGTATTCCAAATTTCAACCCGATTCGTTCAGGTTTGCTGTACGTCGATAGATCAGACAGTCAAACAGTAACCCTTTTCTTTTTATACATTTAGAAGAAAGATATTAATGAAAAAAAAGTAACTTACAGTAGGTAATACTAGTTCCGGTTGTTTTACCCGCATAAGATCCCGTAGAAAAATCGGGATAAAAGTAATCTGTTTGTTATTCCAGGTTCAGCCATTTTTACGTGAAAGAGCCACAATCAAACTCACGTACCTACATACTCGTTATATAAAATTTCACCTTTATAATATTAATTTTAGTAAGGCCCTTATTCCAGAGTGCCTTGCACAGGTGCCTTGTGAGAGCTACCACATGGGTTCAGTAGTTTTTGGAGAGGTAACGAGATTAACTGATATACTCGCATTTATAAAATTAAAGCTGTCATCACACACAGCCGGGACGCGCGCAAAGGCAATCGCAATCTTGTTATTTTCCTGATTGCGCCAAGTCCATACGAACGTTCCCGGTCCGTCCCGGCTCTGTGTGTTGTGGGCTTAAGACAAGCTTTACGTGTTTTTTTATATAAGTCAATAAAAATATGTTGAATTTCCTTTTTTTTTATTTGATTTCATAATACACGGTCTCAACAAGTCGTATAAAACCAAACCGTGTAAGACGACAGAGTTAAGAATTTTATGTCTCTAAGAAGTTTTACGTCTCTATGAAAGTTTTATTTTAGTTGGTTAATAGTGAAAATCACCCGTGTACGATAGCAAATCAGCTCTCAGATATCTTGTTGAAGAACATTTAGGACTAGTAACTTTCAAAAGAGATGATCAAATGATCAAGAAGATTTAAGAAAACACTTCTTTCACTTCACCGGGGGTAGACTTCTTTTGCAGGAGGTCGATTAGGTGAGTACCCCAACATCAACAGTTATTCTACCGCCTGAGCAGTGATGTGCAAACATTACTGTTTAAAGACGTGTGTGCTTAACACGTCTTTAAATGAGTTAAAATGTTTCTTTAATCTTTGAGTTAAAAATTTTACGATGACTTTTTTCATGACACTACTTATTTACTAATCTATTAATCAACACTCACACGTGACGAAGTCATCCGTGTCATAGTTATCAAGTATCTATAAATTTACCTAATCATGGTAGGCATATCAGACGGAGTTTGGCGTAGATCTTGCACACTACTCTGTTGTATCGCACACGGCTCCAAGTCTCGAGACTCGGCACATAATCCTCATGTATTTTATTATCTTATCAATAGGTACTAACTATGTTAACAAATTGTAGTGTCAGAATGTATGACTTATTAAAAGATCATATATTAGTGATCATTATATTAGTGTACAATACTTAAGGCATTTTATTATATTATATTATGTTGATTCCCTCCTCACTTCAATGGTTAATATAGGTAAAGTAGATAATATTATATGGATAGATATATTGCACACCTTTTGGAAAGATATAATATCTGCTAATTTCAGGTGAAGGACTGATTGTCTGGTATATAACAGGCACTATTTAAAACTAAGTACTACTTATTACTTTTTAAAAAGCTTTTATTTACTTTCACCTGTCTATTGTCTGTCTGTAATCAAATCTTGCAAGTTTAATTTAATCCACTTCCCGATTACTGATTGAGCTGAAATTTTGCATGCATGTATAAGTTGGATGAAAATGCAATATTATTATGACATGGAGCTGATCTGATGTTAGAGCAGGAAGGTGACCATAGGAACTCCGTAATTAAACGACGCAATCCCATCGACTTTGGGCTCATTTGATTCGTATTGACGAGTACTTTGGTGCTTTGTTTTTAAAAAGTTTTATTTTAAATTTCACTTGCGTCTTAATAAACACAGAACTATTAATCATCTTCTTTCATAAAATAATTAACATTTTTCCTTTAAATTTGCATCGCATCTACATAGTGCAGTTTTCCTATACAAGAATAACAAATTTGCTACAGGAAAATCACACGACACCAAATTGATCAATCAAAACCGTATGCGCATGTTATTGTCACCATATTTCCTCATCTGGCCTTGATCTTACATACATTAAAAGATATTAGTTGAGATGTGCTCCATTCGTTATCAAGAAGCGGGCGATACCACACTGAATTAAACTTTAAATAAATAATACACATTTTCTGTAGATTGGCTTGTGGCCGATCTGTGGTTAAAAAAAGTGTTCTTTACTGCTGTAGTAGCTGTAGTTTTGTTGTTTTTCTCAATAAAGGCATTTGCCGCGGAAAAAAAATCGTAGATAGTGCTGTACTCTATTTTATAATTCTTCTCTCTATATTATAAATCGGTTATAAATATATTATAGTATATAATAATAAATAAATTAATTAAAAATGGTGGCGGTTAAAAGAGTTCTTGCGATATACACTGGAGGCACCTTTGGTATGCTGAAAAATGAGAAAGGAGGTGAGAAATCATTTAACTATTTTTATTCGTTTCTTTTAAATTTACTTATGTAATTTTTTATGCAAATTACAGAAGAATAACATAATTTTTAATGTACATATCTAACTAATATCATACTTTTAATAATTATTATTTTGATAAATTAATTAAATTAAATTTTGAATTTGATGTTTATACTAGGGTTGCTCTAATTACGTAGAAAAATAAAATGTTTAGATGAGAAAGAGAATGGGCCTGCTAGAGTAGAATGGAAGAAACGTTTTGTGTCAAACTTACCTAGTGTGATATAATATAAAGGATAAAAATGATAACAAAGAGGGTATTTATATTATAGACTAGCTGACCCGCGCGCACTTCGTAACGCGTCAGTCAATTCATAAAGTGATGAATTTGCACCCATTTAGACTATGATGGATGTCTAAAGGCTGGCATACCTGGCCGATATTTACTCCCGCTCTGAGTAGCGAAGAATATCGCGCAGGATTTTTCAATGTAGTTTTGTTTCGCTGCAGATGTAGTGTGTTTAAGTTTTTATTGCAAATAACAATTAGATTCAATAAAAAAAATGTGTTACTTGTAATTAAAGTAGTGCTTGTTTGTATTATTTATTTTATAATACCAATATTTTTCAGTGTTGGTACCACAAAAGAACATAGAGGCAGTAATAAGGAAGCTGCCACAGCTGCATGACCAGGATTATTACTCTAAGCATCTGGCTGGAACTGATCTTAAGGAATATTTAGTTATACCAGGTATAGAATCAAATACTAGACACTATAATTTAAAAGTTATTCATAATTCATTTAATCACAAGCGAAAATGGGTACACAAAAAGGTAACAGTAGAAATGTAAAAACATTCAGATCGCCATTATTTACCTTTCGGCATGCTGTGTTGAATAAGTACAATAATAATTTAACATAATAATATTAACCGTTTGGGGGGCCCATTTAAATGAGTTGGCGAGTCACCGTCTGCCCATTTGTACGTGTTTTTTAACATAGTTACGGGCAGACGCCATAGTCCTCCATAGCACCAGATCACCAGTCCATTAACAACTCATCTCAATAGACCAGTCATTTTAGAAACCACATTTTTCACAATAGTCCTACAATAGTTGGTGGTTATACTTCTCGGGTGCATTTTTATAGTGCACACAGGGGTTAATCATCAGCTATTGTCACATTACAATTTAGAGCAAATTGTCAAAGGGGCCTCTACGTGTTGGCTTCGGCCCCACGCACGCCTACCAAAGGACCGGGACACTATTGGCCTGAGATACCTAAAGGTTGACAAACAATTAATAACGATAAAGAATGTCAAATTAAATACAAATTACATTAAAATAACATCTTCAATGTCAAGGTGAAAATTAATAGATCTTAGGGTGAATTATTGATTATAATAATTTATTATTTTGTGATTTAACAATGGAAACTTTTATTGAAGGTAAAATATTCCTATAATATAATTACTAAATGTCACCCATTTGCGAAAACAATGTGACTTGAAAAGCGTTATTTTACAGAAAATTACCCTTGGTAAAAAGTTAAAAATGTGTTTTGTTAAATAAAGGCTTTTGAGATGTTACACTGCCATCGCATATAATAATATGCTATTTATAGGTACTAATAAGCCTTTTATTTTCTAGATGGCAAAGACACTGATGGAAAGGACCTGAAAATTTTATACAAAATCCATGAATATGAAGAGCTGAAAGACTCTTCAGACTTCACAATGGACGACTGGATCAAACAGGCTAGAGATATCAAGGTAAGTTTTACGAAAACTCAAATTATGTGGTCATTAAAGTTTTCCCTTTTCCCTATTAGACTGTACCCTCATTGGGTGACAGTTACCCTGTAGCGTGACGAAAGTCATCGGAATATCGTGACGACAACGTCATGATGTCGTAGCGACCTCTCGGCGACATACGCCGGTCGCCAGAGGGTCACAATCACAATGCGAAAGTCGCAGCGATGTCGTCGAGAGTAGCATTCGCCCAATGTGAAGGTGGCTTTATAGGGAAAATTTTCCAATGAAAAATCTCCTTTATGATACTAATCGTAATATTATTACTAAGGGAAACTGTGTGATATTGATGTTTTTGCGGTACATATCGCACCTTCGGCAGAACAAGGGCAAAATTGTCCAAATCCATAAACTGCAATTGTGCCCTTATTCTGTAGAATAAGGGTACAAGTGGTCCCAACGGAAGACCAACGTTGGCTGTTTACAGTCAGCATTATGCTGAGTTGGGACCATTTTGTGGCATACATTGCCTACTCTCTATTAATTAATTATGTATTGTGTGTAGTTAACACTCCTAGTTTGTAATGTATGTGCACAAATAAATGTTTTTTTCTTTCTTTCAATTGCAGTTTATGCATTTGGACAATAATTGTGCCCTTGTTCTACCGAAGGTGCGATATTTGTAAAAAAAAATAATGTACTCTTTGTGTACCTCTAGTATTCTTCTGATCTGTGATACCTCTCAACTCACGGTGACCAAATCGTCGCGGGGCGCAGTATTTATTCAGTATCTTCATAAATTTGTTTCATAATAATACTTAATATTTATAAAAAGGGATACCAACTAAGTGGATGTTAGCATTAGTATTACCTACGTATTCCTAATAGGTACCCACTTAAATTTATATTCATAGCGCACATCAATTAGTTATGCAATTTGTAATGATCATATTAATTTATGCAAACAAATTAATTATCCATTATATCGATTGATATAAGTTATTCTACCAACGTATATGTTTACCTTAAATAGCCGAATTTTAATGTCCCAACGATCATCACTGGTCTACCTCTTTTGTAGTATATACGACAGAGTTAAGAATAGCTATAATATACCATATTCTATAAAGCCTAATTATATAATATACTTTTGGCTTTATAGAATACTAGCTGAGTTCACCGGCATAACCCGCAGTACATCAGTAGCCTATATGTTATTCAAGGATCTTTACCAAATTTCAGCTCAAACGGTCCACCCGTTGAGGCATGAAAGGGGAACAAACATACATCCAGACATTCATACATTCTTACAAACTTTCGCGTTTATAATATTAGATACAAGCTGCGCCCAGGTTTTACTTGCTGTACCTACTTTTCCAGGGTCTAAGCTATCTCTATACCAAATTTCAGCTCAATCAGTGCACCCGTTAAGGCGTGAAAGAGTAACAAATATACATCCAGACGTCACATTCTTACAAACTTTCACGTTAATAATATTATTAAGATTTTTGTTGGCTTAGTAAATGTCGCCAGTAATTATTAGCCAATACTGCCAGGCGCCAGGTGCATTTGTATGACTAAATAAATAGGCCAAGCGCGAGTCGGGCCACGCACAATGTAGGGTTCCGTAGTTCTAGTAGAATACACTGCACAACAGCATTTTGGATGATTGGGTTATGATACATGATATTAGTCCAATTTTTGACGACGATTTCAAATTTGTGACTGAAATTTCTGTATCAGCTCTAGTTAAAAAGATATGACACATATTATGTTGTTTTCGTAATAAAACGCTATAAATGTAGAGATGATCCTAATTAATTTAAGTTTAAGTTGAAAAACTCTTTATATTATTTGATTTTCTTGCTGAAACTGAAGGCAGAGCTATTCTAAATGCTATTCTTATTCTAAGGGCTATTCTAAATGCTCTAACAATATTCAGCCATCATATGTGCGTTCCAGAAGCCTTGATAGCGTTACTTCATCGAACAAAAGTTCGGGTGGAATTGCTTGCCCAATTCTTCACTTAGTACCCCAAGATTGTCATGAATATAGTCTAGGTGGTCGTGGAGAGAGTGTAACTTGATGGTTATGTCACATTCGAGCCTTTGAAAGTGACGCATTAGTTTTTGGACGTGTTATATACAATATCTACAGAAATACTACTTATCTATAATTGTTATATTATTAATTATAAAGCAATATTTATTATGTAATTAAACCTTTAAATTCTTAATAATGAGACAATAATATTAATTATTATCAATGAAACCACGGATATTAGACGAATAATTTTTATGAATCCTCTATTATAATCATTATCATATATATCTTATACGTATCTAAATCAATTTTTTATTTTTTATATCACAACGAACAAGAACAAAACCTATACAAAGAACCTCAATCGCATACGAATATTCGATAAGCTAATAGGACAGGTTGAAATATTGAATATACCAACATAATATATTGAAACATACCATGAACAATTCGCTTGCGCGATCTAATTTTATTACTAGCGCCATCTAGTTATGCATTAATAAACTATAGGCTAGGTTAGCTTTAGGTATTCTTATTTATTGAGTTGGAACAACAGGGTTGTTGACAAATTGTTAAGTCCATATTGTAGATTATTAAAAATTGTTAGACACGTATTTTTTTTTTTGTAAATTTGATAAAAAACAATGGCTTAGTCGTGACGTCAATATACCAGATTTTGTGCATTTTGTACCGGAGGCGAAAACTTATAATTGTCGTTACTCAGCCACTTTTTATTTTATTCACAAACAAAAAAATACGTGTCTAATATTTTTTTATTATTTAAAACATAGACTAATTATATTTTGAATTTGCTGACCTTGCCAACATCTCTTTTTTTCAGCGCTGATTTTACCGAAACTATTAATTTTATCTTAACCGCTATAGTTTTCCTGGAAAGTTCATGGTTAAAGCATACCTCTGATTTTTTTCAGAATTTTAAAGCTAGTAGTTCAGATTTTAGAGGGGGGGGAAGCTCAATTTTTTTTTTAAAACTTGAATATCTTTCAAACAGAACATGAAATCGAAAAAGTTTCTTAGCAAACCGTCCTTCATTTTAAAATACCTATTCAACGATACCCCACACGATGGTATCAGCCAGAAAAAAAAAATCATCCCCATCTTACGTGTACGGGAGGTAGCCTAAATTAATTAATTAAAAAATATTTTTTGCCACCGTTCTCTTACCCTTATTATTACTTACCTGTATACAAAATTACACTTTTCTAGGACTTATAGTTTCTCCGCAATGCCGCGGACAGACAGACGGACGGACAAAGCGAAACTATAAGGGTTCCTTGTTGACTACGGAACCCTAAAAACGTTCTATATAATGTTTACTTTGGTCTAAGACCATTCGGCCGTCCCACATATGCTCTTTTCACGGCGCGATCTTTTCCCATTCTTTCGAGGTGTCCGAGCCAACGATGCCGAATAAAAAAATATAAGTAAGAAAAGTATATTGAATAAATTAAATTGTAACCTTTTCAGAAATTCTACCACGACTACGATGGGTTTGTGGTGCTTCACGGCACAGATACAACGGCGTACGGCGCTTCTCTGCTCTCTTTCATGCTGGAGACTGTTGGCAAAACTGTTGTACTTACTGGAGCACAGGTAGAGTACAAATAGATACACAAAAAGATATATTACAATTACAATCAATCTACCTAGATAATAATTGGGGTTTATACTCCAACAGAACAGGTTACCCTACTTACACTGTCAGAGTCAAATCACAATTTATAGGTTGTGTGGCCAACCTATTTGTTGCAGTTTCAGGTCGCCAAGATTCCTACAAGGCCTGGAACATGACCTAACGACTGCCTCCTACATATTATTATCTTATAGGAAACAGCCGGGACCCACAATTTTACGTGCCTTCCGAAACACGATAGCGTCCAGGCGAAAAGTTTTTGCCATACAGAGATTTAAACCCAGGACCTCCGGATCACAAGCCGGATGTAATACCACTGGGCCACGGACGCTACATAGATATAAGTAATAGATCAACCTATCCGTAGAATAGTCATATTATTTTAAAAATTACTAGGTAATTTAAGTATGGCTTGCATAGGTTTTTTTTTTGCATTTTGTTCAAACTTTTTCGACTCTGGAATACACATAATATTTTTGCTGCAGAGTCAAAAAAGGTTGGTTTGCAAGTCATAATTTTAATTATAGTAAGTGTTTTCTTACGTCTTCGGCATTATCCAGTTTGAGTTCATTAGCTCATATCCAAATTTTGTCCTAAATATTATCACAATATTAATTCCTGGTCTTCTATTTCCAGGTCCCAATCTTCCAGCCTAGAAGTGACGGCAACAATAACTTCCTCTGCGCTATCCTTATTGCAGCCACACAACACATACCTGAAGTCACTGTGTTCTTTGGAGCCAAACTGTTTAGAGGCACGAGGTAAGGATAAATACGATTAACCATTTTAGAATTACATGTGTCTCGAAACAAAATGCTTGGACGTCTGTGTAATTTAAGGCTGACCATGTAATAATTGAGCCTTTACTAAATATTATTTTCTTGTACAGTCAACTACAAAGAGATATTCCATGTTAGGCTTACAAAATGAAGTAAATTTTCATTTGCCACACGAACTACCCTTGGTGCGAGACATTTCTAGTAGCAATCAAACTTTATATTATCATCGATTCGTTTAATATGCAACAATGATGTATCCCACTACTTTTCCTTAGGTGATACATAATAATAGCATTTAAAATGAATCGAATATAGTATAAGATTTGGTGGATACTGAAAATGTCACGAAGTAAGGGTAAATAATATTTGCATACTAAAAGTTCCGTCATTTTGTAAGACTAACATGGATACATCTCTTTGTAGTTGACTGTACAGAAGAATGCAACGTTTCTTTTGTTTTAAACCTACTTGTGAAAGAGGAGGAAAGAGGGGGTTTATAATTCGTCAGAATCTTTTTTATTTGTGTTCACAGATTTCTTATAGATGTTGAAACTGAGTTAATTTTTTTTAGAATAAGCAACCGCAAACAATAAAAAAAAGAATGTCCTATGAAACAAAAAAGTTTTTTTTTTTCGAATTGGTTCAGGCGTCTTCGATAAACGCATATCAAAATGAAAAAAGTTCCTTTAAATACCGTTTTCGTTTCTTTTTTGAAGCAGAATAAATAGTAGAACAAGCAGAATAAGGGGAGCATAACTTTCTGAATATTAGTTTCCTCATTTCAGAGTAAAGAAAGTGTCTAACACTCGCATCTACGCATTCGACGCGCCCAACTTCCCTCCCCTTCTAGAAGCGAAGACTACCTTAGAAGTAGATCCTAAAATGCTGATCCATCCGCCAGGATCAGTCCCTGATGAGTGCAGACTCCAAGACAACATCTCCACGAAGGTTTATATCCTGAAGGTCACGCCAACCATCACGCCTGAGCTTATAAGAGCTGTCTGTGATAATTTTGATGGTGAGTTGACTGCTAGAATAATTTATAGGACCTTAGGCATTAAAATTTATTTTCCTTTCCCTATATGGTTTTCTGGAAGAGCTCATTGGAGCGCTATTGGATATAATCTTTATAATTGTATTTGTATTTAATTCTAAATTATTGTTCTTGCTTTTTAAAGTACCTGTATCTTAGTAGTAATAATATCCTATTTCCTATTCTGGGAGTTTTCAAAAGATGCTGCCTATAGAATATAGAAATTAATATATGTCCATTGCTCTCTAACACGACGTTAGAAATGCAAGCTGAAAAGCTTTACTTATTGATGATTCATCATATCCTAGAATGGTAGGATTTTGTATTAGAATCAGCGCGATGTCGCTATTCGGACTAAGTCCGGTAAACAAGGACCGGACAGAAAATAGTTTTCGAAATATGGGCTGAACAAATTTCTGATGTGTTTGGAACTTAACCAAAACTGTTTTATTCCCTTTTATATTCTATGTTGATACAAACAATCATATCATGCCATTAAACATTTCAGGAATAGTCCTAGAAACCTACGGTAATGGCAACATGCAGATCAAACGCAAGGACATCTACAGGGAGATCGAGCGCGGGATCCAGAACAAAGTGCTCATTGTCAACGTAACGCAATGTATCAACGGAACTGTACTGGGGAGGGCTATATATGAGACTGGATTGGTATGTTTATAGCTATAATGTTACATGTAATGTTGATGAAACAAGGACATCTACAGAGAGATCGAGCGCGGCATCCAGAACAAAGTGCTCATTGTCAACGTAACGCAATGTATCAACGGAACTGTACTGGGGAGGGCTATATATGAGACTGGATTGGTATGTTTATAGCTATAATGTTACATGTAATGTTGATGAAACAAGGACATCTACAGAGAGATCGAGCGCGGCATCCAGAACAAAGTGCTCATTGTCAACGTAACGCAATGTATCAACGGAACTGTACTGGGGAGGGCTATATATGAGACTGGATTGGTATGTTTATAGCTATAACTAGCTTACCCGGCAAACGTTGTTTTGCCATATAAATAATTTCATAGTAATTTCTAGTGTAGACAAAAAATAGCTTACTTATTGGAAGTATGTATGTATTTTAGAATGTGTATATTGTATGTATGTAAGAATGTGGTATATGCGTGAAATAAGCATTATTTTATGCAAAAATTTTTCAAACAAAAGTAAAAAATTAAAATTTTATGAAAAAATTGTCTCTTATTATTTTTTCATACAACCAATATTTCCATTGACATTTCAAAATAAAGATTCATAATGATTGATTTTTTGGAAACTATGAAAATCTTAATTGTTCAATTACTTTTTTTTAATAAAATAAAATTAAAATTACATTTTTATAAGATCAACAACATTTTCGATATAAATAAAAAAAAGTATAATTACAACACAAAATCCGTTGTTATTGAAAGCTCGTGTCACGTGTTGAGTACTTTTTAGGTTATAAAATCAATTGATTAACTAATCGTGCAAAATACACTCAAAATTGATAATTTAATTATTATTGATAAAATAGGAATGATTAAAAGTTAATATGAGAGTTACACTGAGATAGCAAAGTAATAATTGTCAACGTTACTACTACACTCGATGCATAAACAATAATGATGGCCGACAACTGTGTAGGGAGTGAGAAAGAAAGGAGACCGGCTTCGTTCTCATCCCTACTCCGTGCTGTTTACTGGGTCAGAAGTGACACCTGTAGACATCTGGCGGGGATAACTAATTAAATGACGATTGATCAGTTTTCGACCAGAGAGGAAAAATGATTAAATTACTAAAATGGCTATTAAAAAATAAGGGTTGATCGTAGAAGGATGAAAATTAAGGATTGTATGTATTTTTGTATGTTGTATCATAAAAAAATAGAAATTAAAAATTTTGTTTAAAAAATAAAATAAAAAAATTTAGGGGTGGACTACCCCTAACATTTAGGGGGATGAAAAATAGATGTTGGTCAATTCTCATAGATACCGGATAAGCACAAAAAATTTCATCAAAATCGGTCAAGCCGTTTCGGAGGAGTATGGCAACGAAAACTGTGACACGAGAATTTTATATATTAGATGTTACATGTAATGTTGATGAAACAAGGACATCTACAGAGAGATCGAGCGCGGCATCCAGAACAAAGTGCTCATTGTCAACGTAACGCAATGTATCAACGGAACTGTACTGGGGAGGGCTATATATGAGACTGGATTGGTATGTTTATAGCTATAATGTTACATGTAATGTTGATGAAACAAGGACATCTACAGAGAGATCGAGCGCGGCATCCAGAACAAAGTGCTCATTGTCAACGTAACGCAATTTATCAATGGAACTGTACTGGGGAGGGCTATAGCTCTAAGATTCTGATTGGGTACTTAATCTCTTCATAGAAGTTATAAAATTAATCGAAATGTTTTAGAGGAACTATTTGGGTACTAAAATGACGTAAATGAACAAATAAAAACGCAATATAATGACGCAATGATGTAATTTATGAGAACTTCTAGAATACTGTGCATCAATTTGATTTGATTTTGGTTCTTTTTTGCCATTTTGGCGGGACCACATAATTGTACTGTGCCTTTACTTTTTATTGTAGCTAAATTGTGAGCTTGCAATAAGTAGTAGGCTAAAAACGTAGGTATTAAATATAAGTACATGTGTTTTTCAAATCTCAGACTTGATCCCGCCATTTTGACGTTCACTAACTTATACTCATTTATCAATTAAGAGCGTTCTAAAGTCTCTTTGTGGACAGAGTTTGGATGTCTCTTATAAGGAATTTGCAATAATGATGTGTTTGTTTCCAGCTCCTTCTAGAATGTGGTGTAGTTCCATCATTCGACATGACGGCAGAAGCGGCGTGGGCTAAACTATGCTATGTACTCGGGAAAACTGAACTTAGCTATGAAGAAAAGGTTGAAGTAAGTACATAAAATATAAATATATGAATGAATGCTAGAATTACATCTAGCTGCCGCCGCTTGAAAAAAAAATTAATAAACCCCCGACGCAAAAACGACGGGGTGTTTTATGTGACGAAGTAGAAGACGAGCAGATGCTCTCCTGATGTTAGGAGATAACGCTGCCCATAATCAGTACAGTGCTACTTAGGATTTCACAATGACGTGAAATTCTAGGAGCACTGCACCAACGCTTATTACTCAAGAGTCATAAGATGTGAAGACTCTTTAGCCCAGTAATTTCACTAGCTACAGTACCCTCCTACCGGAGCACAGTAATGTTTGCACATCACTGCTCAGGCGGTAGAATAACTGGCACTGTTGGGGTACCCACCTAGACGACCTCCTGCAATGGAAGTCTACCCCCGGTAAACGACCCCCCACGACCCCCTCAATATGGGTATCAAATGAAAGGGCTTAACTAGTAGAATACAACGCACTATGATAAATTTAAAATCCAAGTTGGCCGCCATCACAAGAAGGCAAATTGTATATTGTTTGGGGTTTTAATTTTTTTTAATTTGATTCACTTGTTTTAAACTTTAGTACGGCTTTCAATGCTAATGTAAACTATTGTTTTCTTATACCTAAGGTACAGTCAACTACAAAGAGATGTACCCATGTTAGTCTTACAATATGAAGGATCTTTTAGTATGCAAAAATTATTTACCCTTACTTCGTGACATTTTCAGTATCCACCAAATTTTATACTATATTCAGGCCCGGATTTAGCCAAAATGCCGCCCTGGGCAGTGAGAATATGCCCCCTCCAACGCGGCGCCCCCCCCCCCCCCCCCTCCGCATTTTATGGAGGTGGTATTAGATTAGAAATTTGCCGCCCCCAATTAAGTTAATTTGCCGCCCCCTGAAATTTTGCCGCCCTGGGCACTCGCCCCGAATGCCCCTAGTGTAAATCCAGGGCTGACTATATTCGATTGATTTTAAATGCTATTATTATGTATCACCTAAGGAAAAGTAGTGGGATACATCATTGTTGCATATTAAACGAGTCGATGATAATATAAAGTTTGATTACTACTAGAAATGTCACGAACCAAGGGCAAATGAAAATTTACTTCATTTTGTAAGCCTAACATGGATACATCTCTTTGTAGTTGACTACTAGGCGCCCAGAAACTTTAAGAGATATTTTCAATATATTAAGTAGTAAGTTCCTTTAAGTATTAACAGAGATTTTTTGTCCACAGCTTATGAAGACCAATATTCGTGGGGAGCTTCACAATCCCAACAAGATCTGAAATGTTTGTTATTATTACTAAAGTTACCATTTACCAAAAATGTATAATTAAATTATTTAGAAACCTATTATTTTAATAAAATGTTATTTCATTAAAATTTGTTTTACAAAAAAAATGTATTTGTTAACAAAACATTTCACTAAGTATTGCCGCTCCCCGATGGTGATTTTGCATGTTCATTCCAGTCTTTCGTACACTCTGACGCATTTTCCCTCCCAGCCTTCTATCGTTGAAGTCTGAAAAGAAAATATACACATAATTTTATGTTGCTTTGTGTCCAAATAAGTAATTATTAGGGGAAGTCTTTTGTACTAGTGGTAGCTTCGGCCGTAGCTAGTTACCACCCACTGGACAAAACCGTGTCGCCAAGCGGTCCGTGTTCCGGCATGAGGTTCAGTGAAGCCAGGGGGGATTTATCCCGCCGTCTAGGTTGAGCCTGCTACCATCTACGGCCGCTTCGTCGCTTAAGATCACGCGAGATCGTGGTCAAAGTCTTACCTATAACGAATAAATAAAATAAAAAAGTCATACACGTTGTCTTTTTATTACTTACTAGCTGTACCCAGAAGTTTAACCAGCTGAAAAGAAGCCTATGTGTTATTCCAGGGTTTATTAGCTATCTAACTATACTATACATACCAAAATTATTTTTATTCTGATCTAAATATTTCAGCCAATTAGACGTGAAGAGTGAAGAGTTAAATAACAAACACACAAACTCATCCACAAATCTATACTTTCTTTTATTATTTACATAATTATGTGTAGCAATCAGTCTTAATCAAAATTCTCTCGTTATCCGGTGGGATCAAGGGTCATTATCGATCTAATAAGTAACTTTTAAACGGTACACAGTAGTCCAAAGGTTTTTCACCTTCCGGCCTTGACCACTGAGCTTTGGTTGCTTGATCTTTGGACTTTGACTCCTTTTATTAATATTAATGAATAATATTCATTATGAATATACTCGTACTAGGCTTAGGTTTTTACCATTTCTTTGTCTGTTGTTGGAGAGTTCATATGACCACTTGCCAGCTCCATCATCAAATCAGCTCGATGTCATAATAATAATGCATTTTCATCCGATTTAAATATCCATGCAAAATTTCAGCTCAATCGGAAACCGGGAAGTGGATAAAATTAACTTGCAAGTTACAAAATTTGATTACAGACATACAAACAGACAGGTGAAAGTTAATAAAAGCTTGTAAAGGCACATTTAATCCAAATTATTGGGTTTCCTTCCCGCATTTTTACTTACTGTCTTACTTTCTACCTTACCACATTACCACATTCAAATCCTTTTTTTGACACCTGGGCTACCTCCATTCCTTAATGAGACTTATACTTATAATGAAAATAAATCATAATTACCACAGTCAATTTGTCCGGCGTGAATTCCCGTATGTGTAAAGATATTCTGCCGTCGGGCTCGATTTGTTTCTGGATCAGCTTGTTGTCTTCTATAGTGCATATACTTTTAACCTAGAAAAAACAATACACCATTTAGAACGTGGAAAGTTACCTAGTATATAAAATAGTGTGAGACGTAAATTAACAAGGGCTGGTACGCATTGTGAGCCATAGTTTTGTTTTTTTTTTATGTAATAGGTGACAAGATGACCCGCCTGAGGGGCTATTGGCTATCGTCAAACGCAATGTCACTAGAGTCCATAGACAATAATGCGTACATTTCTTGCTTAAACCTCCTCATTAATATGAGTAAAATACCAAACACAGCAATGTACATTGAAGTTGCCATCAATCGTAGTGGGTGAGAATTAGCCAATAGGCCCTCTGATGGTAAGTGGCTACCGCCGCTGGTACGTTGCCTACCTTAAAAGATTCAAGTATATACGAGTAATTAATAGACACACACACTACATATAAAAATGAAAACAAGAAAGAATACGACGAATTGTTAATTTCTTTCTCTATTTTATAAAGTCGGTGTATAAGGCATGACTTTCGTCACGCGTTGATGTCGTTTTCCTTTCAGCATAAAAAAGACATCAACGCATTTCTATTTGAAATGTTTGCATAAATACATATTATATAATATTTATGTAGCCTATGTGTTATTTCAGGGTCTAAGCCATCTCTATACAAAATTTCAGCTCAATCGGTCCACCCGTTTAGGTAACAAACATCCTGATATCCAGACATCCATTCTTACAAACTTTCACGTTTATAATATTAGTAAGATTAGAGGACTTTCCTATATTCTTCTTTTAGGTTCAAAAGCCTATTATAGTAGGTACTTATGTAATACTAGATTATGCTCGCGGCTTTTGCCCGCGTATAGAAAATCCTTTTTAGCAGATGTCTACGCCTTAAAACCTACCTGTATGCCAAATTTCAACTCAATCCGTCCAGCGGTTTAGGTTGTACGTTGATAGATCAGTCAGTCACTCTTTCCTTTTATATATTTAGACTAGTTTATGCTCGCAGCTTTGCCCGCATGACAAAATCCTTTCTTAGCGGATGTCTACGCCTTAAAACCTACCTGTATGCCAAATTTCAACACAATCCGTCCAGCGGTTTGGGCTGTGCGTTGATAGATCGACTGATAGTGACTGACTAGTCACTCACTCTTTCCTTTTATATATTTACTAGCTTACGCTTGCGGCTTTCTCCACGTGGCAAAATCCTTTCTTAGCGGATGTCTACGCTTTAAAACCTACCTGTATGCCAAATTTCAACTCAATCCGTCCAGCGGTTTAGGTTGTACGTTATAGATCAGTCGGTCACTCTTTCCTTTTATATGTATATTTAGATGAACATTACAACTTTTTTGACCATCGCCACTGCTCATGATGCCAATGGCCTCGAAGAGGTCTCTTACCTTTCTCGTTGCATTCATAAAGATTTGAAGGCTATTTTTATCCTAGAGGTTATTTTTGTGTACAAATATGAAAGGTAAGTATATAATTAAAAATTATGTGTGGTTTTTTCCATTCGCTATACTGGCTCGGCCGTGGCTAGTTACTAGTTACCACCTAGTGGACAATACCGTGTCGCCAAGCGGTCATTTTGACTGTGTTCCAACATAGATATATAGGTAGATAGCTAGATAATGCTTTATTGTACACCACACAAAAAGAAATACATTCTTCTTCCTGCCCTTATCCCACACTAGGTAGGGTCGGCACAACACGTTTTTCTCCTCCATTCTGCTCTATTATCCGTCATATCTGCATCCACTCCCCTAGCACGCATATCCTCTTTCACACAGTTCATCCAAACCTTTTTCGGAAAAAGAAATACATTACAAGTAGAAAATTATTAACAAAAATATAAATGTACAATCGGTGGCCTTATCGCTAAAAAGCGATTACTTCCAGACAACCAATGAATGGAGAGGAATTTACAGAAAGATAAACACGGTGGCGCATTACTACACGTTTAAGAGATAAAATAAAATGTAAATGTAATGTGTATGTAATGTTTTGTTTAACTAGAAAGGGATTTATCCCGCCTTCTAGGTTTAGTCTGCTAGCATCTACGCATCGTCACTTAACATCACGCGAGATTGTAGTCAGAGGCTAATTAATCTATAAAAAATATAAAAACAAGTGCTATTTATAAAAAAACTTTTTAAAAACAAGCTTTTATTATTATTATTACCATCTAGAACCAAAGTACTCGTCAAGACGAATCAAATGAGCCGAAACTCAAAGAGATTGTGTTATTTAATTGTGAAGTTCCTATGGGCACCTTCCAGCACCATCATCAGATCAGCTCTATGTCATATAATATTATTTTATTAAATTTATACATGCATGCAAAATTTCAGCTCAATCGGAAACCGGGAAGTGGATCAAATTTAACTTGCAAGATTTGATAACAGACAGACAGAGAGACAGACAACAGAAGGTGAAAGTAATAAAAAGCTTATAAAAGGATAAGTATGTCGTCACGCGTTGATGTCTTTCATTAATCAAAATAAAAAAACATCTATTTTTACACTAAACGATTCGTAAGTAGTTAAATTCATATTTGTAAATAAACGGCATAAACTCACTTGTATTTACTTCGGCTGCGTGCCGACCGTTTCGATCCTGTACGAGGATCTTCTTCAGGGAGTCGCTGCGGTTAGTGCTAAGCGGGGTGCGAACGCCGGCGCGTAACCGCAGCGACTTCCTGAAGAAGATCCTTGTACAGGATCGAAACGGTCGGCACGCAGCCGAAGTAAATACAAGTGAGTTTATGCCGTTTATTTACAAAGATGAAAAAAAACATCAACGAGATCGTGGTCAAAGACTACAAAACACATATATTTATAGCTATAAAGAATAAAAATAATAGTTGAGTTACTTTTCTACATACATTACATTTACATTTTACATTTTGTACCTATGCTTAAAAAAGTGATAAAAATACTAAAAAATTAAACTGGCGCTACAAAAAGTGCACACTAACCTTAACCCCATCAGCTCGATCCTCCTCAAACTCCTCATTAATCCTGAAGGAAGTCTTGATAGTCCTGATCGGCGCCACCATCGTGATGGTGTAGATATCTCCATCTCGTTCCAGCATGCAAGTAGGGGACGAAGCTTGTGCTACTTTGCGGAGGATTAGACCCACATCTGTAATAAATAATAATAAATAAATATTTCAGGACAATTAACACAGCGCCACCTAACCCCATACTAAGCAACTTAATGCTTGTATTATGGTGATTAGGATAACGGATATAATACTTATATACTTTTCTTTTGTAAATACATACTAATAATAGATATTGAAAACCACCCAGACCAAAAACAAATATCTGTGGATCACACATATATTTGCCTCATGCGGGAATCGAACCCGCAACCTTCTGGGTTGCAGGCGGGTATTAGCCCACCGCGCCACAGAGGTTGTCAAAAATTATTTTTATGTACAATGTGTAAACTTTTATATAGGGATGATTCTTCGGAGGCAAAATTTTCGATGTCTGAAGGTTTATCTCCTAGACCAATAGACAAAACAGCATATTATATTTTTTTATATATAGTTTAGTGTTGTCGCTAACTGGTGCAAGTAGTATTTTTAAAATAATTGCAGTCTAGATACAAGAAATATTTTTTTGAAGTTCGTTCTCCTGATTAATATAGGGCGTCCGTTTGTCGTTTATCGGAACAAAGTGGTCGATATTTCATTTTCACTTTGACATATCAATATGAATTATAATCTAAACGAAAGGGATTGAATTGAACTCTTCTATAAAAAATATGTTTTAGTTATAACTACATTAGCGTATTTATAAATAAATAAATAAGAAGTGTCCGGCGTATAGTACTGATTAATGTGGCGCGACCTACGCTTGACCGTACTTGGTGAAGTAATTATAATGGGAGTATGGCACCCCGCGCGGGGGGCAGCCAGTCGTGCAACGGACGTGCTAGAAGGCGGACGTGCGGCTGGTACCTAAAATCCCGGTGTTACAAAGGTAAATATCTGATTCATCTGTGTTTGGTTCAGCTAGAAAACTGATTACAATGCCTTGTGTGAAAAAAAAAAAAAACTGTTTTGGGACTTTAATCTGAGTTTCGAGTCATGCTTTTGGATAGTAGATTCATGAAGAAAAATACAAATACTGAAGTCTATACGTATGATGAGTTATGATTGATTTTAGGCAAAATACTGATTCATCTGTGCCTGATTTATATGGTTAAACCCCTATATTAATCAGAAAATAAATTCGTTTTGTCCCCTTCAGCAGGAAAGGAGTGCTGTTGATGCGTATTTTTCCTATTATTGACCATGTTAACAGGTTTAGTATTGCTAATGACATATATTTTCCTCATCATATTATGCTTTTGAATAAGTATGCAAAAGTAACTGGAGTAAAATTTTATTTAACTTAATGTACGAGTAACTTTTGATATGTTTTAGATAAAAAGTAGGAATCATTATATAGGTACATAATAATAAATAATAATTTTATAGAAATATTGTAAAAAATGTAATCTAAGATGTCAATTAATAAAGAAAAATAAATATACAAACGTAATAATAATAAATATTCGGCACATCTGATGCAATATTTTCCTTGTCGTTTTTTTTTCTTGTCTTGTAACTATCATAAAAAAATATTTATTCATAAGTAAAATTCTTTATGATATATCTAATTTATATTAAATGTTGCAGCTCACAAAAATGCCACGCAGTAAAGATGAAGTAAAGGTGAAAAAGAAACTCGCAGAACGTAAAAGCACTTGATTTCATAACTTAGCCATAATTAATAATTTTATTTTACTAAGGCAGCATAATGTTGAAAGTGCCATTTAATTAAAGTTGATCTCAATTCTCATACTTTATTATTAGTGTATTATAAATACACTAATGCAATGTGATTGTTTTTTTAATTAGAATTAAAATTGTTTAAAATTGAGACTGATGTCAATAGTGTCATTATTAGAATAAGTTTTTACTTCTGTGATTTTCAAATAAAGATAGTTAATAGTTATGTGAGTTAATAAGTAAACAGGACTGATTAGACGGTTAAAAAAATTAACAGAGTAAAATATTACGTAGCAATTATCCTAACTTTGTAGCTCCTTACATACCTATATTTTGTATTATTATGTTAGAATAAGTTTGTACTTCTGTGATTTTTAATCATTATGAAAGGTTATATTATATAATAATAGCTCTATCAATAAGTATATTAAATAGGAACCATTAATTAAAATAAGCAACATAATGAAACAATATTAGTAACTTTTTTGTACTCAGAAAAATTATAATATGCACAATAGTTACACTTTTTGTTAAATAATAATATTCTCGTATCTTCATATTATTAAATAAACATATTATTGTTTGATATTAAATGATTGGGTATGGGCAACGGAACCCTAGGGAACAGAGGCTGGCTGATTTCCTGGAGAGAGAGGAACTCTTCATGATGAACTCTTTCTTCCAGAAGCCGCCTCACAGGAAATGGACCTGGATGAGCCCCGATGGTTCCACGAGAAATGAGATAGACTTCATCATGACCGACAAGAAACGGATATTTAGTGATGTCTCTGTGATCAACAGGGTTAAAACCGGCAGTGATCACCGACTTGTACGAGGCTCACTAAATATAAACGTTAAGCTAGAAAGGTCCAGTCTGATGAAGTCTACGCTCCGACCTACCAGTGCCCATATTCAAAACCCCGAAAGCTTCCAACTCGAGCTCACAAACCGCTTTGCTTGCCTTGAGAACTTAGCATCAGTGGACGAGATCAACGACGGGCTAGTGGAAGCTGTACGCACGGTAGGGTCCAAGTTTTTTAGACCCCGTCGTAAAGATAGACCTCAGAAATTGGCTGATCAAACCTTAAACCTCATGGCTGAACGACGCTCGTTACAGTTGCAATCTCCCGATGACGCCGAGTCTTATAGGCAGCTCAATAGACGTATATCTAAGTCCTTGCGTCATGATCTGCGTCTCTTTAACACTAACCGTGTCAAAGAGACAATTGAGCGAAACCAAGGCTCCAAAGTGTTCGCGAAGGACAAGTCTATTGGGCAAAGCCAGCTGACGAAGCTGAAACGGGAAGATGGCAGCATAGCGTCGACCAAAGCAGAGGTTTTAGGGGACATCGAGAGGTTCTATGGACAGCTTTACACTTCGGTCGCAAAGCCCTTTGACAGCTTGATAGGAGATCCAAGAGCCAAACTGTCCCGACACTATACCGAAGATATCCCGGACATCAGTCTTTACGAGATTAGGATGGCCCTGAAGCAGCTTAAGAACAACAAGGCGCCGGGCGAAGACGGAATCACTTCAGAGCTTCTGAGAGCGGGTGGAACACCGGTACTTAAAGTCCTCCAGAAACTTTTTAATTCCGTCTTGTCCGAGGGCAAAACGCCTGAGACGTGGAGCAGAGGCGAGGTGGTGCTGTTCTTCAAAAAAGGTGATAACAGCCTATTGAAGAACTATAGGCTCATTACGCTTCTGAGCCATGTTTATAAGCTGTTTTCAAGGGTCATCACGAACCGTCTCGAACACAGACTTGATGACTTCCAGCCTCCCGAACAAGCCGGTTTCCGAAGAGGCTTTAGTACCATAGACCACATTCATACGCTGCGGCAAGTTATACAGAAGATCGAGGAGTATAATTTGCCATTATGCTTAGCGTTTGTGGACTATGAAAAAGCCTTTGATTCGGTGGAAACATGGGCGGTGCTCGAGTCACTTCAGCGATGCCATATTGACTATCGGTACATTGAAGTGTTGAAGTGCTTGTATAAGAACGCCACTATGTCAGTCCGAGTACAGGAGCAGAGCACGAAGGCGATTCCATTAAGAAGAGGCGTAAGACAGGGAGACGTTATCTCTCCGAAACTGTTTACTGCCGTAATGGAAGACACCTTCAAGCTCCTGGAATGGCAAGGACTTGGCATCAATATCAACGGCGAATACATCACTCACCTTCGGTTTGCCGACGACATCGTAGTCATGGCAAAGTCGATGAAGGAACTCAGCATGATGCTCGATGACCTCAACCGAGCTTCACAACGGGTGGGCTTAAAAATGAACATGGACAAGACGAAGGTTATGTCAAATGCCAATGTTGTGCCCACCCCAATATCTGTTGAAGGATCGGTACTCGAAGTTGTGGACTCGTATATTTATCTAGGACAAGTAGTCCAATTAGGTAGGTCCAACTTCGAGAAAGAGGTCAACCGCCGAATCCAACTCGGTTGGGCAGCGTTCGGGAAACTACGCAATGTCTTTTCGTCCGATATACCTCAGTGCCTCAAGACGAAAGTCTTTGATCAATGTGTGTTACCAGTGATGACTTACGGCACCGAAACGTGGTCCTTCACCATTGGCCTCATCTCGAAGCTCAAAGTCGCCCAGCGTGCTATGGAAAGGGCTATGCTCGGGGTTTCTCTACGAGATCGAATCAGAAATGAAGAAATCCGTAGACGAACTAAAGTCACCGACATAGCCCGACGGATTAGCAAGCTGAAGTGGCAATGGGCAGGCCATATAGCACGCAGAGCGGATGGCCGATGGGGTCGAAAAGTGCTCGAGTGGAGACCACGGACTAGCAAACGAAGCGTAGGACGTCCACCCACAAGGTGGACAGACGACCTCATAAAGGTCGCCGGAAGACGCTGGATGCAGGTCGCTTCCAACCGGTACATATGGAAGTCCAAAGGGGAGGCCTATGTTCAGCAGTGGACGTCCAATGGCTGAGATGATGATGATGATGATGATTAAATGATTAATTCACATAAAACATTTAGTTTTTAATTTTTATTCCTGTTTCTGATTCATCTGTAACAAATTCTGATTCATATGAGCACAAAATATTTGAACGATCATATCTCGAAAACTACTTTATAGAAATGAGTCCCTCATTCACATATATGTTTTTTAGGATACCTATTTTCATATAAACATGTGTTACAGGGCTAAAAGTGAAATTAAATTTTGACCATAGGAATCAGCCGAAGAACGCAATTTCGAAGAAATGTCCATAGGATATTTTTGTCATAATATAAGTATCTATTTTTGTTATTTATTTCGAACGAGAATAGTGTATTGAGTGCTCTGTTTCAAGGTTCTTAGTGATTCACCAATCCAATATAGACGCCTATAACCAGTGCCGATGCTGACATAATTATTATTCAACAATATTATTATTATTATTGGGGGGGCCTCAAAAGGACTTTAAAAGCTACTTCGACCATTTCTGATCTTTTGTGGCAGTCTAGTTGAGTTACAATACACTACTTAAACCCGTGGCCTCTAGGAAGTTCCAGATGTTTCGGGGAGTGACTCGTTGTATCTCTTCCGGGGGCATGATGTGTCGCCCCAGGTGGATACTTCTGTTGAACATGAAGGGGCCGCAGTCGCATAGTATGTGCAGAGCTGTTTCCTCTGATTCGTGGCAAAACCTACATACCGTTTCGTGACACGGATATGTCAATGCCGATGTGTTGGACAAGACGGGGTAAAACCCCTTTCTACCTGAGGGCCTATTGGCTAATTCTCACCCACTACGATTGATGACAACTTCAATGTTCATTGCTTCGTTTGTTATATTACTCATATTAATGAGGAGGTTTAGGCAAGTAATGTGCGCAATTTTGTCTATGGTTTCTAGTGCTTTACATGTCGTTGGGCGATAGCCAATAGGCCCGCAGGCTTCATTGAACATCATGTTGAAACACGGTCACAATGACAGCTTAGCAACAAGGTTCTGTCCCAAGTCCCAATATTACCAGTACTAATATTATAAATACGTAAGTAATGGATGTATGTATGTATATTTGTAACTTTCTTCACGCTTAGTGAAGTGATCGAGCTAAAATTTATGATGTAGATAGGTAGGTCGTAGGTATGTACAATGTACATATTATGTACATCTTTGTAAAATAAACGCCATAAACTCACTTGTATTTACTTCGGCTTCGTGCCGACCGTTTCGATCCTGTACGAGGATCTTCTTCAGGGAGTCGCTGCGGTTACGAGGAGGTAGTGAGTTTATGTCGTTTATTTACAAAGATGAATCTAAATACTCACGAATTGTTTAGTGTAAAAATAAATATTATGTAGTTTAGACCCTTTTTTTTACCCAGGAAAAATGCGTTACGCTTCATCACCCCACGCCGGGGGCGCGGGGCGGTATGTGGGATTCCCCCGCCAAAGATGGGAGCGGCGGGGATACCCACTAAAAAACCTGGGGTGTTCCTGCGGGACGCCATAATGCCGGGGCAACGGGTACGCCGAAGCACTCATCCGCAGCCCCGACGGCGTTTGGTCCTCACTGACAGGAGGACCCCTCCGCATGTAATTTAGACCCTAAAATAACACATAGGCTACTTCTAGGCGAATTTAACCGCTGGTACAATATAATATGAGATTACACAATCGTTTGTGTTTTTGCACACAAAACAATTATCCATCATAATAATAGGCAATTAGGTCTTAGGTATTGTAAAGTAAATAGTCTTAGGTATTATAGTCACAAAGGTCATTAAGTAATGTTATGCTTTTATGTCTGAGATTAATTATTATAAATATCCATAGTTAACCTTATCTATGGGTTAAACCGATTAAGGGGTTAATAGTCGCTGGGCCTCTGTCTCGCTCGCACGATATAACTGATTGTCAAATAACAATTGATAAAATTTACTTTTTGGAAATGTGTTAAATTGAAAATTTTGCTTATATTTTTATACTATTTTTATAAGTATTCCCAGTTTGCTACCTTAAATAACTACAATGGCATTCTTAATTATATGAAAAATATCTATCTTTGAACATGCCTCAACCATTTTATAAAGTATCAAATTGGTTGTACTTTAAATTTTTTTATAAAATATGAGCTTAATTTTCAAATTAACACATTTCCAAAAAGTAAGGTGTATCAATTGTTTTTTGACAATTTGCTATATCGTGCGAGCGAGACAGAGGTTCAGCGACTATTAGCCGCTTAAGCTGACATATAAAGTTCGTACATAGCTAAGTCCTGGAATAGTAAGTACATTGGCTACTTTTTGTCTTGATTTTGCCATGTAGTCGGTAACCATTTTGGCGGGTAAAACCGGGTGGAGTAGCTTGTACCTAATAATATATTATATAAGAAAGAAAAAAAATACATTTATTTGCACACACACAAAGTGTAGCTTATATTAAAATAATATTATGTTATGTGAAGCAGATTGTGCAAACATGAACACGCCTGAGCAGTAATGTGCAAACATTACTGTGCTTCGGTAGGAGGGCACTGTAGCTAGTGAAATTACTGGGCTAAAGAGTCTTAACATCTTATGACTCTTGAGTAAGAAGCGTTGGTGCAGTGCACCTAGAATTGCACATAATTGTGAAATTCTGGGTAGCACTGTACTGATTATGAGCAGCGTTATCTCTTAGAGAGCGTCTTGCTCGTCTTCGTACTTCTCCACATAAAAAAAAAAAAATTGAAACAGATAACATAAATTATAATAAATTACTTTGTTATAATAATAATCTCTTGAATCCGAAGGTCGCAGACAAAATAAAAATATGACTAAAAGACATTAAAATTTTAAAAGCATCGATTTTAAGCTATTTTTAATACCTCTAGTGTCAATGACATTTTAATTGCATTAGAAATGCCAAACTATCTGAGAGATAACTTTGGTATCAGTTGCGATAGGCCAGTCTCACTCTCCCGAGCCTCCCGAGAAGTGTTTTTTTATTATGTGTTATAGGTTACCCTTGACCACGATTTCGCCTGATCTTAAACGACGATGCTGCCATAGATGGTTGCATACTAAACCTAGAAGGCGGGATAATCCAGTAGTTACTTTTTGGATGAGTAGGTACATATATTACACAATAATTAAAGCTGCGCAGCGTAATTTTTAGAGAGAAGACTGAAAAGACGGGATAGGGCAAAGACAAAACGCAATAGAACGCTTGCATCATTAAAATGTCAACAGGTTTTTTTATGTTAGACGCCGACACACACCAGATGATCCGCCTGAGAGCCTATTGGCTATCGCTCAACAAAATGTAAAAAACACTAGAATCTATGGACAAAATTGCATACATTACTTGTTTTTAACCCCCGACGCAAAAACGACAGGGTGTTATAAGTTTGACGTGTCTGTCTGTCTGTCTGTCTGTCTGTCTGTGTGTGTGTGTCTGTCTGTGGCATCGTAGCTCCCAAACGGATGAACGGATTTTGATTTAGTTTTTTTTGTTTGAAAGTAGAGTTAGTCGAGAGTGTTCTTAGCCATGTTTGGTGGAAATCGGTCCAAGATGGCCGCCGCTACAAAATGGCGGATTACTTTTTTCTTTCACGACCCCCTCAATATGGGTATTAAATGAAAGGGCTTGACAAGTAAATTACAGTCCACTATATAAAATTTAAAATCCAAGATGGCCGCCATACAAAAAATGGTAAAATACGTATTGCGTTGGGGGTTTTTTAAATTTTTAATTTAATTCACTTGTTACCTCTTTATTAATATGAGTAAAATAACAAACGCAGCAATGTACATTGAAGTTGTCATCAATCGTAGTGTTGTCTATAGAAGTCTGCAAAAGTAGAGATTGTGTTGCCTATAATTATTTTTCTCATATTATCTACCCTTTTTATTGGCCTCACTGTAATTCATTCCGGATGTATGTTTGTTACTCTTTCACGCCTAAATGGGTGGACCGATTGAGCTGAAATTTGGTATAGAGATAGCTTAGAACCTGGAATAACACATAAGCTACAGTACATCGGGTAAAATCGCTGGGCGCAGCTAGTATTGATATAAAAATAAATGTTGCCCAATTATGACTTGTCTTACACATTAAAATCTCTCTATACATGTTCTATACATGTTCTCAATATTCCTTCCAACCAGGTTGTCTGTAAGAAATTGCTCTATGCGATAAGACCGCCGATTGTATACCTTTAGCTTTATGTATTGTACTTATGAAACAATTTCTTTTAACTAGGTTTTCAATAAAGTATTATTGTATAGTATTTTTAAATGTTTTTGACGATAATAAATTAAGATGTTAATAAATCATAAAAAAGATTATCATAACAATGTTGATCGTTAATAATAATAATAACACCTTCTATTATAGTGTAATATGGAATTTTCTTAATTAAATATTTTTAGCAAAAAAGCGCGTAAAGTTTCCACTGTAGTTATATTTTTTGATGTATATAGGTAATTGGTACCTTCCTACTTTGTATAATATAATTATTTTACATAAAAAATTATCTATCTGTTAGGTTTTTTAAAATTTAGATAATTTCCAAAATGAAGTACCTAATTAGCACTGACCTGAAACGCTTGTAGGTAGGTCATAAATAGGTAACTGATTTAGGCACAGAACTAATACAACTAGAAGTAGCCATATTATGTGTGAGTGTGACGGCAATAGGGAAAATTCTATGTGAAGAAAAAGGAGAAGCTATTTTTCTTCCGTCCCTTTCAGCGTGGCCGGTTTACGTTGTTTGTCACAAGTTCAAACGGCTTCCTTGTGACAAACATACCATCAAGTCATTCGAATTATCTTTTATTTTTTAAGATTTTAAGTGCTTTCAGGGAATAATAATTAATGGTTTATGTGTACTCATAGTGGTAGTGAAATGGTAGGATGTGCAGTTTTGGGCTGTAAAAGCAACATAAGGAGAAACTATTGCTGTCGCATATGCGGGCACGCAGTGGTGAACCACCTAGATTTAGGTATATAATATTATGTAAGTGTTGTTTTCGGCATTTTTTATGTAAAGAAGTTAGGAGAGCAATACGATTTCCTGATGATGAGATAACGCTGCCCATAATCAGTACATTGCCACACTAGCATTTTACAATAATTTTAAATTCTAGGTGCACTGCACCAACGCTTCTTACCCAAGAGTCATTAAGATTATGTTCAGGCTATTTATTTCAGTAGACCTATGTATACCTATAGGTCTACTGAAAACTATATTTCTATATCTCTACTCTCTTGTCTGAGGCAGTTGTCCCACCGGCAACGACGAGCGAGTAGCGAGTAGAGCTAGAATGAAGGCAAGGGGTGAACACAATAGATCCCAATGGGTCGATGTGTTGCTGACTTCGTCAGCCCCCTATATAAGATAAGATAAGATAGAATGAAAAACGTTAGCTAGCGGCGAGGAGCGAGTGCGTAGTTTCGATAGTTGTGTAGCTCAGCTATAAGCGAGTGTGCGAGTGAGACGAGCGATTACTCGCACTGTAGCAAAATGACTGCTGGTTGCTAGCTCGGCGTCAGTTCTGATGAAGCGCGAGTATCGCTGAGCGAGTAATATCTTTCATAGCTTTTGTCACTCAGCGACAAGCTAGTGAAACGAGTCGTCGCCGGCAGTGTGAACAGTCAGCGATCAACTATTTGTATATGCATCTATTTGTTTACACAGAATGTTGTATCTTTGTACGTTTTTTGAGCGATAAAATCGCTGATAGCTACTCGTTTTCTCGCCTTCGTTTCGGTGGGACCTGAGGGAAACTTCTTTAAACAATCACACAATACCATAATATTATAATAAAAACAATTATATAATAAAAACTATGTTAATCATGTGTCAAGCATGTAATATTTATACATAATTAATATAATTTATGTTGAGAAACACACACGTGTGTTATAGTTGTCGTTTGACCCTAAGTGAGGTTATTGCCACGGAGTTGTTCTATGTATTATTTATATATTTATTTAATCATTAGACGTTAACATTATAATACGAAATTGATGGGTGATATTAAGTACCTACTGTTTTAAAGTTTAAAAATGAATAATTGAGCAATTTTATTTATTTTATACTTTTTGAAAATTGTACATAAATTGAGAATTTGTACATAAATTGAAAATCTTACTAATATTAAAAACGTGAAAGTTTGTAAGAATGTATGGATGTCTGGATGTATGGATGTTTGTTACTCTTTCACGGTTCACGGGTAGAGCCGAACCGATTGAACTGATTTGGTATAGAGATAGCTTAGACCCTGGAATAACACATAGTACAGCGGGTAAGCCCGCCGGGCGCAACTAGTTATTCATATTCCTGTAGGTACTAACACTTTAAAAAGTATGTACCTACCTACTGGGCAATCATCAATTTTTACGGTGCCTAGAAAATATCGCTCATAGTAAAAGTTTAAAAAGTATGTACCTACCTATATGTATATTTGTTTCAACTATATTATGTTATAAGTATGTATCTATTTTGTTATGATCTTATTATTTAGAAGTTAAGTATAAATATGTAGCCAATAGTTCCTGTACCAAATATCACTCTACTCTTTTAGTCAACCATAATTCCGTACAAAGGTTGGTTGCCTGGAAGAGATCGCTCACAGCGATAAGGCCGCCAATTGTGGACCAAAATGTAACGTAGCACTAGTTAGTAATAAGTAAATGTAATTTTTCTATTGGTCTTAATAAAGTGTATTCTATTCTATTCTATTCTACCTACTGGGCATTATCCATTTTTACGGTGCCTAGAAGATATCGCTCATACTTAGTAATAAATAAGGTCAGATTAATTTCTTGGTGTTTTGTTTGGAAGTGTTGGTTTATTACTTACGGTTGAATATATTATAAGAGATGTTTGAAATGTTTTGAGGACATATCGCACTCCCATATCAATACAGCACCAACTCAAAAAAATATTTTTTTATAATTTAAAAAACAAGTATAAATTAAATTGCAATTGCTGTAAAAATACTTTTTGAGTTGACCCTGCATTGTACTAGGTGTGCGATATATGCACTTGAACAAATAAATTTATTTGTTTTGGCACTACTACTTTGATACTGGCAGGCCCGCATTGTTAGCAAAATTTCAGCACAGTGGGAAGAATGATTTCAGTACATTTCAGAGTCAACCCTTAAAAGCCTGCCAAATGTTGAGTTACTACCATCTTATTATTGCATATTATTATAGGTAGGTAAACGATGTTAAAAAAACAACTTTAAAAATAAACCTATAATCTATATTGAGTGATAATCCCTCTCTAACTTCACTCGTATAGAAAAAAAGTGAATTTTATCCAGTCAGGAACTAAGGTCTTAAGTCGAAAGATGGGAAATATAGATTTATAAATAAATAAATAAAATGTTTATTTCATCCACAAGATCTTAAGTATTAATGTTACAATGAAGAGTTTAAGGTAATGTATCTTGTGGAGAACTGGTGCCTATTATAGGTTTATAGAAATAAACCTGTGGTGCAGGTCACCAGTGCCTCCCCTCTGATAGCATTAGTAAACTAATGTACAATACAAACTTAATGGACGTTGAGGTTAATAGGTACAATAAAAACTTAATCTGTTTATAAATCTACTATCTGGGCACAGCGGTTTTAACCGCTGAAGGTAGCTATATGCATTATTCTAGAGTCTATGCTGCCTATATGCCAAATTTCAGCTTCAACCGTTCAACCGTTAAGGTGTGAAGAGAAAACCAACAAACACATCCCTACTATCGCTTATATAGGACTAGCTGTGCCCAGCGGTTTTACCCGCTGTACTGTATGTAGCCGCCAATGTGTTATTCCAGGTCAGTAATAGGTCTAAACCAAATTTCAGCGCAATTCAGGATCCACCCGTTTAGGCGTGAAAGAGTAACGAACGTACATCCAGACATCCATACAAACCACCAAACAAATAAATCTAACAAAACATCGCGTTTTAATATAAGTTAGTATTTTTTGTGAACTTACTGATTCTTTTCAAATATTCATCGAAGTTGTCCGACGACTTTAATTTATATTTGAAGGCGACGCATTGCTCCAAACTGGGCTTCATTTTCACAACACTGTATGTCCGCCGGCCAAGGCAGTCGGCCAATCACTACCTTTGCTTTAATACTTGTACTTGTTAGCACGTGGACGGATTCAGGGCTAGGGGCGTATAGAAAAAATACTGTTATTATAAAACGCGGACTTACGATAGTTATGGTAAACTCCCTTACTCATATACCTACTATAGAATTAATTAATATCAATAATTGTTCGCTTGGTCCTTGTACAATAGTCAGTCCGCGTTTTGGAATAACGGTTAACGTCCATATCGAGGGTGTACTGCGTAAACCGACTGAGTGTAATTTTTTTGTATAAAGAATTCGGGCTTTTTAGGGTTCCGTAGCCAAATGGCAAAAAACGGAACCCTTATGGATTCGTCATGTCTGTCCATCCGTCCGTCCGTATGTCACAGCCACTTTTCCGAAACTATAAGAACTATACTGTTGAAACTTGGTAAGTACTTAGATGTATTGCGTGAACCGCATTAAGATTTTCACACAAAAATAGAAAAAAAAACAATAAATTTTTGGGGCTCACCATACTTAGAACTAAAACTCAATTTTTTTTCATCAAACCCATACGTGTGGGGCTGGGGTATCTATGGATAGGTCTTCAAAAATGATATTGAGGTTTCTAATATCATTTTCTTCTAAACTGAATAGTTTGCGCGAGAGACGCTTCCAAAGTGGAAAAATGTGCCCCCCTGTAATTTCTAAAATAAGGGAATGATAAATGTAAAAATATATATATATGATGTACATTACCATGCAAACTTCCACCGAAAATTAGTTTGAACGAGATCTAATAATATTTTTTAATACGTCATAAATCGTAGACCGCAATTTAAGTTACAACGAACTACAAAAACTTTTATATTATGTTACTTGCTGTTACGAAACCTTTCATGGGTGAGTTCTACTCGCACTTGGCCGCTTTTTTTGTCTTCACCGAGAAAAAATGCGTTACGCATACCCTCCCATACCGGGGTACTGGAGGGTTATGTGGGACTCCCCGTGCAGAGCGACTCCCGCATCATCTTTGTGACGGAGGACTTCTATTGATGGCTTACCAAGTTTCATAGACGTACAAACTCAAAAATCTTATGTTTCAAAACTCGCATTTACCTGGTTTTCACAGTAGGTAAACTATTATATTATAAGTATTCGTTCATATTGTTTTAGGTGAGGCCAATGCGAGCGGTAAGTCTTTTTTCACATCTGACTATACAATGTTTAATTCAATGATGCAATGTACTCGTATCTATTGTGTATAATGGTACCTACCTATTTTTGTATGCGCGAGGTAATTATAGTTTTTGTAGTTATCACTTTTATGAGGTTGTTTTTATGTTGCACTATAAAATTATTAATGTAATCGTCTGTACGCGATTAAATCTATTTATTTAATTTGATTTTATTACATCATCGATTTGATTACATTTTTTGCTGTCCAAAAGCTGTCAGGTATAAAAATAACACGTAAGAAATTGACAATTAACAGAGATAATAGAACTTAAAATCGATAAGAAAAAGGTCTTATAACCTTGGATTTCATTGCTTTTACATAAAATATTTAGGTATAAGTTTTTAGGAAAACATAATATATGGGCATAATTTTTACAATAATCTAGGGGAACCGTAGTAAATTTCGGAAATAACAGTAACTACATATTATCATGTTAGGTCACCTAGTAGTTTTGGTGTGATTTGCGATGGGCAACAAGATACAGACTAGCATAAATTAATCTTATTACCTTTTCTATTTCAGTATCGTTCATAGAGTGCCCCAGAAAAATAGATTTTGAAATCTCATCAATGTGAAGAATTTGACTTTTTCATCATCATCGTCATCACAGCCACAGGACGTCCACTGCGGAACATAGGCCTCCACCTTGGATCTCCATACATACCGGTTGGAAGCGACCTGCATCCAATATCTTCCGGTGGCCTTAATAAGGTCGTCTGTCCACCTTGTGGGTTGTCGCCCTACGTTGCGTTTGCTAGTCAGTGGTCTGCACTCGAGCACTTTTCGACCCCATCGGCCGTCCGCTCTACGTGCTATGTGGCAGGCCCATTGCCACTTCAGACACCACTTGCCATTTTGACTTGTTACAGTTTTATAATAGGTAGGTTATCTGTAGATAGAAGGGGAATAAGCCCACCATAATCTTGGTCCTAGATCCGTCCAGACCATTCAGCGTTGCCAGTGACCGGTGCATAAACATTATGACTAATTAGTAGCTATTTACACGTACATTTTTACGTAGTTTCACTGTACCATGAAGATATTATTGTAATTACCTATATATTATGTAATTTTTTTTATAGATATATAACATGCTTATCTGTATATTTATTAAATTTGTATAAGTAAGAAAACGAGCAAGACTCTCTTCTGAAAATAAATTATGAATTTATGATTTGAGTTTTTTTTATGTGAAGAAGAATGAAGACGAGCAAGACGTTCTCTTAACGTTAAGAGATAACGCCGCTGCCCTTCCTTTTATCAGTACAGTGCTACCTAAGATTCACAATGACGTGAAATTCTAGGTGTACTGTATCAACCCTTCTTCCTGAAGAGTCATATTATTAAGATGTTAAGAATCTAGCCCAGTAATTTCACTAGCTACAGTGCCCCCCTACCGAATCACAGAATCACAGTAATGTTTGCACATCACTGCTCAGGCGGTAAAATAACTGGCACTGTTGGGGTACCCACATAGACGACCTCCTGCGAAGAAAGTCTACCCCTCGGTCTCAATATAAAAAATGTGCAGGTAAATTTCAATCCTTCTTCTGAGAGATATATTAAGAAAATCTTCTTTTTTTTAAAATCACTATTTTTGTCTGATTATATACTGTACATAATACATTTCGTTATGAACTGTACAAAAACCAGTAATGTGTTCCACATTGCGCTCCCAATTATGCAAATCGCTCCATAATCTAATTTTAATGTCTCTATGTTTATATATTTAATCATAATTATACAGCCAAGTACCTACCACTAGTTACCTAATAGATACGTGTAGATTAGCTTTATAGCCCAGTCAATGAGTGCCCAAAAAGGGTATGTGGATCGAAAAGTCGAAAGCAGAAAAACCAACTTAAGAACTTTGTTTGGACTAGTTAGGAGATAAACATACTAAAAGTCCCCACCCCTCCGAGGTGAGCCCGAGGGGGGGGAGGCCGAAGAAGGTCCCATTTAGAATAGAATAGAATAGAATAGAAAATACTTTATTGTGACACCACAGAAACATAAACACAGAAATAGAAACATACAGAACAGAAACAGATACAGAAACTTAGAACTAAAACAATTTATAATATAAAAGTGTAACAATTGGCGGTCTTATCGCTAAAAGCGATCTCTTCCAGACAACCAAAAAATTAGGTACCATTAAATTAGGGGCCATTTTTAGGTTTTTTGCTTATATGTCAAAAATTGTGCGTTGTACGATATTTTGTTGTACTACATTATTAAACCTTATAAAATTTTCTACAACTTCGGCCTTGACATTTTTTATCTATCTCCAATCGTTGTGCAGCTATGAGCTTCCAAACATGGTCTATTTTTAAGCCGCTCAAATTAGTTTTCTATACAAAGTCAGTAAAAAAATCTTGCAAATAAAATTTCACCAACTTCTGGTTGTCGTATCATAATGAAATTTTGCAAATGTCTAGAAATCTGATGACATTTCAATAATCTGGTACCACTGAGCTGATCTGATGATGGAGCCAGGAGTTGTCTAATGAAACTCTTTAATGGTTATTAGTAAACCTATCGTGTTTGGGTACATTACATTCGAATCGATGAGACTTTTTCATAACAATTGCTGTCGAGGGTCTGATTATGGTCCAGGAGGTGCCTACGTCTCATCAATTCGAATGTAATGGGCCTAAACTCGCCGGTTTTACTAATAGCCATTGAAGAGTTTCAGTAGACACCTCCTGGCTCCATCATCAGATCAGCTCAGTGGTAACAGATTATTAAACTGTCATCAGATTTCTAGACATTTGCAAAGTTTCATTATGATACGATAACCAGAAGTTAGTCAAATTTTATTTGTAAGATTTTTTTACCGACTTTGTATGGAAAACTAATTTAAGGGTCTTCAAAATAGACCATGTTTGGAAGCTCATAGCTGGACAACGATTGGAGATAGATAAAAAGTGTCAAGGCCAAAGTTGTAGAAAATTTTATGAGGTTTAATAATGTAGTCCAACAAAATATCGTACAACGCACAGTGTTTGACATATAAGCAAAAAACCTAAAAATGGGACCTTCTTCGGCTTCCCCCCCCTCGGGCTCACCTCGGAGGGGTGGGGACTTTTAGTATGTTTATCTCCTAACTAGTCCAAACAAAGTTACTAAGTTAGTTTTTCTGCTTTCGACTTTTCGATCCACATTTCTTCTTTTACTGGACTATTAGTGTTACGAGTAGAAGAGTTACTTATTTTGATATTATTTTGTAGAATTTTGTTTTTTCTCCAGACTTCAATTCTCTCTGACTCCAGAATTCAATTTAAGTTTGCTATTGTTTTGTTATATTTAAATATTAATTAATTTTCTTTATGAAACCTGGACAATGTTATGTGTTTCTGAATTGTCAAATGATTCAGATCAACGACCCACCATGTTATATTCATATCACTTAATTATAATTCATTTGATGAAGAAATACTTATATGCAATAAATAAATAAATAAAGAATATTATAATATAATTACATATAATTTCCATAATATTATAATACGATTAAAATAGGTACCGATATTATTATAAAAAAAAATGGGAATTAGGAGAATTCGGGTACCGTTCACGTTTATAATTTTTTTTCATTTAGGTTGCAAGGATTGTGAGGCGGATATGGAGGACCCGTTCTGTGTACTCTGCGTACCTCATCGAAGCGAAGGCTCAACGAAGGGCGCGCCTCTTTTATTTATGTAGGTATGTTGTATAAGTAGGTATATATATTATACACATTAATATTATGAATAGGTTAGAGGTGATACAATATTTATTAGCATAATTATATTATTATGGTGTTTGTATATATATGACTATAATTCTATAATATGGTATTTTTCCTCAAAAAAAGTTATTAATTCTGTTTTGCCCTTTTCATTGTAGACCAGTATATTAGTGATAGGTATTATTTACCCAGATAATAAATTTAAAAAACGCAAGTTAATAATTTTTATTTTCTTGTTTAAATAAAAATCATTATGATCCGTTTTCAACAAACATAAGTGAAATAAAATAAAAACTTTTCAAAAACAAGCACCAAAGTACCTACTCGTCAAGACGCATCAAATGAGCCAAAACTCGATGGGGTTGCGTCGTTTAATTACGTAGTTCCTATGACCACCTTCCAGCCTCATCATCAGATCAGCTCCATGTCACAATAATATTGCATTGTCATCCGATTTTTATAATACATGTATGCAAATTTTCATCTCAATCGGAAACCAGGAAGTAGACCAAATTTAACTTGCAAGATTTGATTACACACAGACAACGGACAGGTGAAAGTAAATTAAAGTTTGTTAAATAATAAATAATATAGGTAAATCTGTCCACCTGTTTATGTATCAAAATTAATTATGCTCATATTTTGATATTTAAAATGGCTTGGTGGCTTAGATCTTTTTTTTTTTTTTTGACCCAGGAAAAATGCGTTACGCATCATCACCCCACGCCGGGGGGCGCGAGGTGGTATGTGGGACTCCCCCGCCAAAGATGGCAGCGGCGGGGATACCCACTAAAAAACCTGGGGGTGTCCTGCGGGACGCCATAATGCCGGGGCAACGTGTACGCCGAAGCATTCATCCGCTGCCCCGACGGGTTGGTGGCTTAGACCTTGCAATAACACCGAGCTAATGTGAGTGGGTTAAATTCAATTAAATTGCATAAATGCGTGCATACGACTACTTTGAAACTGTTCAAAGTTCAAGGACACCTTTCACACTTGGTTAAACAATATGCGTAGACTTTGACTGTTGCTCATACACTGAATTATGTTAAAATAATTGTAATTATGACGCCATTGCACTAACTGGACTATTATGTAATAGACGCTAGGTTTGGTAAGCTAAGCGGGAGTGCCGCTGAGTCGGTTAAGTGGGTACCTATAGTAGGTATCCACTAAAACGCATTTCACGCCTCAACGGGTGAACCTGTTGAGCTGAAATTAGGATAAGAGATAGCTTAGACCATGGAGTAACATATAGAGAGACGGGTAAAACTGCTAGTATTATAACCTAATATTGTACGAAAATTTAAACTTTACTGCTGTGCAAAGTTTCCGGTCATCAATCCTGCCCAAGGCAATCGTAGCTCATTGCGTGAATGGCGGGTACTTGAGTACTAATCGCTGCATGCACAGGTTGCTGAGGAAATTCTGCAATTTGCAATAACCGGTCTTAAGGAATTACCCATTTATTGACGTTATAAGACAGACACACAGACATTATGTGGATGAACGCATTCCGATAACACATAAGGAAAATAGGTCTTAATAAGTTTATGTGCGTGTGTGGGTTTATTACCTACTTCTTTTTAAGTCTAAATTGCTTAACACATTGACAGCGGAAAACACAACAGCTATATTTTTGAGGTCGAAACGTGATGACGCGTGCACACATTGTGTTTCGATTTTGTCAAAGGATTTTTCCATACAAAATTAATTTCAGGCCCCAGGGATAGTTCTTAAAAACGCCGCCGCATCCAATGTGTTAATAGATTCGTTATTTGGCATTGAATTTGTACATAGATTTTTCAGTCAGTTAACCTTTCGAATCAATTGTTAGAAAACACAGGCAGTGTTTTCATCAGCATCCTGAACTGCCACTGGCCAGAGTAGGTAAGCAGCGTAAAATACTCCATAAAACAAAAACTGGACCAATCTGCATTATTTCTTAGTCTTCTACGCTTGTAACATCTCAGTTGGGATGTCTACGGGATAAAACGTCAATGTATTCGACAATAAAATGAGCAAGGGACTTGTTTATATTTTTATTTTATTTCTCTATTTTTACCATTTAAGAGTGGAATTAAAAATTTAAAATAATTAAAATGCTAAATAATAATTAAGAAAGGTGGGTGTGATCATTCAAAGGAAAAACCCAAAACTTCCTACTGCTACCCAATAAAACTAATAATAATAAATAAATTGTATGTATGCCTATTAATATATTATAATATAATACATGATTAAAATTGAAAGGTGTATCGACTCGCAATAATAATTATTATTATTAACATGATATTTTTATAATAAAAAAAACAACAGACGTTTGCGAGAAGTAAAATGATAGGTACATCGACTTATTTGTTACGAAAACTTTATTTATCTGCCTTTATTGAGAAAAACAAACTAACAATACTACAGCTACTACAGCAGTAAAGAACACTTTTATTAACCACAGATCGGCCACAAGCCAATCTACAGAAAATACAAGTGCTCCAAACCACTGTCAGATGGCAGAGTGCCCAGAATGCTGGCAGCATTGTCACGTTGAACGGCAATACTTACTTTATACGTTGAACCAAATATAGGTACCCCAGCATTTTGGTCATACGAGTCGCCTCGATATTACACTTGCAATAATATTAGGCGGGTCCACACAGAGCCAAAATCAGTATAATAATTGATTCAATGATGATAAAAAAACACGATTATTCTTAAAAATAAAATCACGTATTAAAATCGATTATTTCCAAAATCGATTATTTTTTGATCACAACCCTACCTAATCTGACATTTAATCTACATTGACATTTGACATCTTCATGACATACAAGGTCATTTTTCTTTTTTTTCTGTTTTTGATGGTTCGCATACTTTTTCCATTTCCACAACTGTGACGTCATCAGAGGTCAAATGAAGGTTATTCAATAAAAGCCTAAAATAATAGTAATCTGTGATTATTTTCGGTTTCTAAGTAATGGGTAGTGATCAGTAACCTTATTCCTCGAAATGGTTTTGAAATTACTAAAAACAAAAATAAATGAACATACCCAATTGCCGCGTGAAGCAGCTCGCTCAGTGTGGACATGCCTGAAAGAAAATCTGTAGAATGAAATGCAATTTCAAATTAGTCGTATTCATAAGCATTATATTTATTTAGTTCCTATATTGTTCCGAGTGTATGCTCAACACCTATGCAACATCATGATTCTCTCTCTCGCTTTCTCATTGCTCTATTCTCTTTCCATGGTAAGCGCCATCTCTTTCAGTTTCCTTCGATGGACCTTGGTAGATGCGGTCACTGGGATCTCCTTGACGAATATTACTCCTCCGCGAAGTTGCTTAGCATCTGACAGATTTTCTGAAAAGCAAAATATCTAAATTCATTTAAGACAAGTTACTATGGGACTGGGCAGGACAGGTCTGTCGTATGCTAGAGGTCCATTGAGCATAAATAACAACCTCATCACATCATCATTATCATTCCATGTTCGTCCACTGCTGAATAAAGGTCTCCACCATGGCACGCCACTCTACTCGGTCTTCCGCATTCCTCCTCCATCCGCTCCTTAATAAATAATAACCTAAGCCCTTACTATCAAATGGCCATGCCGCAGACCAAAGAAGAGATGACGGGATTACCCCTAAGTCACTGCGGAAGGCTGGAAATACCCTAGATCAAAAAAAAATGGCAGGGGCAGGGAAGCTAATAATAAAAAAATATATCATTAATTGTCATAGTGGTATAAAATCCTAACTTACAACGTCAAAAGTTCCGATACTAAACAAAACAAAACACATAATAATAAATCCGTGCAAAGCTGGTTGTCTAGAAGCAATCGCTCTAAGCCGCCCATTGTGAACCTTAATATTGTTAAATTTATTTTTTATGTTCATTATGTAAATATTGGTCTCCATAAAGAGTATTGTATTGTATAATAAGAGAAGTTTGGACAAAAGCGAGGCATTCAGAGTATGCTGGGTGCACAAGGAAAAATGGTAATAATAAGTTACCTTTAACCAAGTCCTTAACCTCCTGAGCAGTAAGTTCTGACCCCTCGCGAGCCACCACGCACGCTACCGGCAGTTCCCCGCACTCAGGGTCTGGTACTCCTGTCACTGCCACGTCTAACACGCACGGGTGCTGTCTGATCACTGACTCTACTTCTACTGGGGAGATCTATGGGGAATAAGAGCATTATGGGTATTTAAACGATTTTGGATTAAGGTCGGGTAGATACTGCAAAAGTACACTTCTGATGAAAGTCATCGTAATAATTGTCCGAAACCGTGATTGAGATATTCTCTATAAAAATATGAATAAGTGACTACTGTCGTGTCGTATTTGTGAAGGTATTTATAGTGAGTAGTTGTTTTTTAATCCCTTATTGAGAAAAAGCAAGGAAACAATGCAGATTGGCCACACGGCATTCGGCATACAGAAAAATTAAATGCTTGTTTGTAATAGTTAAATACTATTTGTTTTTATTACTTGTGAATAAATTTCAGTCTTCCATATCCATGACCTATTTCAATGGGTACGGGTGATCATTTTTGGTACTTTTAAAAAGACCATGTCAAATGCTAATGATCGTCATTGCCATACTTAAAGGGCTTTTTACCTGATAACTTTTGTATTTGAGCAGCAACTTGATTCTCTCAACGAAGAAGTAGTTCCAGTTTTCGTCTCTGTAGAACATGTCACCAGTTTTGAACCAGCGGTCTTCTGCAAAGGTTTCTTCTGTAGCTTCTTCGTTATGGTAATATTCCTGGAAAAAGAAAAAAAGTAGTACTTATTTTTTGTGGATAAAATAAGGTATATTAATCCATCTAGTCATCGGTTGATCAGGATTTCTACGTAATATCTGGTCATCCATTTATTGCTATGCATTTAACCTATATTAACTTATACCGAGCTGGCAAACCCAGCAACACTTAAACCCATTGGGATCTATTGTATTCCTAGGAAACAATGCCTACTCTAAACCTTATAATATTTTACCTTAAAAATTCCCGGTCCCTTAAGCCAGAGTTCTCCCGGAACATTTGGTTCGTTGATGTCTTCTGCGGTCTCCACATCCACTATCTAAAATAAGGTTTTATTTCATTATCAATAAAGTTAAGCAGAAACAAAGACGCTCCTAAACATAATTTCTAAGTGTGCTCTGCAGGGTAATTTACCTATCGGTTAGGGAACCGAACCGAATTGTCAAAAATGTATGAAATGACGTATTATGTTGATACAACTTGACATATCATGTCACGTCATTTCATACATTTTTGACAATTCGGTATTCGGTTCGGTTCCCTAACCAATAAGTAAATTACCCTGCAGGGCTCCTAAACAGGCCAACGTTAAAAATGTAGGTACTAAGAAAAAAAACGATAATTATGTCCAGGTTATTTAGCCAGTCAAAAGAAAAACGAGAACTTTTTCACCTCGTTCAACTTACTCGATATTGTAACCATCCCATAGCCTTCCCACAGGATCCTGGAGGCGGTTCATCAGCGTGGAATGCGATGTTGGTGAGCTCACTCATCCCATACGCGTTTACTACTTCTGCATTTGAGGCAAGATTCTAGAAGAAAAACTTATATTTAGGGCTCATTATGTATTAGATCTGATCATCACCTAACTATTGCTTGGTTCTGACGACTTTATTGGCGTTTCTTTTAATTCTTCAGATTTTCACGTCAAATATACTCGTATATGTATTTTCCAACAGGCTCTCTCCATCAGGCGGGTCAACTTCTTGTGTGGAGCCTAACATAAAAATATTATGTTTGTCTTTTGTACTACTGACCTTCAGTTCCTCAACCAGGTCCGCAGGTACAGCGCTGCCGCCCAGCATGATGAGCTCGAAACAGGAGAAATCACACTGATCTCGGTCTCCTGGCTTCATCAGGGTCGTCATCAATGTTGGACTGAATATTGTGAATGACGGCTGGAATCAGAATTTGAGGATTACGTAACAGGATTTTTGTGTAAATTTAGTGAGAAAAAAGTTTCAATTTAATATGTGTCGACATTTATTTATTTTAAATTAATATGATACGCACACGGTTGTCTGGAAGAGATCGCTTTGAGCGATAAGACCGCCAATTGATACACCTTTAGTTTTAATTGTTGTATTTGTAAAATTTACTTAATATGTAAAAAAATGCTTAATAAAGAGTTTCTTATCTTATCTTATAAGCATGACGCCATAGCATACAACATGAAGAAGTTGTGACGTAGCTTCTCTCGGCTAGGCTCTCCATCAAAAACTTAGGGGACTTAGATTTCATACAATATCAATAAAATATAATAATCGGTTCCTATAATAATAAAACAGAATAGAATACCCACTTTTTGTCAGACAAGAAAATAAATATTTTTAAGTTTTGATGAGATGGTATGCATGCTCCTGCGTCATAGTCTGAGAGGTCATCAGTCGAGGGTACCGCAGTAAGGTTGAGATCACATAGGTCATCAGCGCTGTCAGCCACTGCAGAGGAGTGAAATAATTCTTACCCTATAAGTATTGATGAGATGGTAGGCATGCTCCTGCGTCATAGTCTGTGAGGTCATCAGTCGAGGGTACCGCAGTAAGGTTGAGATCACATAGGTCATCAGCGCTGTCAGCCACTGCAGGGGAGCTCCTAAGAGTGCCATCCGGGTCGGTCCAGGGAAGGTACGGTATCGTGCCCTGGATAAAATTGTTCTTGTTATAGTGTGCTTAATTCAGTTTTAGGAATGGACAAAATTATTCATCAAGTATAAATATAACAGTACAACACAGATATATTTTTATTTTAAAAAGTGGTAAATCTAAGAATCCAAGTGGTTCTAATAACCACTGTCAGATGACAGCGTGCTCTGATTGCTGGCAGCATCGTTTCGTTGTATTTAGCAATACTTATACATTGAGTTAGATATGTACTCATACTCGTATACAGTATACACCCATCACCTTTTTTTTTATCACCGGGAAAAACTGCGTTACTCATAACCTCCCATACGGGGGTATGGGAGAGTTATGTGGGACACCCCATGCAGAGCGACTGCACGGGTATACCCTCTAAAACGACCCGGCGGCACTCCCGCATCATCCGCTTTTCACCACCGGGGGTCAGGCGTTGGCTCACGTAGAGCCGCCTTCTCCAACCCCTTCTCGACCTGCGGAGCGGTGCTGCGAGGGGGCCATGCTGACTAGTACGCTTCCCAGTCTCCTTTTGCGACATCACATCCTCGCAAAAGGAGGCAACCGCAGCCCAGGGCTCCTCACTCCCCAGCATGGCTGAGATCACACTGGGAAGCGAGAAGTCCGGTCCGACACACCTATCACCTACAAGAAATTTTAGGTCAGTAAGAGCCAAGGCCCCCCTAAAATATTAATATCTTTGCCCTATAATAGTTTCAATGACAATACTTACCTATTTATAACTTTACAAGGATAAGCAACAAGAGCATAATAATTTACAGTTTGAAACAAGTTGTTAGTAGCAGTAATTACCAACAGCTTTTCTACAAGCTAACTTCATTAAAATCCTTCATAAAAGTTGAATGAAAATTTGATCAGGCGTTTACCATAAGTATGGGGCGGTGAATACGATATTTTTGTGTGTGACAGCTGCGGATTTCGGGAGGCCTGTTGTTCCACTGGTGGCAATCAGGAAGGCGAAGGTGTCTTCGGGATCGAAGTCTGCTGCTCTAGAAAGTTCCAAATCATCATTAGCGGAAGAAAGTCTATAATATTATAAACTTAGCCAATATTTTTATTTTTTTATTCTATTAGAGGAAACTTCTGCATGATAAACCAACTGGTGCTACTCAAACGAACAATGAATTTTAAAAGTCACGATTTTCGAAAATATTATGTAAGTGACTAGATATAAATAAACACTGAAAAAATCAAACAAAATCCGAGAATCCGATCCGAGTTTCTTGTCGTTTTTCTCTCTCCATTCTTCTTCAGACGTTGACTTACGCCGAGTGGGCGCCGCAATATGGCGACTTTGTCGTCATGACTCTCCAACGAATTTTAGAGTCGCTAGTCGCTATCAATCGATAGGAGGCTCGAGAGGAGTCGATATCGAAAAAATAGAATGAACAATTCGATCAATTTGATTGTTGATTGTGGGGAGGGCATTTGTTGCTTTGTTATTTCTTAACATTTTAATAAGATGGATAAAGAAATAGTAAAAAAATCTTACTTAAAGTCCTCAACCGTGGTACCATCACCGTACTTCTCCATGAACTCTTTGAAGCTGATGAGGTAGTCTCCTTTATCAAACGTCACTATTTCTGCGTTCACATCGGCCTCGTTCAGAGCTATCTGGATGTCAGGCGCTTTCTCGCTCTGGCAGAATATTATCCTCGGTTGGTCTACAGAAAATGTGCTTTGGAGCTCCTCTAAAACAAATTCAAGGCATGTCAAAATCTAAAGGCAATAGCGGATCGGATAAGGTCAAAAATATTAAAATATAATTAGTCAGTAATTTTTATAATAAAAAATATTCGATACGTTGTTTTTTTTGTTTTAGAATAAATAAAAAATGGCTGAGATATAGCGCTTATAAGTTTTTCAGTGGACGTCATTTTATGTGTGTGCATTTTGTATCGACTCGAGCACACACACATGACGTCACGACGCGACCCTTTCTATGTAACTTTAGTGCGTACAACGCACTGTAAATCACACGTTATTTATTAAAATTACAAATAAAAAAATACGTGTCCAATATTTTTTATCTCCATTATGGACAAAAAAAAATTTTTTCTCCGATTCCCAGTCCCCTATTATTCAAATAGCCTTAGGGCACTTTTGCAAGTGTCAATTTGATTAAGTCAATTTATTTTAACTCTACCGCCCATTCGGAAAGTAGATTTGTGAGAATAACGCGCCAAAAAACTTATAGGGATTAGGGATTATTTTTCGTATAATAATGTTAATAATTTTGGCTTGGTTATGTATTAGGGACGTAACTTGTAATTGAGCAAGCGAAAGTAGGTCATATAATAAGATCGAATAAATAATACTTGGCTAGGTATGTGTATCTAAAAATTAATATTATGTATAATTGATGTCTACTCTGCACGAAATGATTGTATGTAGTTTAGCTTAAAATGAGCCTTAGTGGATGGTATATAAAAAATATAAAAAGGAAAGAAAATGTAAAAAATTATCTTCTAGGAAATCTTAATGCCAGAACGGATATTAACGACTTGTCTTACATGCTTCTTTACCAATGTCTCATCAGCTTTAACTGGCTTCTTCATCATCATCATAAGCCTATGTTCGTCCACTGCTGGACATAAACCTCCTCCATAGCATGCCACTTAACTCGGTCCTCCGTCTTTCTTCTCCACCCACCCCAGCGACCCTCTGGATATTATCGCCCCACCTCGCCCATGGGCCCTACACTACGTTTACCGTGACGTGGTCTCCAGCCGAGAACTCGTCTATCGCAACGGTTGTCGGTCGGAGGAGTGAACTTACTCAATCCCAAAGTGCGGTCTACAGCAGCGACCGCTACCCCAAGATACAGAGCAGCATAGAACGGCACAGCCAGGTCCAGGTGGTTTGGAGCCATGAGCACCATCACGTCACCTTGTTGAAGACCAAAGTTTCTGAGGTTGCTGGCGCATCGCACTGATCTTTGTAGTAGGGAACCGCTGGTTTCTGATCCACCTGTTGCTCCATCGATCTAAAAAGATATAATTTTTAATTTTACTTATGCAATCTTAAGTGACTAGCAAAGACGGCAACCTGACTGATGGTGAGCGTTAGCCGTCGCTTATAGATTACCAGAATTACCACGTGCATTACCAGATATATGTATTGGTTCTAGGACCCTTCTCATAGGCACCCCCCCCCCCCCTAGTAGTAAACGGGTTAAAACCCCTGTTTTACCCCGCTTACTTGTCTGATTATTCAGAAATGACCGACACCGTGTCGGCAGCACCACTGGTGTTATAGGCGTCTGGTCTATAGGCGATGGTAGCCGCTCACCAAACTGTAAACTGTCTGCTTGTGTGATGTCTAATATCATAAAAAAATTATGTTGCGAAACATTGAGACACCATTGACTCGTATCTACTTACACCTCGACTTCTACTTTCACTGTACGTGTAGACGTTTAATTGCCAAATTAACAACTGAACGAATATTTGAACTCATCCTTATTTTTTATATGTAAACGAATAATCACAATAAATATAGGAGACGTGTCGTAGATTAATTGGTGCAATTTTACCAGAGCTATTGTTAATCTAGACTCTGAACTGAGTTGAGAAGTGGATTGAATGCTGTAGAATGGTTGAAATAGCGACCTTGGAACACGTTAGTTGTTGTATTGTGTTTGGAGCTTGATACCTAAATCTTTTGGAAGATCTAACAATATAGATTATGTAACAATGAAATGATACCGTTGCCTAAAGAATATAATTATTCTCTATCAAGAGCGGTCGCATACAACACCAGTGGTGATGCCGACGCGACGGGGTATTGGATATTATCAATCACAGTTACCAATGCACCTATTGTCGGACAAGAAGGCGAGGCTTTTTTTACCCAGGAAAAACGGGTTACGCATTGTCATGCCATTGGTATGTGGACCTCCCTTGCCGAAGATGGGCTCGGCGGGGATACCCACTAAAAACCTAGGGTGTTCCTCCCCATGCGGCATTATAGCGTCCCTATAATGCCGGGGCAGCAGGGACTCTCCGTAACTCAAATCAAATCAAATCAAAGCATTTATTTGTTAGAATATTGTACATATAATAGTTGGTAAATAAAATAAAAAGTTTCAAATATTCTACCGGAGCTCCGGTGTACAAATATTAATAACATTAAAAAGAATTTGTGGAAATTAAATTAAAAAAAAAAAATAGACATGCAATTATTGTAACACTTACACAATAATAATTAAATAATAATGAATTCATTTCATACATAAATCAGAATAAAATCACAATATTAAAATGTCAAATGAAGATATTAGACAATGTCATGACTTTTGCAGTGTTGCCAGTGGAATAATTAAATTTCAAATAATTAAATAAAAATAATAATAAAAAATTAAATGTCAATACCAATTAATAATGTCAGTAAATAAAATAGAATATGATATTACAAATTAAAATTATTAATTAAATTTTAAAATTATTGTTATCACTCAAAAAGTCATTCACTGTATAATAACATTTGTCCATTAAAAAGTTGAATAACACAGTTTTAAATTTGTTCCGATATAATACTTTGAACTCTTCCGGCAGCTTATTATAAATACGAATGCCCATGCAATAAACATTTTTACTGTATACCTGAAGCCGTTGCGAAGGGACACATATCTGATTAGGTTTACGACGTAACCTAGCTGCTGTTTCTTTTGTTTTAAACAAATGTCGATTTTCGTGGACAAATACACTTACTTCATAAACATATAAACATGGTAGTGGTAAAATGTTTAGTTTTTTGAATAAAGGCTTGCAAGAATCAGTACCATCGGCACCACATATTGATCTTAAGCACTTTTTTTGCGCTCTGAACGCTCTAATAAAATCAGTAGAATTTCCCCATATAATTAGACCATAACGTAAGAGAGACAAGACGTACGCATGGAAAGCGCTGAGCGCAGCTTGGGGTGAGGCTACCCTTCTCAGCCGATTCAGGACGTACACGTATCGTTCAAGTTTTGAGCAAAGATTATTAATGTGCTCCTTCCAATTACAGAATTTATCAATGACTATTCCCAGGAATGTAATTGACTTGACCTCTTCTATAACATTACCATTATTTTCAACGTGCAATTGTAGTGAGTTACTATTGTATGTTTGGAACTGCATTAATTTAGTTTTATTGGTATTAATATTAAGTTTATTAATATTTAGCCAACCGATTATAGAACTAAGTGCATTATTTATGTCAGATTGAAAAGTATTTATATTATGTCCTTCAACTATAAGGGTCGTGTCGTCAGCGTATAAAATGCAATTATGTTCCGTAATGTCAGGGAGATCATTAATATATAAAAGAAACAACAGAGGACCAAGAATGCTTCCTTGAGGTACTCCTCGAGCATTAACCGCATAGGGAGAACGTGAAACTACTCTATTGTGTCTCGTGAAATTACATATTTCCACACACTGAGTTCTAGCACTAAGATAGCTTTCCAACCAGTTGAGGGCTAAACCCCTTATTCCATACCGCTCTAGTTTAAATAATAATAAATTATGATTTACGTAGTCAAACGCCTTTGACATGTCTAGGAAAAGCGACACTACGGGAGTTTTTTTGTTTAAACAGTCTGTAATTTTTTTGATAAGAGAGAAGCATGCCATCGTGGTGGACATGGTTTTCCTAAAGCCAAATTGTTCTTCCTTTAATACGTTATTTAGAGTGATAAAGCTGTAAATTTTTCTATGCATAACCTTTTCAAAAATTTTCGAGAAGATTGGTATGAGTGTGATCGGTCGATAATTGTTCATTTCATTGGTTGCTCCTTTTTTATGCAAGGGTTTAACTATCGATCGTTTAAGACGTGATGGAAAAATACCTTGTGCTAAGGATAGGTTTATAATGTGTGCCAAAGGATATGACAATACTTTTGAGCATAATTTGATAATTCTGGTTTGCAGGTCGTCAAAGCCAGTAGAGGTTGAGTTATTAAGTGATAATATTATTTTATGAATGTCATTATTATCTACAGGGGTCAAGAAAATTGTGTTATTGATGTTTGGAATGTCATAAGGATATTTATTATTAGAAAATTCAAATATATTATTAATGTCAGTATTCAAGTTGATAAAAAAATTATTAAATAATTCCGCGATTTGAATAGGATCGGTGTATATCATATCATTTACTTTTAATGAATTAATTAGTGAGGGTTCTTCAATTATGCCTACATTATCTTTTATAATCTTCCAAGAAGCTCTACATTGGTTTTTTGCGTTTACAATACATTTTGTATTATTATGTTTTTGTGCACTGATTACACATTGCTTAAGTACTCTACTGTATCTCAAGTAAGCATTCCTGTTTTTCTCTTTGTTTGATTTTGATAAATGATATTTTAGGTATAGGCTTCGCTTAACAACAGTAGACTTCCTTAAGCCCCTAGTGAGCCATAGATTTTTTATTGGTTTATTCGTTTTTTTTATGCGTAGGAGGGGAAAACATAGATTATAAAACAGCGTGATAATGTCATGGAAGTTTTCAAAAGCCGCATTAAGATCATGCGATTCATAGACCTCAGAAAATGATAACGCAGATAAACAATTAATGAATTTTTTTGTGTTCTCTTTACTGTAATCTCTTTTTGAGTCGAACCAAAATAATGGTGATTTGTTCCTAGTATTATGGGTTTCTAAAGTATCGAGACTAAAAGTTAAACTTTGTGCTGTTTCATGATCCGACAGCGCTAAATAATGTAACTCTGTTTTGGTTGATTTTAAATTACTTGCGATCAGATCAATGCAGGATTTTTTCCGGGTGGGTTTAGATACATGATTTGTTACGCCATGGTTGGCCAAAATGGAGAGCAATTCATTTGAAGCGTTATTTTGTGTTAAGATATCAATATTCCAGTCCCCACATAATACAACTTTCTTGTTGCCTTTTTTTAGTAACTGTTTCATGAGTTTGTTTAAATTGTCCAAGAATATCGTAACATTAGAGTTTGGAATTCTATATATACATATTACGAATAGGTTCACACAGGGAATCTCAATGGCACAAAATTCGAAATTATATTGCAAGGGGGCAGTTATGGCAACCTTTTTATATTCCAGATCTTTTTTTACTAAAATACATGAGCCACCCCTCTTCTGGTTAGATCTTGAGAAGGAGGCTGCTAGTTTATAATTATTTAAAAGAATATTCGATTCAGTACCTTGTTTGACAAAAGTTTCGGTAAAACATAGGATATCTATATGCGTATTCTTTGATTCTAATTCATTGAGTGTAATTTCTAGCGTATCTTTCTTACTTAATAAACCAGCTATATTTTGGTGTAAAAGAGTGTAGCTAACTTCTTTATTCACGAAAAAATGATTTTTTTACAGGTGTTTTAGGGGGGGGCAGTTGTGTATTATCACTCACTCACTCGTCTGCAACTTAAACCCACTAGATTCTAGAGAGGTTCTACTGAACACCATGCAGGTATACGATCAAAACGACCTTTGACACAGTTCAATTTTTTATGATTACCTGTAGGACTAGGTCAGGATCGTCCTTCAAGCTCTGCAGTATGATCTTGCCGAGATGGAACCTGTCACTCGGGATCCCTGACTCCGCGACGATGCGTGACGTCATATCTCCCATGTACCAATGCACGGAGTCGTTTACTGCGTGCTTCCGCATTTTGAATTCTGGAAAGACTGATAGATTAAGGTTACTAAGCATTATCATATTTCATCATTCATCCATAAGCAGGATTGGTAGACCGAAGTGCTCTTCAACCAAAATCACTCAAAATTGTTTATTAGACAAAAATTATGTCATTTATTAAGGATATCTATACATACGTGTACATATTTCCTATAATGCTGGTTCCTATTCTAGGCTGACTACAAGAAATTATTAGGCACTATAGGCACACTTAGCGATATAGCGGCATCCGATCTTCCGCGTCGTAACAATATATTATAGAGACAATTTTTCGATTTGCAAATTCTCTACGAAATGTGTATATTTTTATTAGTAATTATATTAAATCAGCGTCCTGAAAACGATCTTCCCAGGATTGTGTCAATACCCTAAGCTCTCTCGTATACACACTTACGTATCCAAGCTCTTTTGAACTCTTTACAATGCACTAAACTATTTTCAGTCTACACCTGTGCTCGCAGTAGCTCAATAAGTATTAGTGTGCTACTCTATTTGTCTCCTATTATATACAAGACATGAGAATACGTGCAAACAGTACACACGTATTTCCTGGTGATTAGATATACTGCAGACATCGTTCATCTTAATTTGTTCTATGATCGAGCTGTTTTTGCATGAGAAGTCAAATTTGTATGATACCAACGCAAACAAAAAAATGTGCAAAGTTTCCATAGGTGACAACAGGGTGATGAAATCTGAAGAACAATGTCTTTTCAAAAAATATTATACTACTTATTAATATAATTAGCAAAAAAATTTTTTTTAAATACATGAAAATTATTACTTCCCAAAAATAAGTAATTAAATATCTTAAAAACAGTATTTACAGATTAGCGAAAATAGTTAGAAAGTACATAGCGTCCGTGGCGCGGTGATCGTATTTTGACCTGCTTATAATATTCCAGACACTGGGTTCAAATCCATGTATGGTAAGAACTTTTGTCATCTGGGCGATACACGATAAACTGAGGTCCTGGTTGTCGTCTATAAGATATAGGGGGCAGTCGTGAACTCATGATGCAAGCTTTGCTTTATCATGGGAACCTGACACTCCAGGATTATGGGTTAACCTGTGAGCCATACAACCTATAATAATTGTGATTTGACTATAGCAGTGTAATAAGAGTAGGTATACTGAAATAAATAAACCCTTATTGCGTGTACGTGTAATACACACGTTACACACATAATAATATGTATATTGATTAGTAGTTGGTAGATATTAACAAAGAAGGGAAGGACTCGTAGGTAGGTAGATATAAAGTTTGACCACTATTGATTTGTAAGCAACGAATTAGGGAAATTTGTAAGTGATTATGATAGACGTCAGATTGGCTGACACGTTCAATTTTAAAACGGTTCACCACATATAAAGGACAAATCTAAAAGCTAAGCATTGTTTACCCATCGAATAGCCTTATGAGTATTCCATTAACAAAAAATACAGTAGTTCGACTGCTACGATAGCAACAAACGTTCCTATGTTGTCAGGTTCGTGTCGGATGACATTACAGAACATAATAATTATTATGATTTTAGCTCACAAATAACAATGACCCTTCAATTGGAGCAGTCATTAATATCAATTTATTGTTGTTATAGTTATAGTATAGTACATTGCAATCATTATAGAGTGATCATAGTGCGTGCGTAGTGCGTAGTGTACCTATTGATAAGGGCGGATCCAGGATTTTTTGTGTGTGTTTAACTCGCTCTGAACAGTTAGAAAATTCAGATATCCTTAAGCCGCGTCTCCAGCTCCTTTTTTGGTCTACACTCTCAACAAAAACACGTCAACACACAGCAAAATTCCCCAACACAAAAAAATAATAATGTCTATGCTTCAAGCTTCAACAAATGTTTTTGCTTTGTTTATTCATTTATTTATTTACTAGCTGAGCCCGGCGGTAAGCTTCAGCAAATGTTTTTGCTTTCCATATCCGATGGAAAGCAAAAACATTTGTTGACGCTTGAAGCATAGACATTTTTTTTTGTATAGGGGAATTTTGCTGTGTGTTGATGTGTTTATATTGAGAGTGTAGACCAAAAAAGGAGCTGGAGACGCGGCTTTAATAATAAGTGCGCGAGCAGCTTGCTGCGAGCCCCGAGACAAAAAAAATATAATCTTGACCATGAAATATGTGCCAAATTCGTAACTCTACAATGCTCCTGGGGTCCCAAAATCCGCCTATGCCTACGTTAAAGAAAATTCATAAGTGTGTATCATAAAAAATTATTGGTGAGCGTTGGCTCTCCCCGCGCTATAAAGATTCATTTTGGCACCGTTTCGTTTTATTTTCTAACCATTTAAACTTTACCGCAGTCCAGTGTGCGCAATTAATGTTGCCATTTGGATCTTTCCTTCTTTTAAGAAAATATTTGTCCTCACAGCTTCGTATCAAAATGGTAGAAAATATAAGGGCCGACACTGAACAGGGGTTAATTTATCATTACAATTTTTTGAACTCATTCCTACATCACTATCACTATAGTATAAAATAAAGTTGCTTCCCGCGTCTGTCTGTCCCTCTGTATGCTTATATCTTTAAAACTACGCAACGGATTTTTATGTGGTTCATTTTTTGTTGTGGTTAGCTAGAGTGATTCAAGAGAAAGGTTTATATATAATACTAGCTTGTGCTCGCAGCTTTAACCGCGTGACAAAATCCTTTCTTAGCGAAGTTCTACGTCATAAAACCTGCCTGTATTCCAAATTTCAACCCGATCCGTTCAGTGGTTTGGACGGTGCGTTGATAGATCAGTCAGTCAGTCAATCAGTCACTCTTTCCTTTTATATATTCATATTATGCATAACACATTATGTACAAGCAACAAAGTGCGCGCGGGTCCACTAGTATATAATATTATAGTCTCAAATTTTTGGCTTTATCTTTGTGATAAAAGCCTTACAGCCTTGTGAGTTATTTATGTTTTAACTAGCACATACTAGTCTCTCCATATCTTCGCCATTTATTGGTTGTCTGGAAGAAATGGCTTTGAACAATAAGACCGCTGGGCCGCTTGTGTATTAATAAATTGTTAATTAACACTGTTTGTAATGTACTACATCAAACCGGAGGAGTACAGGTTTCTTCGTCTTAGTGGGATCATCATCATCATCACTGGCCTCTTACATCTATGAGAGATGATTCAAGCAGCGTCCGTAATTATGGTTCGGCACTTCCGTGAGTGGCTAGTAAGGCCGATGCGGGAGCGACATCGCCGACCGCAAAGTATGCAGACGAATTGTGTTCCTGGTGAAGCTGGAGGAGCAGCGGCGCGTTGGTGACGTCTGTCACGTTTCTGTGCCAATAGTTGGAACCAGGTGTTGTCGTGCACAGCAACGCCGTCATGTAAAGTTTTCCTCCAGCTATCACGGTCATCTGACGCGTCTTCCCAGGTGTTAGGGTCGATGTTAAAGGACATCAAGTCCCGCTTAACGCTATCCTTAAATCGCAGCATTGGACGCCCAACGGGACGTTTAGCGTCCGCAATTTGTCCTAGGAGAGTCAGTCTTGGCAAACGAGAAGGCTCCATCCGCTGCACGTGCCCAAGCCAGCGGAGTCGCCTTTGTTTCAATACTGCAGTTATGCTGGGCATTTGCGAGATACTGAGCACCTTCTCGTTTGTGACTCGATCCTTCCATGTTATGCCCAAAATGCGCCGAAGACAGCGCATATGAAAGTTGTTGAGTTTCCGCTCCTGTTTGGCATACGACGTCCAAGTCTCGGCTCCGTACAAGAGTATGGACAAGATGCAAGTTTGGTAAACGATCATCTTGGTCTTGTTTGTAAGATGTTTATTGTTCCATACCCTTGCACTAAGCTTACCGAACATCGTAGATGCCTTGCCGATGCGGATGTTTATTTCGGCACCAAGAGTAAGATTATTGGACACAGTAGAACCCAGGTAGCAGAAACTGTCAACAACCTCCAGTGGTGAGTCGTCCAATAGGATTATTGGGTTATGAGTAACACCTTGCGCCATTATTACTGTCTTCTTCGCATTTATAGACATAGAGAACAATTTACAAGCCGAATGAAACTTGTTCACCATTGCTTGGAGTTCCTCTGCAGAACTTGCAACAAAGGCTGCATCGTCAGCAAACAGTAGGCTATCAACAAAAAGGTCCTGGCGGTGTCTTTTGGACTTTAAGAGGGAAATGTTGAATAGCTTACCGTCCACCCTGGTGTGAAGGTGTATGCCTTGTGTAGACTCTCCGAAAGCAACTTTTAAAATGACAGAGAAGAATATACCGAACAGTGTTGGCGCCAATACGCAACCCTGCCGTACGCCTCTTCTCATGTCGAAGGGATCTGATGTGTTTCCATTGTATACAACGGAACCCTTCATATTTAGGTGAAAAGATTCTATCAAGTTCAACAGCTTCGGTGGGCACCCAATGCGCCTGAGTACAGCGTATAGCCCTTCTCTGCTGACGGTATCAAAGGCTTTGTTTAGGTCAACAAAAGCCACCAGCAAGGGTCTTGTTTGTTCTCTACTCTTTTCCTGCAATTGACGGAGTGTGAAAATCATGTCAGTGGTGGAACGCTGAGCTCGAAAACCACATTGTGACTCAGGATACACGCGATTAGCCAACATTTGTACCTTGGATAAGATGATGCGACCAAGAAGCTTACCGGCGATGCTTAGTAAGGAGATGCCGCGGTAGGAGTTACAGTCGCCGCGGTCACCCTTACCCTTATATAAGGTGATAATGTTGGCATCGCGCATGTCCTGCGGGATGTATTGTTCCGTCCAACATTTTACAAAAAAGTTGTAAAGTGTGGGGCCTATACACTGCATTTTAATTACTTCGGCAAGAATGCCGTCGTTACCTGGGCTTTTACCACGCTTCAGTTGATTTAGAGCGATGAGAAAGTCCTCTATTGTTGGAGTATCATCGAGCTCGCTCCAGACAGGTAGTTCCGGGATCAAACAGACTGCCTCGAATTCGATACCAATCGGATGGGAGTAGAGATTGGTGTAGTGTTCCGTCCAACGATGAAGCTGACGGTCTGTGTCCAAGATCAGAGATCCGTCTGTTTCTTTGAGAGGAGCTGTTTTTATAGGTAGTGGTCCCAGAGCTTTTTTGATGCCAGCGTATACAGCGGCGAAGTTACCATTCAGAGCACTGGACTGTATGCTCTTGCAGAGTTCTTGCCAGTAGACGTTAGCGCAGTACCGCGTATTACGCTGGAGGTCTGCTTTGGCTTTGTTTAGTTCCAAACGCGTTGTATCAGATGGATTCAGGCGATAGTTTAGTGCTGCCTGTCTTTTTGCATCAAGAAATGGTTGAAGGTGTCCTATGTTGTCTTGGAACCAGTCAGCTTGGGTAGATGTTTTGTAGCCGAAGGCAGTAGTAGCAGTTTCAGTGAGTAGAGATTTAACTTTATCCCATTCCTGACTAGCTGACATATTAGGGTCCCAGGTAGCTGTTTCTTCATCAACGAGTTTTTTGAATTCAACCATTTTTGTGCTTTTAGATGTAGGAATATCAATTTTTCTACGACCGAGAGGCCGTGATGAGTGGATTTTTTTGGGGTGGAATGTAGCCGAGGTGACAACTAGTGGGATCACCACTCTAATAAACCACTTCTTCGAAGAGTAAGAAACGGTAGACAAGGGGTTAACACAATAGATCCCAATGGGTCGATGTGTTGCTGACTTAGTCAGCCCCCTATCCATACATATAATAAGAATGGAAATTTCTCCCCATTCATTGTGATCCTTTACTAAGGTGAACTGTGAAAATACGCATATGAACAAAACGACGCGAAAAAGTCGCTTGCGCGATCTAATTCGTAAAACATTTTGTCAATTTTTCCTAGGGAAACGTAAAATAAAATAATAAAATAAATAATAATCATTTATATCAGACACATCGCCCCTAATTTACATCAAAAATTCGAAATAAAAGTAATAGAATATAAAGTAAATTCAATTAAAAAAAAAATAGTGCCAAAAACGCTACAGACGCCATCTATCGGTATGGCTGTAAACTTGTGGTTGACCTTTAGTTTAATTTGGGCTAAATTTGTAAATAGTTTGTGTCACTGGTGTGGTTAAACAACACCACCGATTTGAATAAAATTTTCACTAATACGTTGCAGTTTTCTCTACTTGAACCTTAGTCTTGGTTTTAGTCAAATCGGTTCATAAATAAAAGAGTTATATCAATCTAAAGATTCGCATATAAAATGCTAATAAACAAGAAAGGTAGTCATAGGAACCGCGTAATCAAAAGACAAAACCTCATCGAGTTTGGGCTCATTTGATTCGTCTTGACGAGTACTTTGATACTATATAGTAACCAGGGTCCGAAACGGAGCTGGAAGGTGGCCATAGGAACTCCGTGATTAAAAGAAAAAACCCCATCGAGTTTGGGCTCATTTGATTCGTCTTGACGAGTACTTTGATGCTATATAGTAGCCAAACAAATTAGAATTCATTTAAATTAGTAAATGTAACTTATTTCTCAAATGAATCAGCGCCAGCGGAAAATAATCTAATGTGCGCATGATGCGTGTAAATATCAGTAATAAATATCTTTTTGCTGCTTATTTTTAATTTCTAAAACATGTAAAATCATCTGAAGATAAATAGAAAAATTCATTTACAGTTCATTGTAAAAGTAAATTATTTTTCATACAAGCTAGCGCCACGGAAAATAATGGAACTAATGTCCTAAGAAAAAGAAATATCGTTTATTCTGCAAACAGTTTTAGAAAAGAAGTCCCGCGTAACCTAGCGGAACTAAATAATAGATTTTTAATTACTGTGAATACTTCATTTATTATATATTTTTTATTTGTTAGATTAATTAAATATTATGTACCTATTTAATTGAGAAATTAAATATGAGAAATTATGAATTGTTAAAAATCTGTAGATATTTTAACTTAAAATCACGCGATTGTGGCGCTCCATCTAGGGGGATCTTTTGTAAAAATCACTGGTTATCCGGAGACACACAGACATAAAATCTGTTCACACCCATTTAGGCTAAGAACTAATACAACTAGAAGTACCCATATTATGTGTGAGCGTGACGGCAATAGGGAAAATTCTATGTGAAGAAAAAGGAGAACCTATTTTTCTTCCGTCCCTTTCAGCGTGGCTGGTTTATTTGTTTGTCACAAGTTCAAACTATGGTTCAAATGATTTCTTTGTGACAAATATACCATCATTATCTTTTATTTTTTAAGATTTTAAGTGCTTTCAGGGAATAATTAATGGTTTATGTGTACTCATAGTGGTAGTGAAATGGTAGGATGTGCAGTTTTGGGCTGTAAAAGCCGTAGTGAACAACATTAGGAGAAACTATTGCTGTCGCATAGGCGGGCACGCAGTAGTGAACCACCTGCATTTAGGCATACATCCAGACACAAACTGTCACGTTTATAATGTTAGTAAAATTTTGCAATGATTATTATAGAACCTTTTATCTGTGTTATAGATAATCATAGGCGGATTTAGGGAGGGGGGGCAAGGGGCCAAGCCGCCCCCCCCCCCCCCCCCCGAGTCATTAAGCAAGCTGCTCGCGCACATATTATAAAGGATGTTTAAGCTTTAGGGGGGGGGGCAGGGGGCCAAGGTACCCCCAGAAGCATTGTAGAGTTACGAATTTCGCACATATTTCTGAAATAAAATTTTTTTTTCGGCGCTCGCAGCTAGCTGCTCGCGCACTTATTGTAATGGATGTTTAAACTTCCTAACCGCTCAGAGCGAGCTAAACATACACTTTTCGTAATAAAAATTATAATATTTTTGCCCGTCTGCACCTTGCCCCCCCCAAACCAAATCCTGGATCCGCCTATGATTTTAGGTATACACCTCAGTGGTAGAGTCCTTCTCACGAATGAGGTCCCGCGGAATTTTGCGGAACTAAATTACATTTTTTCGATAAATTCTGGACTTCATGCCATAAATAATTTTTCACCACTCTCGCACGAAAATAGTGTCTTTGGTCATCGATTTCAGTGAGCAAAAGCCGTTTTTGCTCTCTAGAGTATTTAATCTTGATGTACTATATGTGTAAGTGGTAATTTATTGCCGTTCTAATTTGTACTGTGGTATAGGTATAACGATAGTTCTGGGACTTATCCCAGGACGTCTCTGAAATCTAAGTATTATTCACAAAAAATGTTTCATAATATTATTTACTAGCTTATGCTCGCGGCTTTGCCCGCACGGCAAAATCCTTTCTTAGCAGTGGTCTACGTCATGAAACCTTTCTATGTTCCAAATTTCAACCCAATCCATCTAGCGGTTGAGGCTGTACGTTATACAGATACATCAGTCACTAGCTTATTCTCATGGCTTTGCCCGCATGGACGGGTTACGTTTCATAATACCTACGGTCGTTTCAACTACGGTCGATATAACTACGGTCGATTCGCATAAGTTCATTTCACATATTGGACGACTCGCTTACAGTGCAACTCGCCTGCGGTTGATTAAACTATGGGCATGTGAACTAATGGGCGATTCGGCCAATGTTCATTTGATATATTGGTTAATTCAACTATGGACGACTCACCTACGGTTTATAAATTCTTTGCTACGCGTGTTTTTAGTACAGTATTCAGGGCAAACCGAAATCTGTTGGTTAGGTTAGGTTTGAACAGTGACCACAATGCGCGAGCCGAGCGAGCGAAGCGAGCGTGCCGCGGCAGCGGCCGGCGAAGCGCCAGATATTTTTCTTATTACTGAATTATTTATCCTGTGTCATGGCATCTTCAGGCATTTTGGCATCTTCTTTCATCTACCTCATCATGGCAAAGTGGCATAATAAAAACAACACGTTTCTGAATTCTGTACTATAAACAAGTATTTTTTAGCTGTCATACCTGACTAGCAGCCGGAAACGTGGTCTAAAAATACGTGAACGGTCCGTTAGTTCGGTCAAAAATAGGCAAATCGTCCAATAGTTTAATCAACCATAGCTCAATCGACCGTAGCTGAGTTAACCGTAGGCGAATCGTCCAATATTGATTTCAACCAATAGTTATTATGAACATAGGCGAAACGTCCAATAGACATTTTGAATAGTAGGTGATTCGATCGTAGTTACATATTGGCAAGGTTTGCCAGCCTTTACTAATTCTACGCCCATTAAGTCGCAGAAAACCCGTGAATTGAATCCCTCTTTTCCGTGGAATTGGAAATCGAATTAAATGGTCTGTATCAAATTCATTAATATATGAATAATTTACTGTCACGCGCTACGAAGTGCGCGCGGGTCAGCTAGTATAAGATAAGATAAGAATGTACTACATTATTTATTTTTGTATGTTGTACAATAAATAATAATAAAATATTAAGTGCAAGCGTGCTACAACTTCGTCTGCATCGTCACTTACCAACAGGTCAGATTGCGGTCTCAAACGCTTGTTTAATCTGCTATAAAAAAAAATTAAGTTTACAAGTTTACCGGTACATATTATGGAAGTCCAAAGGGGTGGCCTATGTTCAGCAGTGCACGTCCTACGGCTTAGATGATGATGATGAAGTTTACAATAATTATTGGCTGTATGGCGTATAAACTGTAAATTAATAAGCTTTATTTTTAGCTGTTGGTTTACCTATAAATTAATAAATATTATTATGGTTTATATATATTATATATATTATATAGTTTATAATAGGTACAGTCAACTACAAAAAGATGTATCCATGTTAGTCTTACAAAATGAAGGAACTTTTAGTATGCAAAAATTATTTACCCTTACTTCGTGACATTTTCAGTATCCACCAAATCTAATACTATATTCGATTCATTTTAAATGCTATTATTATGTATCACCTAAGGAAAAGTAGTGGGATACATCATTGTTGCATATTAAACAAGTCGATGATAATATAAAGTTTGATTGCTACTAGAAATGTCACGGACCAAGGGATTGTGGCAAATAAAAATTTACTTCATTTTGTAAGCCTAACATGGATACATCTCTTTGTAGTTGACTGTACCTATTAAGTATGTGTAGGTTACTTTCAAACCAGGAAACAGCTTTACCTAGGTAAAAACTCACCTGATTTTATCTATTTTACTTTAGGTTACGAATTTAATGCAAATAGCTGACAATAGGTTAATTATATAATCTGAATAGTGAATAGTTATAATTGTGCAATTTAATGAAAAATTTTAATTTCGCTCTATGACAATGGAACGTTTTTGTTAAATTTTAAACTGCATGTATTTTGTTAATTTTGTAGCATTAAACGGTTTTTAATTTATTTTATTATTTATAATAACATATAGGTACCTTTTTTATCATAATGCAAGACTATTGTAGATTACTACTTATAAAATAGCTTGTGCTAATATGTCTAACATATTATAGTAAAAGCTTTAGAGTACACATTATGTAATTTCAAAAATGAGATAAAAACTAAATAGGTCTGCCTATCTGCGGAAAGAAAAACAGAAGTACCTTTATAATGAATAAAAAATCTTCTAAGGTGTAAGCTAAGAAAGCTTATAAATAGGACTTTGTAACGTCTCGCGGTGTTTTTTAGCCCGTGGGATAAAAAAATCGAATATCTTATGCCCTTTCTCGAGAATTGAACTAAACTTATTTTTAACCCCAAATGCAAAAACGACGGGGTGTTATAAGTTTGACATGTCTGTCTGTCTGTGTGTGTGTGTGTGTCTGTCGGTGGCATCGTAGCTCCCGAACGGATGAACGGATTTTGATTTAGTTTTTTGTTTGAAAGTAGAGTTAGTCGAGAGTGTTCTTAGCTATGTTTGGTGGAAATCCGTCCAAGATGGCCGCCGCTACAAAATGGCGGATCACTTTTTTCTTCCACGACTCCCCCAATATGGGTATCAAATAAAAGGGCTTAACTAGTAGAATACAACGCACTATGATAAATTAAAGATCCAAGATGGCCGCCACCAAAAAACCGCGAATTACATATTTTGAAAGCGTTGCGTTGGGGTTTTTTTTTTAATTTTTAATTTAATTCACTTGGTATACTACCTAATATAGAGATTTAGGTGAGAAGAGGTAACAGATATGTAGATAGACACACATTCGCAATTATTAGAATGAACAGAAAAAAAGTCCTAAAATAAGAATAGAAGCGCGAGAAATCACTCATCCACCCTCTTTTGCTGCTTTTGCTTTTTTCTTTTGCCCTCCTTTGAGTTGTTTTTTTTTGGCAAACTTATAATGGGACCGAATTCGGGGCATATCATTTCAATAAAAAATAATTATGAAAATCAGATTACGCTGTAAAAAGTTATGCGTGTAAAGTGTGCTTACCTATACAAAAAATATATACCTACAAATATGCGTCTACTTGTATCTAACCTTTTACATTTTTTTCGTCGGAAAAAATAATAATTTATTGTTAAAAGTCCAACAATATTAATAAAAACAAATTAGTTTGTCATTTGTTTACTTTTGAAGCCAACTGACGTATTTCGTCTAGCTACTTGTTTGCTTTTTGATATCAAGATCAAGACATGGAGTTTGGACTTTGGACTCGCAAACAAAAAAACCCTTATCCACTTGTTTATTTTATTATGACATCGTTTATTAACTTGCATTTTTATAAAACGGTTAAAATTAAAGTCATTATATTATAAATACACTCGAATGACACTGGTCTGCCAAAAAATCCGCTCCTTGTGATAAATGCATTATTTAATATTAATATCTCTCTCTTGAGTCGTCCCCTCATGGCTGAGGATCGTGGTCATCATTGGTTATGGACGTTGGTGTTGTAACTCGTCTGACGATCTGCCTCCACCGGTGCCTGACCATTGCATCCCTGACGACCGAGCAAAACTTGGTAGGAGGGGCCTTTCACTTGATCAGTCCATCTGGTGGGAGAACGCCCACGGGCTCGTTTGCCTTCCGTATTCCCAACAACGATCAGCTTTTCATTAATATAATATGTTGAAAAATTAAAAATGCCAACTTTTTCTATTTGCTCATTAGTTATCATTGAGTTGGCTATCAATTAGTTAAAAGTGCAATTTTAACTGACTTTAAAAATGGACGGAGGAATTCATTAAATCCATGAAATCTTTATTATGCAAGTTAACCGATACTTAAAGATGCCCAGATTTTTTCCTATTTAAAATTTTATGTAAAGAAATCGAGCAGCGGATTAAAGTTCTGAATCAAAATATTTATATAATATGTTATATAATATAGACTAGATCATCTTAAATAAATGTATTTTGTAAAGAATTATGTAAGCCGTGTATTTTTTTATAAGTGTGTACTTCGTTTAAAAAAAACTTTTATAAATAAGCTTTTTGAGCTTCCATTCAAACATGGATTTAAAAACTAAGAAAATATCAATTTCGTGTTATTAAGTATGCTAAATGACAAAATTTTGAAAGAGTAGCGTTACAACCTATATTATCGTATAAAACGTAAAAATTCTAGTAAATATGAATAATTATTTTAAAAATACGTGAAAATCTTTCTTTTTCGCTCTTATTTTAATCATAATTTTATTTTTCCTTTATTTTTATTATTAAAAGGAAAATGATTTTCATTATTAAAAGAAAAGTTGATGCAAACTAATAATAATATAATTAAACATTGAAAAGCATCCTAAATATAAAGAAATCGTCGAGTACGTACCTACCGGTAGGATAAAACTTAATTATCTGTATAGTAAAACTAATAATTAATTTACTGTTATTCTCTAAACATTTATACTTAACAAATTCTTTCAACAATTAATACAAGAAACTTTAGAATTTAAAAATCTAGACAAGTCTAGAATGACTGATGTGAACTAAAACACTGACTGCATCTGCGCTGCAGTTCGTCGCTCTTAATTATATTTACACTAATATTATAAATACGAAAGTTAGTGTGTGTGTGTGTGTGTGTGTGTGTGTGTGTGTGTGTGTGTGTGTGTGTTACTTCTTCACACTTAAACCAGTGGACCGATTGATCTGAAATTTTGTACAGAGATAGCTTAGACCCTGGAACACATAGGCTACACACATGACACATAGGCCACAGCAGGTAAAACCGCTGGCCGCAGCTAGTATTATAATTCCTGATCTTGAGCAGAGTAAAATACAAGTCAGAATATATAAAAGGAAAGTGTGACTTACTGACTATATAATATGTTTCGGGTTCGTATTACTTCGCATTATTTTGTAGTCCTAATTTTGTTTGGCCCAAAATGTTTCGCATAACTTTTTTTGACTTACATTACATTATACTTAATTATAATTTTGCATAATGTTTTGCTATAACAGTCAGTTGCCCTTATGTTTTTAGCATAATATATTGTTTAAAGCATAATATAAATGTGTGTCGTAATATTAGTACGAATATTTTTTGTGTATATTAACAGTATGTTCTACTCTACAAATAGAAAGAAAAAAAAGGAAAAATTAAGTAGAGACAAAGTCACAGAGTAAAACAAGAATGGCAAAGGGTTTCTAAAACACAAATGTCGCCGCAAAATGCAAATGTGTGTGTGCGTGCATGCATGCGTGTGTGTACCTATTCTCCATTAAAACAAGTGACATTTTAAAAAAACTTTTAAAAAACAAACTTTTATTATTATTACCATAAAGTACTCGTCAAGACGAATCAAATGAGCCCAAACTCGATGGGGTTACGTCGTTTAATTACGGAGTTCCTATAGCCACCTTCCCGCTCCATCATCAGATCAGCTTCAAGTTATAATAATATTGTATCGCATCCGATTTATGCATGCATGCAAAATTTCAGCTCAATCGGACACCGGGAAGTAGGTTAAATTAAACTTGCAAGATTTGATTACTGACAGACAGACAGACAGACAACAGACAAGTGAAAGTAAATAAAAGCTTGTAAAATCGTTATAACGTGTGTGAGAGTGAGTCGCACTTAGAAAGATGCTCTTAAAAACCAGTGAAAAATGGCCAATACGGGCAAAGCCAGTTTGAATGGTAATATTATTACAATCAACTGCCCTTTTTGCTTGCGTCTCTTTATGGGTGAAAGCTTAATTAGACGACAGACGGGTTTAACGATTAACACGGAATGAATGAGATAAGAAACGGTCACAATCAGCTTCAAAGTTTAGATAAAACAATTCTAGGCAGTATATGAATTCGTTCTAAAATTAAGTTAGCGCAGTCTCAGTTTTTCGCTTATCGTTTTTTTATGCCAAGAAGTAAGAAGACGAGCAAATTTCCTGATGGTAAGAGATAACGGTGCCTGAAAGTTGCACCAGTGAAAGAGAAATTAAAGAGTGGAAGATTGTCCTGGTATGGACATATTATGCGGAGGGATGTAAATCATGTTACCAAAAAGTCCATGATGGTGATAGGTGGTAATCCGGGAAGGGGGCGCCCGAAAAAGGTTTGGATGAACTGTGTGAAAGAGGATATGCGTGCTAGGGGAGTGGATGCAGATATGACGGATGATAGATCAGAATGGAGGAGAAAAACGTGTTGTGCCGACCCTACCTAGTGTAGGATAAGGGCAGGAAGAAGAAGAAGAAGAAGAGATAACGGTGCCCATAATCAGGACAGTGCTACCCAGGAATTCAAAATGAAAAATTCTAAGTGCCCTGCAACAAGGTTTTGTTGTCGAGAGCCTCTATTGCCGCCTAGCGACGTGCCACACATTTGCCGGTTACTAATACCGCCAAATATAAATGTAATACGGGCGATAGGTACCTGCATAGGCGGATTGTAGAGTTACGTATTTTGCACATATTTCATGGTCAAGAAACAACAGACACACAAACAACACAACAACACACACAACAGAACAACAGAAGAACATGGTGGTGGTGGTTTCATGGTGGAGATTATTATATTTTAATAAGACCGCCAATTGTAACACATAGATTATAATATTGTGTTTTATTTTTAAGTTTATTTCTGTATATTTTCTGTGTTCCAATAAAGAGTTATCTATCTATCTATTTTTTTCTCGGCGCTCGCAGCAAGCTGTTCGTGCACTTATTATTAAGGATATTTGAACTTTCTAACTATTCAGAACGAGCTACACACACTTATCGTAGTAAAAATTATAATAATTTTGCCCGTCTGCACCTTGGCCCTGCCCCAGGACCAAATCCTGGATCCGCCCTTGGGTACCTGTGTTCCGGATTTGAAAATTAAGAGCAATGTTATTCAGATCAACTTCTGAATATCTCGCAGGGTGACACAATTTATAGTATCTAATAAAGTTAGGTAGACTACATTTCGGTATATAAATCCACAATTCATTAAATAAGTTTTACTGTGATTAATGGGCTGCAGAATTTTAATATGTTATGACCACGGAGGTTATGACTCTTGAATAAGAAGCGTTGGCGCAGTGCACTTAGAATTTTATCATTGTAAATTCCTGGGCAGCACTGTAGTAATTGTGGGCAGTGTTATCTCATACCATTAGGAGACCGTCTTGCTCGTCTTCTTGCTTCGTTTTATTAAAAAAAGTTAATTGATTCTTACCCACTGACGAGCTGGTAGTTTCTAACAATACCTTGTTACTATTGCCACGGCCACCTAACGAATGGACGGTGGACAGCAGTTGAGGTTCAATTGATATTATAAAGCCACGTTCACAGAATAAACAATTTATTATATAGGTACCTACTTACTAAAAGGAAGAATAGAAAGTATTTGTATATAATGTAAAAATTATCATTTGTAGGTACCTACTATATTATAAGATCGTGTCTCAAGATGATGAGCAGTGATATTATATAGGACTTCGTACTTCTCCGGTCATAGGTGGCTATAGAAATCTATTATTTATAAGTAGGCAATAGTCACCCCTCACCATTTGGCGGCCGTCTGCTTGTGTGTCTATCGTGAACTCAAAATAGAAGAATCAGTTGTAGTCCTGCAACAAATTTCTCTCAAATATATTTTACTTCAATAATGTTGCACTTGCAAACCAAAAAAAAGTTTCTAATCTTGTTATTACGTGAAGACCTTAAATTGAATAGTGGTCAATTTCTTCCACTTCTAAAAATACGATCAGGCTATTTGTGAAGTCGGATCCATATTTTTAGATAGGATCAGTTGTTTGGGACGTCTCCTCTTGTCCTTCTCGTGGGTCGTAGACCTTAGGTGCGTAGAGGTTATTAAATGAAACAAACTAATATTTTAATTTATCACTTGATATAATATATTTATTTTGATCAACGACATGATATAAAAACAATTCGATGTGTACTTTACACCTTTTAATTTTCTAAAAGGTATATTCCAATTTGCCCCCATATCGATTGTTCCCAGGTGGCATTCGCGAATAAATTCACAGTTGTCTCCTCAATGAGGGTAAATGGCAATCTACATTTTTTTTTTTTTTTTTTTTTTTTTTTTTTTTTTTTTTTTTTTTTCCCCCCCGCGCACGCTCAGCTAAACAACATGTTTTTACTTGCTCCGCAATAAATAAATTATTTCAGTGGTAAAAAGTATACAAATTACAAAATAGAACAGTGATTTAACTAGTTAAAGTGCATAAAAACACAGTGAAATAACAATTTAACAATAACGTGAGTTGTATTAGTGTAATTTAAGAAAAATAAACAATTGTTTTGATTCCGACATTTTGAAAAAACTTTCGTGTTCAAAAAACTGCAGTGTTTGACTAAAACGCGTAAGCGACGCGTTCTGCACGGCGCTTACGCCCTTTCAGCCGCACTACTTACGCTAGTGCCAACATTAATGAACTCTCGTGACCCCATAATTCCACGAATTTTGAAGCTCTCTTGCCTATAATTAAAACGCATTATAATTTCGCAATTTATTGCAAAATGTCGTCAACTAAAAACTGCGCTGGCTGTTTAAGCATCATTCCAAACCATGAGTGCTTACTTTGCTCTGATTGTGGCCATTGGTATGATTTGGAATGTACAAATGTGTCACAAAACCAGTTCCAAGATATGAAAAATGACCACAAAAAAAAATGGAAATGTCAAGAATGTCGCAATAGACAACCAAAGCGTGACAATACAAATGCACCAGCACGTCCGGACAATGAATATTACAATTTCTCCGACGGCGAACAGGACAACATAACACAGCGTCCTAAACGAGTGCAAATTCTACCACTCGACGACGAAGATGATGACGATAGCCAGCCACTCACGAGAAAAGTACTCAGGCAAATTATGAAGGAAGAGGTAGGCAGGACCCTAAACAACATTATAGCCCAACAGAAGAATGTGATGGACATGGTAAGCAACTTCCAGCAGACTTTTACATTTCTTAACGAAGAGATCAACGACATGAAGGCAGCCATGAAAAAGAAAGACTCAGATATCCTTAACCTACAAAAAGAGAATGCCCTATTGAAAGACTCCATTCAAAATATTAATAAGCGTATGAACAGTATGGAGCAATATGCTAGAGCAAACAACATCGAAATTCAGTGCGTACCTGAAAATAGAGCAGAAAATACAGTCAACACCGTAATGCAACTCGCGCAGGTTATCAGTTGCAATCTTAAGGATGGTGACATATCACAATGCACGAGAATTGCCAAGATAAACCCGGAAACTAAACGTCCAAGGTCGATTTTAGTAAAATTTGCCAATCCTCGCCTACGCGACAACTTTTTGGCCGCCACGATGAAGTATAACAAGGCACACCCGAAGGAGCGCTTAAACAGCAGCCACCTAGGTATTGCAGCTGAGAAGAAGCAGCCTATCTACGTCATGGAGCACCTGTCTGCTGAAAACAAATCTATCCATGCAGCAACTCGGGCTCGTGCCAAAGAACTGGGATATAAATTCGTGTGGGTTAGGGATGGAAGAGTATTTTTAAAGAAGAATGAAGAATCTGAGCGTATTACTGTGAATTGCATTGAAAAACTGTCAAAGCTTGAGTAGTTCCTAATAGTTTCTTTTTTATTATTACAAGTTTAACACTATACAACCAAAGATCTCTGTAATATTTAGATTTTAATAGGTAGTATCGTAGATACTATCTTATATTTGTTAACAAATTATATATATTATATAGACAGATATGACTTACTCTCAATTAAATATATATTACCAGAATGTTCGTGGACTGAAAACTAAAACGACGACATTCTATAAAAATATGACACTAGAAAATTACGATGTAATTATTTTGACAGAGACATGGCTTAACGATGGAGTGTATAACTCAGAATTATTTGATAGTAGATATGAAGTTTATAGACGAGACCGTGAAACCAGCATGTTTAATAAACGAAAAGATGGAGGAGGTGTGCTCATTGCAGTTTCAAAACAATACAACTCACACAGATTAACAGAATTCGAAAGTGATTGTGAAGACCTATGGGTCTGTATAGATTCAAGAGGTAATAATAAAAATAAATTGTATATAGGTGCAGTATATCTTCCTCCGCCAGTAAACGTTAATATTTTGGACTCTTTCATTTCTAGCGCGCAGAATCTACTGGTTCAAAGTGAAGAAACGTTAATTATCGGCGATTTTAATTTAAGTAACATACAGTGGATCACGGACCAAAATGATTCATTAATACCAATATGTAATACTAACTCAGAAGTAAACTCTACTTTTTTAGACTTTATAACATTTAATGACTTGAATCAACTCAATATTATTCCAAATGGGACCAATAAAATATTAGACTTAGTGCTAAGTAATAAATCAATAATTAACCTCCAGCATAGTGAGCCTCTGACAACAGAAGATAACTTTCATCCCGCCTTAGTATTCAATGTACCATCAAAAATTGAAATATCATACTTACTGTCTAACATAGTAGCTAAACCTAATTTCCACAAGGCAGATTATGAACAAATTAAAGCGTCAATACAATCTATAGACTGGGAAACGGAACTTCAAAAACAATCTTCTGTTAATAATATGGTGAATTTCTTTTACACAACCCTCAATACAATAATACAGAAACAGATCCCATTCAAGAAAAAAAACAATAGAAATAGTTACCCTGTTTGGTACACTAAAGAACTTATAAGAATGCTTAAAGAGAAGTACAAATATCACGTAAGAATTAAAAAGTACAATAATCCACTCGATTCCGCGATTTTCGAAGATTTGCGCGATAGTTGCGAAAGAGTCCAAACAATATGTTATAATAATTACTTAAAACTGATAGAAGGAGCTGTCATAAAGAATCCGAAAATATTTTGGTCCTTCATTAAAAGCAAAAGAAAAAATGGCAGTAACTATCCTGCGCAAATGCAGTTTTCTGATAAAATTGCATCAACAGGTAATGAAATTTGTAATTTATTTGCTGAAAATTTTATACAAGCCTACAACGCGAACCCCAACACAGTCACGCCAAACAACACTACAGAATCGATTACTTCCACTTCCCTTTGTAATTTAACTTTCAATAATAACGAAATAACATCAATTTTAAAATCTTTAGATGAAAACAAAGGTGCAGGCAGCGATGGTATACCTCCAGTGTTTATTAAAAAATGTGCAACTGTCTTAGCAAAACCACTTACACATATCTATAACCAATCTCTTAAAGAAGGCATTTTTCCTGAGTTGTGGAAAGAAGGTTTGGTTGTTCCAATATTTAAATCAGGAGACAAATGTCTAGTTAATAATTATCGTCCTATTTCCATACTAATAATATTTGGAAAAATTCTAGAAAAGTTGGTAGTGAAATATCTCTCTTGGCACCTAAAACCATACATATCTGACTACCAACACGGCTTTATTAAAAGTAGATCTACAACCACAAATCTACTTTGTTACACGTCAGACTTAGCTGATTCTGTAGACAAACGAATACCTGTAGATTCCATTTACACAGACTTTAGCAAAGCCTTCGACAAAGTTGATCACAATATATTACTAAACAAACTCTCACACCTAGGTATCTCTGGAACGCTATTGCAGTGGTTCTCTTCATATCTAACAAATAGACCATCTAAAGTAGCCGTTAGTGGCTATTTCTCAAATCCGTACATAGCTACCTCAGGAGTTCCGCAAGGTTCACATTTAGGTCCAATATTATTTAATGCGTTTATTAATGACATTTCCACCTGCTTTCACCATTCAAAAGTTTATCTATTTGCTGACGATTTAAAATTAATGAAACCCATCCTGACCCAAACTGACCATTCACTGCTTCAAGATGATTTAAAAAGATTAGATGACTGGTGTGAAATAAATAAAATGACACTTAACGTCTCCAAATGTCATTATATCCAATTTTCTCGAAACAAAACTGTACATAAGAATAAATATTCGATACGTGGTCAAGAATTAAATTGTGTGCATGAAATAAGAGATTTAGGAGTCTTATTTGATGAAAATCTGAAATTTGACACTCATATACTGAAAACTGTCTCTAAAAGCTTCAAAATTCTAGGATTTGTCATTAGAAACAGCAAAGATTTCAAGTCTCCAAGAACAAAAATATTATTATTTGAATCATTAGTCCGGCCAATTACAGAATATTGCAGCACTATATGGAACCCTTTTTATGAGGTTTACTCCAAACGCATAGAGAGCATTCAAAAACGCTTTCTCTACCATATAATTTACGCCGACAACTTAGCAAAAAAAGTCCCTCGCTACAAAACTCGACTGAAACATTATCGCATGACATCTCTTGCTGAACGTAGAAACTATATGGATATGCTGTATTTGCATAAAATATTTAATGGAATAGTAAACTGCAATGAGTTAACTAATCTCCTTCAAATAAATTCTCCATCTCGACTTCCTAGAAAACAAGTCTTCAACTTGTTTAATATACCCTTTTCAAAAACAAATCTGGGCTTTAACTCTCCTATTTCACGTCTCTGCAGAAACTACAACACCTTGTCTAAGACTCATCACAATAGCATAGATATAACGGATCCTGCTCCAAAATTTAAAAGATATTTAAAACAAATAATATTACACTAATTTGTACTTTTAAGATTATTTTTTGTTTATTATTTTAATAGAATAAACACTTTGAATTTGTTTAAATTTAATTTAACGTTAATTTTAAAATTTTAATTTTGTTAATTACTTTTTCATATAAAATTTACATATTATTATAATACTCTCAATTTGTATTAGAATTTTGTAGGATATATAAAGCATATAGAATTTACTTATAATTTAACTATACTAATACCCTGAAATGTAAAACTTATTTAGATTTTATATTTTGTTTAGTTGTATGTGCATGCTGTGGCTCCCTCTAATTGCGGGAACACAATATCATAATACTGTTGCCTTAAGAACGATGTATTTGTGTGTATCCTACGTTGGGAGTCCTTAATAAATAAATAAATAAATAAATACACTGCATAAAGCGCTTTAAAGTGGGAATAATAACTTTCCATTCGCCATTAGATGATATATTGGCACCTGGGGGCAATCAATATGGGGGCGAATGGGAATACTTCGAATATTCCATGAGTGTTTATCGGTCTAGAATATCAGTATGGTAACGCCCTTACCTATAGTAAATATACTTACGCAAAAGATCTAAACGGTCTTTTAAACGGACACCTTAAAACGACAAAGACAGTTGTTTTCCAACCTGTAATCATCCTTATACCGGCCAGTCCTGGACATTGTCTGAATAACTTATGTGCTGAATATAGGGATGTCCCATCCTATCCGACCTCTGGTGTCAATCTGGCCGGGTGTTTCCTGCTTATAATGAGAATGGTTGATTAGTAGGCTGTCTACGCTTCTGGTGTCGCCTTAAATGGTATGGTTACAGTAACGAATCTAGGAGTTTAGGAGTAGGGGTTTAAGAAGTTTATATTAACCTTATATTAGACTTTAAGATTCTTGAGTGGGCGAATCTCGTTGACAGATGACAGGATCTATAAAAAACAAAGAGTTTTTTTTTTACTTATTAAAGTCATGGGAGCCGCTTGATGCGAGATTTGAAATGGATTTTTAGAGGGCTTGAGCCCCCTACTGAATACCTCTATTGAATAATAATTAATTGCAGAATGAGTCCATATCTGTTACATAGTTTTCCTACTAGTCAGACATCACTAGCGCATACATAATTGAAACCGTAATGACACTAATCCGATGTCCCCTCAAATTATGGGTAATTTCTGGTTACCGTGTTTGAAGGGCAACCTAGTTGTATACAATTTTTACCTACATATTTTGTTGCAAAATGATATAACTACCTATTCTTTATACCTACACATTTTTTACTGTTTCCCATAATTTCTGATGACAATGTAACCACAAGATATATACTGCCTAGCATAGTCTTACTGTCAAAAAGAACGGACAATAAAAAGAGTAAAATGTATGGGATATGACTTATAATGACTCATCCCATACTTTTAACTCTTGAGAATGTAGGAATTCGGCAAATTTTGTAATTGTATTAGAAGACGATTTGACGAACTACCGATTTGACCAATATTAAATTTGACTAATTTAAGAAATGTTCAATAAAGTTCAATCTTATTAGATTAGATCCCATAAAACCCCCACACCCGTGCTAGGCTCAGGTATAGGTATAGGAGACTGATCATTAGGCAAAGGGGAAGGTACGCAGTAGGCAATGCTGCCTTTCCATGCAGTGCAGACCTCCGCTAGTAGATTTACGATATTTAAATCTTTAAGTATTTATTATTATAAGTGTCTGACATACATAGTTTGGTTAAGTAATGAACGGTGAAGAGCGAAGGCGAAAAGGTCTATGTCCCCGGCCCACCCATAAGCGTTAATATTGAAAATACTAACTTTCAAGGTTTTTGGCTCCTCCTCCCTTTTCCACCGTATATGTGTGTGTTGTAGTCAAACGATAAACAGTTTAGGTCAAACTTTTAAAAAGTTTTGGCTTTTTTTAAAGAGTAGAATAATATAAATACAATTATTATTCTAGTGTATCTAGTGTAATAGTGGACCCGGGCGCACTTCGTGGCGCCTAAGAAATAATTATCAATATTTCCCTTCTATGTTATGGATGTATTATTATAAATTACTAGCTGCGCCCAGCGGTTTTACCCACAGTACTTATGTAGCCTATGTGTTATTCCAGGGTCTAAGCTATCTATATACCAAATTTCAGCTCAATCGGTCTACCCGTTAAGGCGTGAAAGAGTTACAAACATCCTGACATCCATTCTTACAAACTTTCACGTTTATAATAAAGGTAAGATTAATCAATGCCAGGCGAGAGGCTAGCCCAGCTATAATAAATAAGTGAATAGCCCATTCACTTATTTATCAGGAAACCGAACCGAAGACCGCATTGTCAAAAATGTATGAAATGGCTTAACAAATCGATACTATGTAATACGTCATTTCATACATTTTTGACAATTCGGTCTTCGGTTTGGTTCCGGTTGGCGGTTAAGTGAATAGGCCTGCTGGTCACACAGCGACTGTAATGCGCAGGCGTTATCCGCTTAAATTCTGGCGAACGTCGGGCTATCATCAATAGCCGGGTACATACTGGGCGAAGCAACGTCTGAGCATTTTCGAGGCTCGCTTCACGAGGCTGCTCGCACTGTGTGAACCCGGCTATTGCTCAACGTGAGCGCGAGGCGAACAATTAAACAATGTCATCATCCGTGCTGTCTCTCGAGCAATACAACTTGAGAATCTTTAAGGCGCAAGTGAAATAGATACCATTCCTAGGCACCTTGACTTACGTATCTATCTTCTCGTCGACCGCATCTGCACTTCCCATAATCAGGTGGGATGTACGTTGGCCCATATAATATATACATTTTTTTTTATATGTGGCAAATGCCTTTATTCAGAAAAACAAACTAACAATTCTACAGCTACAACAGCAGTAAAGAACACTTTTATTAACCACAGATCGGCCACAAGCCGATCTACAGAAAATCCAAGTGCTCCAAACCACTGTCAGATGGCAGAGTGCCCAGAATGCTGGCAGCATTGCCACGTTGAATGGCAATACTTATACGTTGGGCCAAATATACCCTAGCATAAAATAGATAATATTTAAAAAAAAGTTTTGACTGATCGAGCACACGGCTAGCGTCGATGTTCGATGCTCACATGTTACGTCGCGTCGCCCCTTCTATTCATCGTCTATTTACATAAAAATTAAAAATACACACTCATTATATTCTGTAAATCTACAGTACAGTCAAATTTCGCACACTCTCAGCAACATAATATCTAAAACACTATCTACGGATTAATAATTAAGAATTAACTATTATCAACCATAGATAGAGCAATTCTTGTTCATAATAATTAATTTAGTGTGAATTAATAATTTGGAGGATTAACATATTAATGCAAAACATATCGAAATTCAGGAAAGATCCTACATATCAATAAAATGTCGATATTGAACCGCGGTAGTGATGCAGTGCACTGGTACATGAGTGAGATGAGTGCTCGAGTGGTGAGCGAGACAGCGATACCGAGCGACCGACACCATCTCGGGAAACTGATCCTGCGGGGACTGAGAGATGCACCGGACTTCGTTATGCAGGTAACCAAAGAAAGGCAGGTAAGAAAGCTTAAGGGTAAGATAGCTTTCTTCTGCACTTAAGATGTTTTCGCGAAGAAGCTGATTCCATTTTTGTAGGTCCTAGAGTGGGTAGCCCTAACTTATTATGTTGATTGAAAGAGAGACTGCGATAAGACAGAAGGGAGAGTGCTTTTCACAATTGCACGTTTTAATGTTACAAAAGCTGTAGATTTTTGACTCCTCAAATTTACACAAATTTATATTCTTAACTCTAGTTTAGGTACTTACACCTCTAGAGTTGTCTCATAATTATCTAATATACGAAGTTTGGATTTAAATTTCTTGTTGGTTATGCAGGATGCACTGGAGATTAGAATATTGTACAGAATGGTCTCTCTGTTAGTCCAGTAAAAGAAGAGATGTGGATCGAAAAGTCGAAAGCAGAAAAACTAACTTAGGAACTTTGTTTGGACTAGTTAGGAGATAAACATACTAAAAGTCCCCACCCCTCCGAGGTGAGCCCGAGGGGGGGAGGCCGAAGAAGGTCCCATTTTTAGGTTTTTTGCTTATATGTCAAAAACTGTGCGTTGTACGATATTTTGTAGTACTACATTATTAAACCTCATAAAATTTTCTACAACTTCGGCCTTGACACTTTTTATCTATCTTCAATCGTTGTCCAGCTATGAGCTTCCAAACATGGTCTATTTTGATGACGCTTAAATTAGTTTTCCATACAAAGTCAATTAAAAAATCTTACAAATAAAATTTGACCAACTTCTGGTTGTCGTATCATAATGAAACTTTGCAAATGTCTAGAAATCTGAAGACAGTTTAATAATCTGGTACCACTGAGCTGATGTGATGATGGAGCCAGGAGGTGTCTACTGAAACTCATCAATGGCTATTAGTAAAACCGGCGAGTTTAGGCTCATTACATTCGGATTGATGAGATGTAGGCACCTCCGGGTCCATTATCAGACCCTCGACAGCAAGTGTAATGAAAAAGTCTAATCGATTCGAATGTAATGTGCCCAAACTCGACGGGTTTACTAATAGTCATTGAAGAGTTTCATTAGACACCTCCTGGCTCCATCATCAGATCAGCTCAGTGGTACCAGATTATCGACCGAGCGAAGCGAGGTCTTAGAGTCGAAAGCCGCGAAAAGCCTGCGTAATGACCAGTTTAACGGTTGACCTCTGGCGCTTAAGTTTGGTCGACATTTACTCGAAAACGGTTAATCCAAATTAAATGAAATTTTGCACACCAGTTAAGTAGGTTAATAAAATAATTATAGTGAAAAAATAGCCAAATAGGTTTCAGGGTTGCAGAGATATAAGTGACTTAAAGTCTTTACGATAGGTCTGACGATAATTTCAAAACTGGTGCACTGATAATTTTTTTTCTAAGCTATAAACATTTTTTATAACCTACATAAATATATTATCAAAAGTGTATGTTTGTATGTATGTTTGTTACGCGATAACTTGAAAACCGATGGTCCAATCTTGATGAAACTTTGCAAACGCGTAGTATATATCCATAGAATTTTTAAGTTCGAACATGAGCCAAATCGGTCGAAGGGTTATAGAGATTCCTTGATTACCACGTTACCGAAGTTCCAATCTTGACAGAACTTTGCAAACGGGTAGTACAAACTTAAAGAATTCTCATGTTCAAAAATGAGCCAAATCGGCCCAAGGGTTGTAGAGTTTCAAAGATTACTAATTTACATATTTTTTGCAATTGTATTAAAACTGTCTTACTCAAAATATGAATCTAAATGACCGTGCAAGATCTGTGTTCATGGTATTTATTAAAATACATCAAGTTTGATATAAACATCGATCCTATTTGTAGTAGTAGCAGTATATAGCTATAGAATTTTCAAGTTCCCATAATAATAGCCGTAAAAAGTCCTAGAATTCGAGAGTTTGAATTTAATTTGGCTTATTATTTGTGCTAGATTTTTAGTAGATACTTTTCATGATATTGTAATAATTAATACCAAAATGATTAGTAATATACCTAATACATTTAATCAAAATATTAGTAGACGGTCACAGATTAGATCAAAATAACAACAAAAACGTTAGAATTTGTTATAATACTCGTATTAAATAAGTAAGTAAATAGTCGTAATGTCACGGTATTGGTTTTTCGGGTGACGGTGTTAGTTATGATGAGTGATATAAATCTTATGGTTGCATTCTTCTCATTTGGAAAGAAATATTATAAGCCATTCGAATTTTTTTAACACGTAATTTCATCTTAGGCATATTTGCTGTTTCGCTGGCAGTAAGGTACTTATATTATTATTTGTGTAGACTGTCTGCAAAACTTTTTAAAACTTAGAATAGTTTGTGCGGTACATTCAACAATAAAGGTGCACGAGCATACCGGAGCGCATCGTGGGCCTCTGGTGGCTCTCTCCAAAATTCTCAGCAAAAAGTTGAGATCACTACGTACGCGCCCATCCAAATACGTACGCGCATAACATTGTTTAACTTCGATGATTACGTAATTTATATTGAGCTATTTTTAAATGAATTAATTACAAATCGCAATGTTACAAAGTTTTCAGATTTTTTCCCGAATTAAAAATATGTACTTAAAGTCTGCCAAATTTCATAAACATAGGGTAACGGCAAGTTCTCTATGAATATTGATCATAGATCAGAGAGTCAAAAAAATGTACGTTTTTGAAGTTAAGCTTAGAAGTTCCATTTCATAATAATAAAAAAATTATAATAATTGGGGTTTATACTCCAACAGAACAGGTTTCCCTAATTACACTGTCAGAGTCAAATCACAATTTATAGGTTGTGTGGCTAACCTATATGGGGTCCATATTGGCTCGCATAAAATTTTTAGTCCTAATTTAATGTGGCATAACGTTTTTCAGCCTAAACATCAAAACGCCTAAAGTTTTTAGGCATAACTTTTTTGGCCTAAATTTTTCTCCCATAATATTTTTAAGCATAATAATATTTACGCATAAAATTGTTACGCATATTGTTTTAATGCCTAAAATATCTTACCATAAAATTTTTTGGCATAATTATATTCAGCCCTAATATTTTTCGACATAATAATATCCAGCCCTAATAATTTTCAGTATAATGATATATCCAGTCCTAATTTTTTAGCAAAGTGATATCTTGTCATAATACTATTACCAGGATTGTAATCGGCAAAATAGTATTAATACTAAAAGAAACGAATTATTAATTTCAATGTTCTAACTTAAAACCTAACCTAGCCTTCTCGCGGTTTTTTTTTTATAGAACGAAGTAAGAATTCGGGCAAGACGCTCTCCCGATGGTAAGAGATAACTTCTTACTTAAGAGTAATAAGATGTTAAGATTCTTCAGCCCAGTAACTTCACTAGCTACTGTGCGGTTGTTTCATTTTAATCTCCTCTATACCCTACCCTCTCTCTGAATTAGAAAGTGGATGGTCATTTTTGGCACTTTGTTGACCGCTGCCGTGGCACTGTGAACATTGTTCAAACCTAACCTAACCTAAATTATCCGAGTCGGTTTTGTGACAGTCAGTCTTACTGGGTGCCATAAACTACTTTCCTAAATAATTTTATTAACTTACAATATTAGTTGTATGCCTTAATATAGTTATGTAAAATTATGATTATGCCCGAGAAAGTTATGCGAAACATTTTCGGACAAATTAAATTAGGACTAACAAAATTATGCGTGCTTATATTATGACATACAAATTTATGCTTTACAAATATATGCTAAAAAACGTTAGGGCAACTGACAGTTATGGCAAGACATAAGTATGTCTAGATATAATTATGCCCAATTATGATTAGGCTAAAAAAAGTTATGCGAAACATTTTCGGCGAAACAAAATTAGGACAAAAAAAATTATGCGTGCGAATACGCTCCCCCTATATGTTGCAGTTTCAGGTCGCCGAGATTACTACAGGGCCTACAACATGACCTAACGACTGCCTCCCACATATCTTATAGGAAACAGCCAGGACCCACAGTTTTATGTGCCATCCGAAACACGGTAGCGTCCAGGCGAAAAACATGTTCATGGGCACCAAGCGGCATATTTAGATCTGCGTTTATGGTAAAAATATACAATTCTACGGGATCTAGAGTAAATGGGTCTTGACAGACAGACGGACGACCAAGTGACCCTATTAGGGTTTCGTTTTTCCTTCAGAGGTACGAAACCCTAAAAAGGATTATATTCCAAAAATCTCGGTACGTAGGTATTTTAAGTTTAAATTTCTCTGTATTTTGAATTTTAATATTAATGTTAAAGTTCTTGTATTAGGATATTTAGTCGAAGCCTAAAGTCTACGGCTTACGGAAATTGGGCAGCGAGGTCCCAGTTCGTGGCGAACTACTAGTTAAACTGTCATCATATTTCTAGACATTTGCAAAGTTTCATTATGATACGACAACCAGAAGTTGGTCAAATTTTATTTTTAAGATTTTTTTACTGACTTTGTATGGAAAACTAATTTAAGCCTTTTCAAAATAGACCATGTTTGGAAGCTCATAGCTGGACAACGATTGGAGATAGATAAAAAGTGTCAAGGCCGAAGTTGTAGAAAATTTTATGAGGTTTAATAATGTAGTACTAAAATATGGTACAACGCACAGTTTTTGACATTATAAGCAAAAAGCCTAAAAATGGGACCTTCTTCGGCCTTCCCCCCCTCGGGCTCACCTCGGAGGGGTGGGGACTTTTAGTATGTTTATCTCCTAACTAGTCCAAACAAAGTTACTAAGTTAGTTTTTCTGCTTTCGACTTTTCGATCCACATACCCTTTTTGGGCACTCATTGACTGGGCTATGTGGGGAATAGGAAAGTATTTTCTGAATATTTTGAAATATTTTTATTAATTTAAATTAAAAGAAATATATAAAGTATTTTAATTAACTTCATAATAATGAAGTTAATTAAAATAATAATAAACTTCAAAAACAATACTACACTAAAGTAAAATAACAAACTTCAACTTTATTTTTCAGATCGATGCTGCAACGGGCAAATCAGAAACTTTTGGATCAGCCCTAGAAAGATCAATTCAGTGCGCCAATAGCTTTAGGAAACTGGGTCTGAAGGTTGGAGATAATATTGTGCTTATGGCACCGAATCATCTGGACCTGGCTATACCATTCTACGCTGCCTTATATCTTGGGATCGGAATTGCAGCATTGGATGCATATTTGGGAGTTCGTCAGTATGATAGACTTTTTCGTAACTCTTTTCTCTCTTTGTTATAAAAAATACGTTCCAGTTTTATTGGCACAGTTGCTTGTTATAATAATATTGGGGCTAATACTCCAACAGAACAAGCTAGTTAAGGTTGTCACACTGTTTTAGTCAAATCACAATTATTAGTAGGTTGTATGGCTGACCGCTGAACTATATATTTTCTACGCTATATGATATTGCCTTAGCGACATAAAACTGCAAAATATTGGTTGGTTGCACAATAAATGGATAGTTTTGATTTTACTCTGACAGTGTAATTAGGGATACCATGTTCTGTTGGGGTAAAAACCTCAATTATTGTTATTTACTAATAATTATAACTATCTAGACTAAGAAACCACCTATCAACAACTATCATCAAGATATCATAGTTATTATAACTTTATCAATATAAGTGTAAATTACATCTGTTATTTTTATAATCCAGCATTAATAGATTAGTATAATCTAATCTATTGTTAAACTTTGTAATTTTACAGTGGAATTAGAAGAGACATTCAAGCTAAATCAGGCGAAAATTGTGTATTGCCAAAATGAAAGAGCACCATTCGTAAAGGAGGCTTTGAAAAATATTAATCTGGATGCCACAGTTATAGCTTTTGATAACAGCAATGAATGCATGACTTTCCATGATTTCCTGACTCAGTATGGAGGGGACGCTGATGTGGAGAACTTCAGGTTAAGAGTTACCTATTGTTTTTGGTGTTTTTATCATTAAGTGTATAAGTAGTAGTTTTTCCCAAAATAATACCAGCAAAGTAATTCTACTGAGGTTTTGCTAACACATCAAAAGTCACAAAATTTTTCAGATTCGATATAGTTATGTAAATAATAATATTGTTACTACTAACAGTTTTCTATAGATGCAGGATAACATTTTGAAATTAAAAATTTCCCAATCTACGGCATGTAAAAAGAACATTATTGTTTAAATATTTTCAGAGCTGCCGATTTTGATCCAACCGAAACCATTTCCCTTCTTCTTTCAACGAGTGGAACAACTGGTTTGCCGAAAGCTGCATCTCTTACGCACAAAAATCTGGCTCTTTCTATTCCTAATGTTTGGTGGTAAGTTTCAAATTGACTCATTGAATAGCTATATTATATTATGTAGATCACCCTTGATTTGATAATTAATGAATTAAATAACGATCGTTTGAATAGGTTACCACCCATTAGAGAAAAGCGTGTCACCAAGCGGTTTTAAAGCTTGGGTGGGTTTTAAGTTTTATCCCTCTTTCTACGGCCGCAACGTGCCTTAACGTTAAAAGCGTGATCAAGGGTTTACCTAGTAAATAAAAAGTTGCTTCCAAAAACTCTAGCTACGAGTTACAACTTGCAGTTTTACTTTGTACTCTACGCTAAAGAAAAAATATTATAACGAAATCTAACAAAGAAATGGAAGGCTAACATGACATTCCTCTGACAGGCTTTCATTCTCCAAGTTCCCCACGCCCACTCGCCTGGTGTTTATCCCCTCGCCGCTGCAGTGGTTGTCTGCTGGATATCATTACATCTTCAGCCCCATGTTGAGGTTCACAAGACTGCAGACTTCTTCTCCTGTCACTGAAGATCATTTTGTTGAACTTGTCAACAAATACAGGGTAAGTAATTATTATGGGTTAATTTATATATTAACGATACAAAAACGAGATCAGTAAACAGAAATCCCTTGCACTGTAATCACATACCTACATAGAAGTTTTTGGCAAAACTGTATCGCCAAACGGTCGTTCTCGTAGCTTTCGATATGAGGTTCAATGAAGCCATGGACGGTTTTCCCTGCCTATTTGACCCATAACGCGTCGGCAATACCATAAGTAGAATTGTTATAAATGTCTGACGGTTAACGTATATCATATGGCGGTCAGTCTGTTGATGGGTCTTTCTCAAATGAAAATATAGAGGGAAGTAATCAGACAATAATCCTTTATTATGATTCCGCTGGATACAGACTGCAAGCACCGCGAGTGGTGGCGTTCAAGAGGGCCTAAGTTCTGCAGTTCACGTCCTATGGCAGATGATGATGATGATTAAGTATTATGAGTATCAGTAATAATTTAAAATAGGACTATAAAATAACGTTATATCCTATTCCAGCCTTCCTACATGATAATCAGTCCCACAATGATGACAACGTTCACAAGGCCCGAGAACGTAGCAAGGTGTGACTTCACTTGCTTTAAGTTCATGATCTTAGCTGGAAGCGCCGTGCCTGAGGAGTTGCTTCAACATATCCGCGTGAGTTACCATTTCAAGTTGGAAAATAACATGGTGTAGTGATTCAAACTGAGTCTTGGCCTTTATATGTAAGAAGACGTTACTATTTTCGGTATCCATTGTATATCTACTTCTGTCACCCACTAAACCATATGAATATAAATATTCTTTTCTCCGTACATAGTTCTGGAAGAAATCATTATTAGTGATAAGACCGCCAATTGTTTGTTTCACTTAGATTATACAATGGTGTCATAATTTTACGTTTTCTGTTAATTTGTGTTGTTTCATCATCATTCATTTTCCTTTTTTTTGTGGAATTGCGTAGATTTAATTTCCTTTTATATTTTACAGATACTTTCGCCAAAAATAGAAGTGTTTGGATTGTATGGTGTGAGTGAGTTGGGGGGTTTGGGCTTTTTCGACAGAAATCCTCCTCCAAACTCTATGGGAAGACCATGTGGACTGTTTGAATATAGGGTGAGAATCTTTTGCAAAAAATATTTTAATCAGGTTATTTTTATCATGAAGCTACAATGTTAAGGCCATAATTGTATCATATTTGTATATTTGCAATTTAAAAACATGATGATTGATGATCTGTGAAGGTCTTATTATTATGCTATTGCCTTCTAGGTTTATTTTGCTACTATTTTCAGCCGTTTCATCGCTTAAGATCAGGCAAGATCAAAGATATACAATAAAAATATGGCTCCAATTTTATCGCTAAATACCTCAATACCTCTTTCTACCTCTAAACCCTACGTACATTAATTACGATATTTTGCAAAAACTCTAGACTTTTAATATTTAACCGATTAATTTTAGTTGGTGGATCCTAACACCAAAGCAGATATTACTGAACCTCATGTTAATGGAGAACTCTGGATGAAGGGACCGAGTGTTTGTAAGGTAGGTACTCAAGTAATTTATTACTCCATGAAATGATTTCCATCCAAAGTATCCTATGTTATGTTATTCCAAATTCTAAGCTGGCTGAGGATGAATGCCTCGGCGTGTCCACAGCCCTGAAAATTGTTAATATAATATATATCATTTTATTTTTTATTATCATTTTCCAGGGATATTACAACAGTCCTGAAATAACGAAAGAAGCCTTTGAAGACGGATGGTTCAGAACTGGTGATATTTTCTATAGAGACGAGAACTTCTTCTTCTATTTTGTTGAACGCCTGAAACTTTTGTTGAAATATAGGAACCATCAGGTAAGAAAAGATACGTCTACTTATATGTATGTTAATTATGCAAGGAATCTTTTTAAACTCACTTTGTGTCTTCATCATAGCATAGTGATGAAATAGGCACAAAGTGAGATGACTAATGATCTATTAAGCTTCAGCACTTTTCTGCAACTTCTCTCCTAATATTATAAGAGTAGCTTTTTAAGCCATTATAATATTGGGTCAATTTTGTGACTTGTGTATCAATTAAGATAAATTGAAAGTTTCATCGATTTCGATCAACTTTTGGCATAAAATCTACTATTGATCATACACTTCCTCTTAGATATCCCCGTTGGAGTTGGAGTCAGTGATCAGGCGACACCCCGGCGTGACGGACGTGGCGGTGACAGGCATCCCGCATCACGAGTTCGGAGATCTTGCCGTCGCATGCGTCGTCACCAACTCCACACACACTGTCACTGCGCTGGAGATTAAGGACTTGGTCAAAAGTAAGTCCCGTTTAGTCAAATTTTGCAGGCGAAAAAAAAAACAGCGAACAGCCTAATTCTATAGTAAAATTATGGATGGTTAAAAGTGAGACTTTCATATAACTTAATCACACCTTCTACTTAGACACGATTTTTCTCAAAATCAGGATTAATATGTCTTTCTTGGTACTCGCAGCAAGCTGGTCCTCAGATGAAAACGTAGCGTAGTTCAGCCCCCGCAGCCAAGCGCCAAGCGCTGGTGGCTAATCCAATAAAATGTGTGATGACAGTTGTTGTGGAAAAACGAACCCCAAACTGTAATCCCTAACAAAAGCAGGGCATACTGATGTATTTAAGCAATTTTGTCATCATGTTTGTTTTTGCCTTTCAGATTCGTTAACAGATACAAAGCAGTTGCGAGGAGGGGTCATCTTCTTGAAGGCGCTTCCCATGACAAGCACTACAAAATTAAATAGAAGAAAACTAAAGGAAATGGTTCTTACTATGGATAGAGAATAGTTTTTATTGATGCTCAATAATATAATGTAATACAAAATATTTGTTTTCTGTAAATAAATTTAAATAGACTGTTTCTTTTTTAACTTTTTAATTAACTTATAATTTAAGCCACAATCTAGAGCTATCGATTTCCATCCTTCCGCATGTGAGTCGAGGACATCTCGCCATCTCTTCCTTGGCCTTCCGCGTGGCCGTCTTGTACTGGGGGCCACTCTAATGAAAATTTGGATCAACTGCAGAAGGGAAAAGGCTCCTAGTGGTATCCTACAAGCTCAAAATAATTTAATATATTAAGAGGACATAAAGCACATAATATATAATATAACACTCGCATAAAGTGAATATTTACATCCCATTCAAGTTTTACCGAAATCGGTTTTATCGAACAATTTTCATGTTATGACGTCGCATCGCGTCGTGAGTCGTGTCACGTCTCACTCGGTCTCACCCTCGCCTGAAGCGAAAAGCGAAAGCGAGTTAGAAGTCGGTTTAGTTTTTTTTTAATTACTTGTGTGTTTAGAATTTGCGTGTTTAGAAAATTTTTAGCGTAATAATATTTTATGTAATCTTATCTATCGAAATTATGAAACACTTTTATCTGATTAAGTATTTACTAAGATAATATTATATTACTAACCACGTTCTAATATACATACGTTTGCTTCAGTGCTAATTGAATATTTCAAGTATAAACATCTCTGCAGGTATTTTTAGTAGTCACACTTATTTTTCTGTAAAGCGAAGAGAAAAAACTTAGAACCTGAATAAAATTCACAGCTATATTTTTAGGAAATCTACATTTTACAGATACGCTGTAGAGCTGCAGTTAGCGCGGGGTTTTTACATAAAAATGTGTACACAAATGTCGATATTGAACCGCGGTAGTGATGCAGTGCACTGGTACATGAGTGAGATGAGTGCTCGAGTGGTGAGCGAGACAGCGATACCGAGCGACCGACACCATCTCGGGAAACTGATCCTGCGGGGACTGCGAGATGCGCCGGACTTCGTTTTACAGGTAATATTTTAATGAGAATCAGAGGACGTGCACAAATTTCTTTCGCGAATTCAATCGGCTGTATTTCTTATCCCAGTATAATATTTATGAAAGGAATATACGTTATTGTAATAATTTGTTTCTATCCATATTTTTTTTGGGTAGATAAAATGTTGGTTTTGAATTTTTTACTTCTGAAAAATAATAAAAATATAAGCTGTCGAACCTATCGAATTGTATCCAAATTATATACGAGATGGTCCTCACCTTTTCTGTGTCTGCTCACCCTTTTTGTCATATAAAATTATTTGATAACTGTTTTAGATTAACGGTGCAACGGGCAAATCAGAAACTTTTCAATCAGCTCTAGAAAGGTCAGTGCGATGCGCTACCAGCTTCAAAAAATTGGGTCTGAAAGTAGGAGACAACATAGTTCTGATGGCACCAAACCATCTGGATTTGGCCATACCGTTCTATGCTGCCTTGTATCTTGGGATCGGGATCGCTGCGTTGGATGCCTATTTAGGAGTCTGTGAGTAATTTGAGCAAAGACACTCTGAAAGATGAGTATAATAGAGGTAGGTAGTAGGTATATATAAGGTGTAAAGTGTTATCCCACCAAAAACATTCTGTAAAAAACTGGCCAAGTCTCGATGGAGCTGCTTGTTTATCTCTAAAAAGTAATGAAATCTAGACAAAGTCGTGCCAAGTATAAGGTTCCTTACTGCGATTTCTTTATTATTATAGTTAATGTTGTGTGACTTGGCCGTTGAAGGGTACACAAGGGTACAAAACCAGATGCTCCATGACACTTGGATCGCCTAAACATAAGTATTATTGAAATACGCAGCTTTATTAAGCCCACAATTGACTGGTTATTCAATCAACGTTTTCCAAGTGGAAATTTTCTATCGTTAATGGGTAGCGGACAGATTGGTGCAATAGTGTCATGGAGCACCTGGTGTAATACCCTTGTGTACCCTTCAACAGCCAAGTCACAAAACATTAACTATAATAATAAAGAAATCGCAGTAAGGAACCTTATACTTGGCACGACTTTGTCTAGATTTCATTACTTTTTAGAGATAAACAAGCAGCTCCATCGAGACTTGGCCAGTTTTTTACAGAATGTTTTTGGTGGGATTTCACTTATTTTTGTAGAAACGCTATATTATAAGGTTATCAGAAATACAAACCGTAAGCGCGTTTTAAAATACAGTCAGCGCCATCTAGATATGTACGTGTGCGTTCACTCTTAGTCCAATGCATCATAAAAATATTATACCGGGAAGTGGGCCTAATTAAACTTGCAAGATTTAATTAGAGACAGACCGACAGACAGATAGACAGACAGGTGAAAGTAAATAAAAGCTTGTAATAAAGGCAAGTGTAATAAAGGCGGTATGTCGATCTCTTCTAATAGTTTGGTTGGGCTCTTGTGATAGATTCGTTATAGGTTAGCCTTAGACCACGATATCGCCTGATCATAACTGACGATTTACGACACATATACACACACATACATATACTATGGCTTTATATATATTTTTAATTAATAAGTTGGATATTACACAACTATTTTAACCATTGACTGCAAATATAACTTTGTAATCCTATACATTTATATGAGATTACAAAGTTATTTATGCAGATTAATTATCTCGAAAACGAGACCGAAATTGCATGTTTTTTTAGTTTTCCTATGGTTTATACAATAAATTCTAAGTATATACCAAATTTCAGCTCTCTCAGTTTATGGGAAGTACTAGTTCTATTTTGATGATCATGAGTGAGTGAGTGAGTGTCGTAAATGCGAAACTTTGCTTTCGCTTAACTTCGGAACTTAATGACCTACAGACTTGAAATTTTGGATTTTAAGTATGTAATTATAGCTTACTGGATGACGAAAATTTCTGTGTTCTGGTCTTATCCAGAGGTTCTCAAATAGGGGCCTGAAAATGCGGCGAAATGGTTCCTGTAAAGGATGGTACGGCAGTGCTTGCTTCGCGCTCGACTTGGCGGGGGCACTACCGTGCCCCCAGATTCACAAAAATTACAACTATTTCAAGTTGCGCTTTCAGTTACTAAGGGCAACATGCATAACTATTGAAACGATTTTAATTTTTTCATGAAACTTAGACTATGCCCTTTTTGGACTAAGTTTAATATTATACAATAAAAATGAATGGTTAAAATAGGACCAGAAGTGTCTAAGTAATTCGCGGATAAACCGTTTTTGAACTGTTGTGTGTATACTTGTTTAAAAGCTTTAAATTGTTGTCCTATGTAAATATTGCATAGTAATATTACATTTTATACATAGGTTCATAACACAATGACATTGAATATTATATGCCCTCCTTTTTTAAAGGTCGATTGATAAGATAGACTTAATGGCAAATTGTTAATAGATATCTGCCAAATTATGCCTACTTTATTATCTATATACCTGAGATCATTAAACTAAATTGCTGGTAGTTTAGAAGGATAAATACATTATCATTATAATATGATTAAATACATGATGATAAGTCTATGTGTACATATAATTTTATTTATTACAAGTATAATAATTATTATTATATTATGACTGTGATATATTTTTTAAGGCGTTAGGCTAAACGAGCAAATCAAATTATGGTAAGCACTATGATTATCCATTTCAGACAGTGGTATGGCCTATCACTAAGATATTAGTTGTTAAATTCTGTAATTTGTCATCAGGGAAATTGCCCAGTAATATAATAATAACACATTGCCCTATAAGCTGCCTTTCCACCAATGATGTGCTGCAGCTATGCTACGCAGATGTGAAGCTACGCTTCGAAAAAACATAGCTAAGCTGAAACCGTTTCCACTAATGCTAAGCTATGTATGTAGCTGTGCGAGGAAGATGCGTAGCTAACATCGCAGTTGCCATAGTATCGCATCCATAGCACGCTTTCGTAGCACGCATCCGTAGCACGCATCCGTAGCTCGCATCCTTCTATACAAAAACATAGCTTAACTGAAACCGTTTCCACCAGTAGTTATGTGCACCAATGAATATGATTGGTGAATATCAAACACATCCATAGCAACGTAGCACCTCGCTGGTGGAAAGGCACGCTAAAGTCCGGAGCACAGTAATGCATGTAAGTACATTATTGCATGGGAGATGTAAAAGCAAACCCTACACGTAGTTGGTTCATAAGAGTTTCAGCCAAGACTGATAAAGTTACAATACTCGCTCCTTAATTCTGCTAGTACCTACTTATATTATCTTTTCAGATGAATTAGAACAAATGTTCAAAGTTAACGAAGCTAAGATAGTGTTTTGTCAAAGTGAGAGAGCTCCTCACGTAAAGGAAGCTTTAAAAAATGTCAACCTGAATGCTACTGTTATAGCTTTTGATGATAGCAGTGATTTCATGACTTTCTCTGATTTTCTGACCAAATATGGAGAAGATGCCGATGTGGAGAACTTCAGGTGAAAACAATTTCTTTCGTTTCTCAGTGAGCAATTAATGGGTTTTGATTTATGATCTTTGTTAATTGAAACCGTGTCGCCAAACGGTCATTATGACTAGGTTTAGTTTGCTACCATCTATGGCAGTACCGTGGCTTAATATCACGCGAGATCGTGTTGAAAGGCTAACCTATAATGGTATGTTCTCATCGAGTCACACCAAATCCTGTAACACTGTGACTGGTTGAGATAAAAAAATCGCATCGAGTCAGACCTTTGTACCAGTGTGACTCCATAAGAATTTTCATTCTCATCTAGTCACACGGAGTTTAGGTAGTGTTACTCGTTCGGCAAAAATAAATCTCAACGAGTAACGGTGTGACTCGATGCGAATATTTATTCTCGGCTAGTAACACAGGCTTGAAATAGTGTTGTAATTTTGTAATGATTCAGTTAGAATTTGGTTGTCAATAATGGTCCAGTACCAGTAATGAAGATGAAGTGGTCAACTTAGTAAGTAGTAGTTAACTTATCGCCATCGTCTATTGTCAAATTATACCACAGTTTTGAAATAAACGTCGAAAAACTCTAAGTTTCCAGTACATACGAACTAAAATGCGAAAAGAATAATACCAAAAAGCTCCAAAGTGGCGATTTTTTTTAAGCCTGTGTTACTAGCTGAGAATAAATATTCGCATCAAGTCACACCATCACTCGTTGAGATTTATTTTTTGAACAAGTAACACCTAAACTCAGTGTTACTAGATAAGAATGAAAATTCTTATCGAGTCACACTGTTACTCGCTAGGACTTTTTTCTCAACGAGTCACAGTGTTACAGGATTTGGTGTGACTCGATGAGAACATACCCCTATAATTATGAATTTTAAAAAAACATTTTCAGAGCTGCGGATTTCGATCCAGCTGAAACCATTGCTCTGCTCTTATCAACAAGCGGAACCACTGGGTTGCCAAAGGCTGCTTCTCTCACGCACAAGAATTTTACGCTTTCCAATCCGTATATTTGGTGGTAAGTTTATCAAAGTATATTACATTAATTTAAAAATCTGATATTGATTTTGGTCGATACTCAAAGGCTTCAAAGTCCTTAGTCTTAGTTAGGCTTAAAACAAATTCGAAGAATCTTTTTTTTTGATAATGGCACATCTGCCGGGGGTAGACTTCCTTTGCAGGAGGTCGTCTAGGTGGGTACCCTAACAGTGCCAGTTATTCAACCGCCTGAGCAGTGATGTGAAAATTTTATTACTGTGTACTGTGTTTTCGGTAGGAGGGCGCTGTAGCTAGTGAAATTACCTGGCTAAAGAGTTTTAACATTTTATGTCTCTTGAGTAAGAAGAGTTGGTGCAGTGCACCTAGAATTTCACATCATTGTGAAGAACTAGGTGGCATTGTACTGATTAGGAGAGTCTTGCTATTTCTTCACATTAAAAAAAAATCAGCAGACGTTTGTAATACTCATATCGCTGGTGTTGCTGACGCAGTGTCGGACAAGTTGATGGGGTAAATCCCTTCTATTAATATATATTTTCCAGCTTGCCTTCCTATATGACGAGCCTGAGTTGAATATCATGCCATGGGGGAAGCCTGCGTCCAGCAGCAGGATATATGTATTTATAATAATATAACGTGTGATTTATTCTTTTGCAGCATTTCTTTCACGAAGTTTCCAACACCCACGCGCTTGGCATTAATCGTCTCACCTCTCCAATGGCTGACAGCAGTGTTTCATTATACGTTTGGACCGATCTTCAGGTATACAAGGTTACAGTCTTCATCGCCAATCACTGAAGAACATTTTATTGAACTAGTCAACGAATACAAGGTAACAATCAATTTAAAGATTTACATAGTATGAAATGAAGTCACCTGTGTGTTACATCTAGAGTATAAAAGTTACTTAATGTACCAAATTTGAAATGTATGTAAAAAGTACTTTCGCACTAAGGAAGTAGGACTGAGATGTGTCACACTATTAACTTTCAGATCATTAATAGTTTACAATATTTTAACTAGTGTTTAATGATAATAAGTTTATGGAGCTTATTAATATTACATTATATACTTTTCAACCAATAAATAACATAGATTCATAATCTTCATCTTCCCTTTTCAGCCTTCTTATATGATATGCAGTCCCACTATGATGACGACTTTCACAAAACCTGAAAACGTGGCGAAATGTGACCTCACTTGCTTTGAATTCGTAATAGTTGGAGGCAGCGCCGTGTATTTGGACTTGCTTCAAAATATACATGTAAGGTACATATATCTTAATAGGTACATAAAAGGTAAGAGTCAAACCCCTGATCGGATTAGGTTGAAATTTCGAACATGGAAAGATTTTGTGGGCTTCACTAAGAAAGGATTTCCGCACGTCGCCACGAACATAAGCTAGTTTAGTCAAATAACATAATTTATTGTAAATCTTTGTCCAGGAATAAACACATACCTATTGGCTTATTAAACCTGAATCAATGGTTCAAGCAAGGACACGCGTGCCCTATTTAGAACTGATGTGTCAGGTGCTCAAATGCCCTGATTATCGCAAAACTTCGATAGAAGATGGGACCTAAAGAGGAAGTTAATATTTGTACTTCCTATGAAATATACGTTTTATATTAAATAGTTCCTGAACTATCAGCTTTCTTTTACAATATTTTACAAACCCCTTTGTATTAAGATCATAATATTTATCATGTTTGTGATTTTGCAGAAAATATCACCAAAACTGGAACTATACGGCATGTATGGATTGAGTGAGATAGGATGTACCGCATTTTTGGACAAAAATTCTCCACAAGGCTCTATGGGGCGACCTTTTGGATTATTTGAATATAGGGTAAGGATTACGGTTATTAAGAAAAACAGAATTTATTTTAATTATTTCCAGTTAGTGTATCAATTGGACGTATATTCTGAAAAAGGTTCCAATCCACAAGGGTGAGTAAAGTAAAAATCCACCTAAGGCGCCTTTGTGGATGGATTTTTTTTCCTTAACTAGCCCTTGTGGATTGGAACCTTTTTGAGAATATACTTATAGACTTATACCAAATTTATGTTGAAATTTCAGTTAGTAGATCCTGACACCGAAACAGATATTCTTCAACCTCATATAAATGGAGAACTTTGGCTTAAAGGACCAAGTGTCTGTAAGGTACGAATAAATCCTACTAATATCCTACTTCTTACATAATATAAAGTATTTACATAATGTTATTATGTTCTTCCAGGGATATTACAACAACCCTGAAGCTACCAAAGAAGCGTTCTTGGAAGACGGATGGTTTAGAACTGGTGATATTTTCTACAGAGACGAGAACTTTTTCTTTTATTTTGTTGACCGTCTCAAACTATTGCTAAAGTATCGGAACCATCAGGTAAGATTTTTACAACCGATGTCAAGCATAAGTGTTCCAAATATTAATGTTGAGGGATTTGGTACGTCATATTCATTGGGGTTTGTACTCCAACATATCCCTTCTTACAGCTAGATGTATGTGTGTATATTGTAGTCTCCTCCATGACCTGACGACTGCTTTCTTATTATAATAAACAACAAAGACCTACTAATTCCATAATATTACCATTCAGATATCCCCGTTGGAGTTGGAGTCAGTGATCAGGCGGCACCCCGGCGTGGCGGACGTGGCGGTGACAGGCATCCCGCATCACGAGTTCGGAGATCTTGCCGTCGCATGCGTCGTCACCAACTCCACACACACTGTCACTGCACAGGAGATTAAGGACTTGGTCAAAAGTGAGATTTCATAGCTCAATATTTTTAATTACAAATTGTTGATCAATTAAGTGGGATCCTTCGCTAGCTTCAGTAAACATCGTGCTGTTACTCGGATATGACCATAATGACCGTTTGGCTACATGGGATGTCCAGCGGGTGGTGAATAGCTACGGCCGAATCCACCAGTATTTTGAGTCGAAACCCGCACGTATCTAATTTTACTCATTCGTGTGGAGCCTGAATTTCAACTCAGCTTTTCAGGATGCCTTATATCGCATAACATAACCCATAGTTCAAAAATGAACAGTTCAACATTTTTAAAATTACTAAAGACCAGTTTTCTCTCCTTTCAGATTCGTTAACAGACACTAAGCAATTACGAGGAGGAGTCATCTTCATGAAGACACTGCCCTTAACGAGTACCACTAAATTAAATAGAGGAAAACTGAAAGAAATGGTTCTTACTATGGAAAGAGAGTAAAATGCTAATGGATTTTTAGTTTCAATTGTTTGTGTATTTTAATTTGTGTAGGAAGATTAAATAAATCGTTTTTATAATTTAAATGTAGTTTTCATTGTTTAATATTATGTATTTGTAATCGATATAGATAGGGTGCGTAACAAAATTATACGATCTAAGGCGGGGGCTCGAAAAGTTATAGAATCTACCTGGAGTCTCAGCAGACCGGTTGTCCTAAACTGTTGCAAGAGAGATACATACAGATGCTTAGAGAAGGTAATTTACTAAAGGTGACACAAGTGGGTAAGTAGTCGCAGTGCGAGACGGAATTTTTATAATGTTTGAATTTGTACGTAATCCGTTATATAAAGAAAACAAAATGAAGATCGCACTCCGTCCAGCCTCTGCCTGTCGTTAGCTTTACAAAACGATTGGTATGTGGTCTGATTTTTTGTTATTATGCCTATTATCCTAATTATTCATTGTCAAATACCTCAAGATACAAGGTACTCTTAATTTCACCGTGGTCTCCTCTACCACGGCTACTTATCCCCACCGCCACGCAAAGGCGAGAACCCACCGGGGGGTCACTGTTCAAACCTAACCTAACCAACTGATGTCGGTCTGCCCTGAACTTCGTAATAAAAAACCACCTTTTTTTTAACGGTCGGCTACACCTAGGTTTAACCGGCTAAACCTAGGTGTAGCCGCACTTCGGACTTTAGCCGAAACATATTCATTAATAATAATATCATTATAATAAGATATTTTACGCATTTTATTATCAGCCATTATATCGTATAACGTATATCGTTCTTTCGTATCGTATAATATCATAATCTAGATAATAATGTTATGTAGAGTACTTTGCGCTGTAAAAATTAGTGTACGTTAAGAATTTCAAGCTTACCAACATTTTATATTAAGCAGGTAAAAATGGGTATATTTCTATCTAGTCGAGGCAGTTTAAGTTTTTTTCAGATTGAGATATATACATTTTTATACGTTCATTTGTGCACCCGTCGCATATTGTGGTAGAAATAGTATTATTGTTGTAAACTAAAGTTTTATATATTTATAATTTAAAAATAATAATTTTGGCGTATCCCATTAAAAGAGCTCAAAATCGGTTAAGAAAAAGAATGTTACAGAAAAATGACTACCCAAATATCAATATTGAATCGTAACACCGATGCAGTGCACTGGTACATGAGTGAGATGAGTGCTCGAGTGGTGAGTGAGACAGCTATACCGAGCGACCGACACCATCTCGGGAAACTGATCCTGCGGGGACTGCGAGATGCGCCAGACTTCGTTCTGCAGGTAACTATAAAATAAAATTTGTTCTTCCATTTGATAGAGAAATACATTTTCTTCGAGAAAAATAAATTTAATAATTACATACGTGTCAAAGTACCAGAACTATTCCATGAGTTCTACTGACATCATTTATTCGGGCTGAGAGAGCTTTCCTATATCAGGTCTTCCGGCTTATAACTTTATTACATTTGGATTTTGAAGTTACCACGCGTAAAAGAGCATCAAGAAAAATAATGTACCTTATGTAATTGAGGTACATACTTTTTTTTGTAGTAAGAGAAAAAAAATTGGCAATATTTTTTTCAGATGGATGGTGCAACTGGAAAATCGGAAACTTTTCAATCAGTTCTTGAAAGATCAGTAAGATGTGCTTGCAGCTTCAAAAAATTGGGTCTTAAAGTAGGAGACAACATAGTTCTAATGGCACCAAACCATCTGGATCTGTCAATACCGTTCTATGCTGCCTTGTATCTTGGGGTCGGAATCGCTGCGTTGGATGCCAATTTAGGAGTCTGTGAGTAATTTGACTATAAATCTGAAGCAGAATAGGTAAAATTAATAGATGATTGTGTTGTTGAGCAGTTGTGTAAGTTGTTGTAGAATAAGTAATTTAACCAAACCCTAAGTACAACCACTAATTCAGTTCATATTATGGAGTTGATGAATAAAGAAGTGACAGAATTGCGATTTAATTAATTAATTATAATTAGTATTACGATATCAATTATTAAATAATTAGTGTGTAGTAAGATGCGTTTTTTTTTTCAGTGGAGTTAGAACAAATGTTCAAGATAAACGAAGCAAAAATTGTGTTTTGTCAAAATGAAAGAGCTCCTAAGGTAAAGGAAGCTTTGAAGAATGTTAATTTGGATGCCACGGTTATCACTTTTGATGATAGCAGTGATTTCATGACCTTCCATGATTTTCTGACCAAATATGGAATGGACGCTGATGTGGAAAACTTCAGGTGAAAAGAACCTCTTTTTCTGAGCTTTTCTGAGCTTTTCTGATTTGGGATTTGATTACATATTTTTGCAATTTACCATTTCTAGAGCTGCAGATTTTGACCCAGCTGAAACTATTTCCCTGCTTGCTTCAACTAGTGGAACAACTGGTCTGCCGAAGGCTGCTTCCGTTACGCACAAGAATTTTGCAATCTCTGTTCCATACCTTTGGTCGTAAGTTTGCTAAAATATTTATTAATTAATCATGGAGTAGTCAATGTAGCCAATTGAAAATTGATGTTAGCTTTGGTCGTTATTCAAAGAACCCGAATTCGAATAATGAAATTTGTTTTTGCCTATAATGCTCAGTACAAATTTATAAATCAACGCAAGCAATTTAGAAACAGATTCGAAACAGAAACAGATTTCGTCGTAATTCAAACAACTCCACATCTAATGATGGACACGAAATGGGTAACTGATAACTTATCATTGGATCATATGATTATGTAGGTAATAATAAATTGCTTGGTGTGACAAGTCCTCCTATTTTTAAGATGTCTTTGTTTTAATACGTTTAGTTCAGTATGTTTATTTATAATTTTTGTATGATTTAAAGTATAGTTTTATTCTATATCTTTTGCAGCTTTTCATTCACCCAGTTTCCAACACCCACACGCTTGGTGTTAATCGTTTCACCTCTCCAGTGGATGACGGCAATATTTCATTACATGTTTGGCCCTATCTTGAGGTATACAAGTTTGCAGTCTTCTTCTCCGGTTACCGAAGCACATTTTATTGATCTTGTCAACAAATATAAGGTAATAATTACAAAAATTGTATTTATATCTGTTACAGTAACTCGGCAGTAATATGTAGAACTATCTGTAAGCATTTGGCTGTTTTGTGAATTGTAAAAGCGTTCTTTATTGCTGACGTAAGTTTAATTTGTAGCTTATATAAAATTAGTGTAAAAAAAATGATATATTACAATTTAGAATTGGTAGAAGCGTGTATTAACCCAAAAAATGTAAAGCAATAAAAGGTTACAAGCAATTTTTATGATTAGATTAGGTAGGTTTGACTTCTTTATAAACAGTATAAGAATATCTATATTATAATATCAGAGAGAGATAATTTATCAATGATTCGTCGAGGGCTTGGTTCACGTGATAGCTGTAGTCGTGCTTTATGCATCCCTGAAGTTATCGGGCTGACCAAAAAAAACAATGACTAAATAGGTAATAGTTTTCTAATATTTAGGGTGATTTCTTTCCAGCCTTCCTATATGATATGCAGTCCAACTATGATGACAACATTTACTAAGCCAGAGAATGCAAGTAAATGCGACTTCACTTGCTTTGAATTCATAGTTGTAGCGGGCAGCGCCGTACATTTGGAGTTACTTCAAAATATCCGTGTAAGAAAAAAAACAAAATACACCATTTTCTTCTTACGTCGTAGAAGTACTCATTATGTCTTATTTTACAGAAAGTTTCACCAAAAATAGAACTATATGGCATGTACGGTATGAGTGAAATAGGAGGTCTCGCGTTTTATGACAAGAATCCTCCTCAGGGCTCTATGGGACGACCTTTTGGGCTATTGGAATATAGGGTAAGGATAAATTAAATTACAGGCTCCTAACATAAAAACTATAAGACATAAGATTGTTTATTGCCAAAAAGTTGTGTACAGTCAACTACAAAGAGATGTATCCATGTTAGGCTTACAAAATGAAGTAAATTTTCATTTGCCACAATGAACTACCCTTGGTTCGTGACATTTCTAGTAGTAATCAAACTTTATATTATCATCGACTTGTTTAATATGCAACAATGATATAACCCACTATTTTTCCTTAGGTGATACATAATAATAGCATTTAAAATGAATCGAATATAGTATAAGATGCGGTGGATACTGAAAATGTCACGAAGTAAGGGTAAATAATTTTTGCATACTAAAAGTTCCTTCATTTTGTAAGACTAACATGGATACATCTCTTTGTAGTTGACTATACATTGTTTTATAGTAGTATAAGTATAAACAGTAAGACATTTAAATGCTATAAGAATTAGTCGTTGAGACCCAAACTAAGCTCTAGGCTTGTATCTTGAGCCTCAGGAGTGAGTGGGGTGTGGTGTGGTGTTGTGCTTGATTCTGAAGATTAGTTAATCTATTTATTATTTTAGTTGTACAATCTCAAGTAAATTAGTGTAAAAAATATTTTTGTTCAATTTATTACAGTTAGTAGATCCTGATACAAAATCGAATGTTATTGAACCTCATGTAAAAGGAGAGCTCTGGCTGAAGGGACCGGGTGTTTGTAAGGTAAGAATATAATATATAATATTATGTTGCCATCTAATAAAATAGCCACTTAATTAGATGTCAAGGCCGTTTAAGTGCCGGCATCCAATCACTCGCCTAGGCTGATGGTTAATTGAACTAAATTCTCTCAACATTTACCTGGCTTATTGAAAACCAGCTCTTTAAATATGGCTAACCAAGGTTCAGCCAAATGATTCTAATTAGAAAATCTTTCAATAATTATTTGTTATCTGAAGGGTGACCATTTTATCATGGTACAACAACCATTTTTTAAATAGGCTAGATGTGTTTCTGTATTTTCAGGGATATTATAACAAACCCGAAGTAACTAAAGAAGCATTCGTTGAAGATGGCTGGTTCAGAACTGGTGATATTTTCTACAGAGATGAGAATTTCTTCTTTTACTTTGTTGAACGGCTCAAACTACTGCTGAAGTACAGGAACCATCAGGTAAAGAGTTAGTTTTATCAGAAGTGCTTAAAGCATCATAACACATTACAACCACCAATAATTGTTTATAATCAACATCTATAAAGATTATGATAGATACGAGTATCACTACTTATATAATAAGTATTATTATAAAATAAAGTCGCGCCCATGTGTGTCTGTCTATTCCTTCGTGAAGGTGCAAAGTGCGCACGGGTCCACTAGTTAAATTTAAAATATAAACTATATTTTAGAGCTGAATAATAAGGGTCGGTTTCTGTGAGAAGCTAACTCTAGATTTTTTTATACAACGTAGTAGAAGACGCGCAAGACGCTCTCCTGATGGTAAGAGATAACGCTGCCCATAATTACACTGTGATACCCAGAATTTTACAAAGGTAAAAGTCTAGGTGCACTGCACCAACGCTTCTTACTTGAAAATCATAAATAAGTTAAAACTCTTCACCCCAGTAATTTCACTAGCTACAGTGCCCTCATAACTTCTACCGAAGCACGGTAATGTTTGCACATCACTGCTCAGGCGGTAGAATAACTGGCACTGTTGGGGTACCTACCTAGTCGACCTCCTGCAAAGGAAGTCTACCCCCGACCCCCGGTAAAAGATATGTTATTATTATACTCGTCAACTGATAAGATTACCTATCTTTCTCTCTCGAAGTCTTATAGCGTTAGGTGATGTCATTATGATTCATATTGTTAACTTTAACTTGTATTATACCGATGTATATTCAGATATCCCCGTTGGAGTTGGAGTCAGTGATCAGGCGGCACCCCGGCGTGACGGACGTGGCGGTGACAGGCATCCCGCATCACGAGTTCGGAGATCTTGCCGTCGCATGCGTCGTCACCAACTCCACACACACTGTCACTGCGCAGGAGATTAAAGACTTGGTCAAAAGTAAGTCCTGTTGGTTCAAATACTGAAGGCGAAAAAAACAGCGAACAGCCTAATACCATAGTAAAATCAATTATATTGCAAGACAATCATGCAATAAAGGAAAACGAAACGTAAGACAACGAATTTAAAAGCAAAAAGAGTACACGAAATACTAATTAGTATACTGAATAGGATAAACCGATGCTCCACTTCTCAGGTTCTAATTCAAAAAGTGCTATAAGTATTGCCATTCAACGTGGCAATGCTGCCAGCATTCTGGGCACTCTGCCAACTGACAGTGGTTTGGAGCACTTGGATTTTCTGTAGAACGGCTTGTGGCCGATCTGTGGTTAATAAAAGTGTTCTTTACTGCTGTAGTAGCTGTAGTATTGTTAGTTTGGTTTTCTCAATAAAGGCATTTGCCAATAAAAAAAAAAAAAAAATTGCTTTTGATATTTTGATTTGTTTGGAGATTTCAAATAAGAGGCTATTATTACTAATAGGTGATACTCCTAAAAAATCGAAAGTTTTCACGAGATAACTTTACCAAAAATTTCAGATTCACTGACGGACACCAAGCAGTTGCGTGGAGGCGTTATCTTCATGGAGAGGCTTCCTTTGACACCATCCACTAAGCTGGACAGAAGGAAACTCAAAGAAATGGTCCTAACGATGGAGAGAGAATAGAATGAAACATAGTTTAGTCCATTTTGTTCTGTTGAAGTATAAACGCAAATTATATTTTATCTTTTTTTAGTTTGGTCAATATTAAATATAATATAGTTTCAAACCATTGTTATTATTTAATACGTACCTACTGTGGTTCATTTTAAAATAAATGACCTGAATATGAAATTTCAATATAGTATCTTTGTGTATCAATAAAAGGTTGTACAGTATACTGCAAATAAATGATTAAAAAAATAACAGTTTTAAAATCGGCAAAAAAGGGGAGGTTTCTCAATACTACTGTACCTTTTGTGTTAAACGTAGATGACGAGTGACGTATAAAATATGCGTTCCTTCATCATTGCATTATTTCCTCGGTTAACCGGTTTGGTGCCATAGATCTAGCCATGGAGTTGCGTATAGATTGCGTATACAAAGCCGAGCAGGACAAAAAATAATCTCTCAATGATATAATAATATTATTATAAGATAGAAAATTGTTACTGTGGCCGTTTCTGGTTTACAGGTTCGTATGAATTGCCTAGACAGACCTAACTAGCGTGTCAGAATTTTGATATTTGATAAATCAAAATTGGTCACGAGTTTTTGGATTGTCTATATCTACGTATATATGCTAGATTTATAGACCTAGGTCTAGCATGCAACGAGAATTGGCATATTTTAAGGTGTATATGATTTGTTTTGTAAAAAGTGACAAAGTTTTTCTTATTAACCGCTTCTCGTCTTGCGATCTGTGGTACTAAACCGGTCCACTTGGTCAAGGTAACACGAAGGACGTTGCGGCGCTGTATTGTATCTATAACTACATTTATTATATTTTTTAAAAGGGGAAAACACCTTCGCAGCTTCCTTCCACCATGGGATCAACGGAGGGAGAAATGTGGGACTGGAACCCATTAAGTACAATCAATCCCTAGTGAAATAGGTCTCCATCAAAAACGGGACGAGATGGGGTCACGGTAGCATTCAACATCTTACCCTAAATTATTATAAAGATTTAAAATTATATAACTAAGAGAGATATTACAAAATATTATAACTTATTTGATTTAAGGTCATGCATGTATTGAATATACTTACAATAAATAGTTAAAAGCAGTCGATTTTCACGAAAACATTATTTACATATTTTATATATAAATTGAATTCTTTAGCGCATGTAATGGTACCTACTTCTGAGCATATAGAAGGTCAATCCTTTTAATTAAATTTATCTTACTATTATTATAAACGTGAAAGTTTGTAAGAATGGATGTCTGGATGTGAGGATGTTTGTTACTATTTCACGCCTAAACGGGTGGACCGATTGAGCTGAAATTTTGTATAGAGATAGCTTAGACCCTGGAATAACTTATAGGCTACATAAGTACTGCGGGTAAAACCGCTGGGCGCAGCTAGTTTATAATATTTACACTCGGTGATCTCTTCAGACGGTATTTATATCTACGGTTAGAAATCGCATAATATTTTAATTTTTCAATTTCATTTATTCAATAACAACGTAACATTGTATTTGAAATATGCATACAAAGGAAAATAAAAATAACAAACGATAAAAATGCGTGTGTTAGTAATTATTTGAGTGTTTATGATATTGCATAGAACACTGAAATAATTACACACACGCATTACAAATATTATTATTCATCTGTAACCTAGAATTCATTAACAGTAACTGGGCAGTGATCGTCGATCGTCCCGACTTGTAGTGTGCCGCTGACGTTTTTTATATGTCTTGTTAGAAGTTGGAAGCGATTAAAATATTAATTATATCATAAACAAAAGTGTCCATTTTATTCTTGCTCCAAGTTAAAACGTTATAAGGTAAAGCATGAGATTTGTGCCAGTCATCGTCAATTAATCTTTATTGTGTACCTACTTCATTTGATAGATCTGAGAATTGATCGTAAGTATTTTTCAACCGATGCGAACGTTGCGGGAGTCAGTATTAAGTGCTTATAAAATATAAAATTTAAATTTCTTGCTTCCTCCATAAAAAAGTTGTCAGGGGGTCAATAGTGCCGTGAATTAGGTACTTAACATTACGATGCCCTCAAGATATATTGCTAAGATAAGCATATTTGAATAATTTGTCGTTAAATGTCTTATCATTATTATAATATTACTATCTTCAGTGACAATGGCAAACACATCTATCTCAGCACTCATTCACAACCTACCAGTTTCCAGATTCTAATAATTAAACTAATATATTATTGTTATAGTCTTAAAATGTCGATATTGAACCGCGGCAGTGATGCAGTGCACTGGTACATGAGTGAGATGAGTGCTCGAGTGGTGAGCGAGACAGCGATACCGAGCGACCGACACCATCTCGGGAAACTGATCCTGCGGGGACTGCGAGATGCACCGGACTTCGTTTTACAGGTAACTAATGATATTCTAATGATCTTGTACATGTTCAATAGTAATAATTGTTTTTTTTTTATTATTGTATGTTTGAATACGCACTAACGTTGCTACTATCGAGCTTGTCACCTATAAAATGTATTAATGGACTCAGTTGTTTTGTAACCTAAACTATTAATTAATTAATCTTGGTCAACTCGTCTCCATCATTTTTATTGTTTTTCAGATTGATGGCGCAACAGGCAAATCAGAAAATTTTCAATCAGTCCTGGAAAGATCGGTAAGATGCGCCAGCGGCTTTAGGAAATTGGGTCTAAAAGTAGGAGACAACATAGTTCTGATGTCACCAAACCATCTAGATCTGTCCATACCGTTCTATGCTGCTTTATATCTTGGGATAGGAATCGCTGCGTTGGATGCCTATTTAGGAGTATGTAAGTAATTTGCCAATATTATCTAAGGAATGAAAAGCCAAGAGAGTTGAGCTGGACTAATTAAAAGAACAGACTTATTAAGTAAGATGGAATACAACAAGAGAAATGATTTTCAATCAATCATTAAAAATTAGTGACTCGCCCTGGCTTACAGGTACTTACATAAACCTTACTCTTAATCACTCTATGTATACAGCGGAAGCGACTGCATTTTGTACTATGTAAAAAAGTAGAATGAAAAACACCGACGAAGAACATACGTAGACACAGCCAAGCCTGATAAGTCTATCAGATTATATCGATGTTGTTTTCAGAAGTTCGTGTAAATTGTCAATTAATCTAAGATTAAATGCATTTGCTAGACATAGTCTAATACTAAAGCCGTTCAAGGGATTCCCCTGGTTCGACAACTCAGGTTTTTCCTAGTTTAGAATGACATTAATGAAAATCTTTTGCGGAAACATGCACTTAGATTTTTTAGGCAATTGTAATTGTACCACTAAGAAGATTCATCAGAGAATTCTTAAGAGATAATTTTTGTACCAAATCTTCTGAAGAATTCTGGAAATATCATTATACGAGTATATTTATTTATTTCAGTTGAATTACAACAAATGTTCAAGATAAACGAAGCTAAAATCGTCTTTTGTCAAAACGAAAGAGCTCCTATGGTTAAGGAAGCTTTGAAGAATGTAAATCTGGATGCCACGGTTATAACTTTTGATGATAGCAGTGATTGCATGACTTTGCTTGATTTCCTGACTAAATTATATGCAGAAGACGCCGATGTGGAGAACTTCAGGTGAATAGAACTACTTTGGTTTTATGAGCAATTGGTTTTAGATTTGACTGCTGATCTTTGTTAATTACCATTTCTAGGGCTACAGATTTTGATCCAGATGAAACTATTGCTCTACTTGTATCAACAAGTGGAACCACTGGTTTGCCGAAGGCTGCTGCTCTAACGCACAAGAATTTTGCGCTTTCAGTCCCATATCTTTGGTGGTGAGTTTACCAATATGGTAATAATATGTACAATATTAAAATTTACACATAATTAGGGTACATGCTCAATTTTTTCTAATACTATGTTTACACGTTCTGTATCTAGTCCAACAGCACATTTTACCCTACTTACCCTGTCAGAGTCAAATAACAAATAATTATGGATAACGAAACCGTGGCAGTGAATGAGACCAATTCAGAATCAGATGTTGGCTTTGGTCGCTATTCAAGAACTTGAAAGTAACGCTGAACACATTGGGTGTGTCCGATGACTTGTTATCATTAATAAGTACAAGGTTTAGAAGTAATATCACTGGTACTTCTATAATATAATATTTTTTGCAGCTTTTCATTCACCAAGTTTCCAACACCCACGCGCTTGGCGTTAATCGTGTCACCTCTCCAGTGGATGACGGCTGTGTTCCATTACTTATTTAGCCCAATCTTGAGGTACACGAGGTTACAGTCTTCATCTCCTGTCACTGAAGAACATTTTATTACACTCGTCAACAAATACAGGGTAATAATATACAATTACAGAAACATATAAATCAGTAACATTTATTATAACGTCCTTATGATGTCTGACACCCCTAAACTCCTAAAGCTTTTAATAATTTGCTTCATTATAATTTATTTTACATAATATTTAATTTGCTTTGCTTTGAAATTAGCAGTTGATCTAACATAGTATTTCAATAAAGTTTTTTTGTAACTCGTTTTGTTTTTAATACGAAATTGGCAGGATATCTTTTCTCGCTGCTCATCCATTCCAATACTCCATATTGATGTTTGGTCAGTCAAATTACTGCCCAGGGACCGTTATGAGTGCAACCCAACGAACTAACGAATTAAAGGATTGATCTTTTCCAGCCTTCCTATATGTTATGCAGTCCCACTATGATGGCGACATTCACGAAGCCGGAGAATGTGGAAATATGTGACTTTACTTGCTTCGAGTTCATGATTTTAGGAGGCAGCGGCGTACATGTGGAGTTACTTCAACATATCCGTGTAAGCAACTATTAAATTTAAAAATATAATAAATTATTTACTTTATATATTTATAATTTTCTGCTTTGATTAAAATAAAATGGGAAGAACTTGGGCCTGCTGGGTAGGTAAATGTTGGATGCCGTGCCAACTCGATTAAAGTAAAGTTGTGTGCATGAACCTAATTGGAACGGTCTATTTGCGAAACGCCTGTACCGTATCTTCCCTTTTAATTTTATTCGAAGAGTTTCTGTTAATAATATCATATTATATTTCTTAACAATATTATATTTTGCAGAAAATCTCACCAAAAATAGAACTATACGGCATGTACGGTATGAGTGAGACAGGATGTGTGGTATTTTTCGACAAAAGTCCTCCTCTAGGGTCATTGGGGCGACCTTATGGATTATTTGAATACAGGGTAAGAAAACTACGAAAGCCCCAAACTCTTTATGGATATTAATTTCATTATAAACTTTAATGTTATTCCTCCAAAACAGTTGGTAGATCCTGATACTAAAACAGATGTCATTGAACCTCATGTAAAAGGAGAGCTCTGGCTAAAGGGGCCGGGTGTTTGTAAGGTAAAAATATATTACATCATTTTTTTAATAAATCTGGCGCATTGTCTTTGAGTCTTAAGCCGTGTCTCCAGCTCGTCGGTCTACAGTGTAGTAGTCTACAGTGTCGGTCTACACAATTCACAATCAACAAAAACATCATAACATTTTTCACATAAAGTTGTCAAACTACACATTTTTGTTTGCACCAACAGTTTTTTTGCTTTCCATGCCCAAGGGAAAGCATGTACAACAAAAATAAAATATTATGCTTTTCATGACTCTCTCAAAGGCATGTTATTGCTGATGTCAAACTGCCTTGATCTTTATTTTCCAGTGTGACTGTGATTTTCCAGGGATATTACAACAGACCTGAAGTAACTAAAGAAACTTTCGTAGAAGATGGATGGCTCAGAACTGGTGATATTTTCTACAGAGATGAGAATTTCTTCTTTTATTTTGTTGACCGTCTCAAATTACTGCTAAAATACAGGAACCATCAGGTACGAAGACTTTTTAGAGAGTTTTAGTATAAGAACGTGGGATTAATGCTTTAGGTTATAATAATAAATTAATATAATATTTATATAATATAATAAATTATTATTGTAATTTATTAAATTGATTATTATAATAATTCAATGCTCATTAAAAAATATCTTTATCTGCTGATGACTTTTATGGCTATCGTCTTTGTCATGTTTTGCAATATCCAATAATATTAATATCTATTGTGGCAGATACCATCACCATATTGGCTATACCACTATTTTGATAGTATTATATTATTATGTACCTACGTTCATAAGTTTCGACAAAGGCGCAAAACATGATGGATCCACTATTACTGGATGCATCATTATATTTAGGCGCGTAAAACATAGTAGATGAGATGATGATGATGGTTAGTGATCTTTGCACCAGTGCAGAGGGCCTATTGGCTATTTCACTCCCATTACGATTGATGACAACTTCAATGTACATTACTGCGTTTGTTATTTTACTCATATTAATGAGAAGGTTTAAGCAAGTAATGTACGCATTTTAGTCAACAGATTCTATTGTTTTACATGTCGTTGGATGATAGCCAATAGGCCCTCAGGACGTAACATTATTAACATAGATTTTTACCTTTGATTTCTAATATTCCGTTGAATATTCAGATATCCCCGTTGGAGTTGGAGTCAGTGATCAGGCGACACCCCGGCGTGACGGACGTGGCGGTGACAGGCATCCCGCATCACGAGTTCGGAGATCTTGCCGTCGCATGCGTCGTCACCAACTCCAAACACACTGTCACTGCACAAGAAATCAAGGATTTAGTCAAAAGTCAGTGGTTATCTTGAATATTTTGTCGCAGTTCTATTTTAGGGTAAAAGTTACTGATTCGGCACGAAATTTGTGGAATTGGATTGACAGAAACGGATTTACAAAATCATCACCATCCTACAAAATCATTAGCTTACATTCATCCACTGTTGGACATACTCCACTTACTCTCGGTGCTCCTGGGAATATCATCGCCCATATCGCCCATGGGCACCATACACTTTGTTTTCCGAGGCGTTGTCTCCACTTGAGAACTCATTTACCTCATCGGTTATCGGTTCTGTGGCAAATGTAAAGAAAGAAAAAAAACCAGCAATGTGACCAGCCCATTGCTTCTAGCTTTTAAAAAAAACGAAAGTTAAATATACTCGTATGTAAAATTATAATAGGGTATATTATGTGTACGTGCGAGCGTGTGTGTTGTAGTATAGAGTGTTATAATATGTTCTTATGTGATAACTTACGAGTAAATATTTACCGGGGGTAGACTTCCTTTGCAGGAGGTCGTCTAGGTGGGTACCCCAACAGTGCCAGTTATTCTACCGCCTGAGCAGTGATGTGCAAATATCACTGTGCTCCGGTAGGAGGGCACTGTAGCTAGTGAAATTACTGGGCTAAAGAGTCTTAACATCTCATGACTCTTGAGTAAGAAGCGTTGGTGCAGTGCTCCTAGAATTTCACATAATTGTGAAATCCTAGGTTACACTGTACTGATTATGGGCAGCCGTTATCTCTTAACATCAGGAGAGCGTCTTGCTCGTCTTCTACTTCATCAAATAAAAAAAAAAAAAAAAAATAAACTTTCAGATTCACTGACGGACACCAAGCAGCTGCGTGGAGGTGTTATCTTCATGGAGAGGTTTCCTTTGACACCTTCCACCAAGCTGGATAGAAGGAAACTGAAAGAAATAGTCCTAACAATGGAGAGAGAATAGAAGCTAACCTAGTTTACTTTACAATCATCGAAACAGTTCCATCTTATGCGATATTAATCTTTGTTCTTATTATATTTTTTCGGTTTATAACTTTATACAAATATGTAAAATAATTACATGGGTATAGCTAATTTGATAGGATATAAATAAAGTGGTAATAAATGATAACATTTTTATTGTCTACCTACTGCCACCCCTCTAAGTTGAATAGCCTTGCCACATTTGTCTTCATCACTCGTAGCTACATATCCATCAGCCTTCAATTACAATATTCACCGTTTGTGGAAATAGGTTTCCCTTAGCTAACTCTGAGACACTTAATTACCCCATATATATTTTATTAATACGAGAACAGTTTCCTTTCAAGTTAACTTGTGGTCACAGGTGGAATTTTAATATAGTTTTGAAGTATATAATTTATCTCTGCCAGTTATAATTTTACCTTTGATATTATGCAGACTGCAGAAACCAGACCCAGCGGTAACACCCAGCGGTATTATTTGCTGAAAAGCGGGCTATGGCTATCAACATCATGAATTTCATCTAAATCACGTCAGTCGTTTAATCATGAAGAGGCAACAAATACACAATTACATACATTCACATTATAATATTAATAGGACTATCTAATATAATAAATTGTAAAGAATAAGTTATCGCTGTGATAGGTCTTATCATTATCAAATGGAAGCACACCTACTCGTATCTTAATATTGTCTGAACAAGACGTGCTCACATTTTATTAAATTTTCATTTTCTTGTCCTAAAATGTCGATATTGAACCGCGGTAGTGATGCAGTGCACTGGTACATGAGTGAGATGAGTGCTCGAGTGGTGAGCGAGACAGCGATACCGAGCGACCGACACCATCTCGGGAAACTGATCCTGCGGGGACTGCGAGATGCACCGGACTTCGTTTTACAAGTAAGGCTTTTATGTCAAAATGCAGTTTGTTCCGCGGAACATTAGTTTAGCTGGCAGGTGCACTTTAAGAATGGGACTCAACGTTATTATCTTCAACATCAACCCTTGTTTTTAATAATTATCTAAAAAATAATTAAATTGAATGCCTAAGGGCTTCTTCCTAAGGAATGCTTTAATTTTCTGTAGTTACTTTACCTCTAATCACGTTTGCCTTACCTTAATATGTTGCACCTGTTCTTTTATTTACATTTTGTGAAGTGGCGTGTGTATAATTTGATGATGTTAAAATTAATAATTTTAATCCATATTTTTCACAGATTGATGGTGCGACAGGCAAATCTGAGTCTTTTAAATCAGCCCTTGAAAGGTCAGTGCGATGTGCCAGCAACATCAAGAAATTGGGTCTGAAGGTGGGTGACAATATAGTCATTATGGGACCAAACCATTTGGACCTGGCCATTCCAGTGTATGCATCTCTGTACCTTGGAATAGGAATTTCTGCGTTGGATACCAATCTTGGTGTCTGTGAGTATCTGAAACTCTTTAATCCTAGAATTAGTTTTCTTCTTCATAAAATCAAATATCTCTTAAGAATGAATTTGTAGATTTAGACCATATTTTCTACCTACAGAAATATTGAGAACTAGATTATCGTAATATTTTTTTTTAAGTCGACGTAACACACGCCAAACGCGCGGGATAGCGGTCGTGATCTATTTGTTGTTCTTGACTGCGCCGGTTTGCGCTTTATACATAATTTATGTATGTAAAATTTTACAATTCAAACATTACAAAGATCGTCCAGGATCGCGACCGCTTTCCCGCGAGTTCCGGCGTCTGCGTATTGTTGGCCTTATGATAAAGTTTTAGACTAGTCCATTTTTACCAGATTAGCAAATTTCAGGTAGTAACTACACTATCTATGAGCTAATAGATAAAATACCTTTCTAATTTACCTACCTAAGCTCGCGTTAGTTCTACCTTTGCCCAATAGGATTAGATAAGGTAGGACATAATCGCAACGTCAATCATTATTTTTTATATCTGGGGATTTGAAGGCGTTATTTGTTTTTATAATCCAACTAGCTGCGCCCAGCGGTTTTACCCGCAGTACTTATATAGCTTATGTATTATTCCAGGGTCTAAGCTATCTCTATACCAAATTTCAGCTCAATCGGTCCACCCGTTTAGGTGTGAAGAAGTAACAAACATACACACTCACAAACTTTCGCATTTATAATATTAGTGTAATAAGTGTACCTATTATTTGTTTTTTTCATTGATAACTTGAAATGAACAATGGATGTTATGCTTTTCCAGTTGAATTAGAACAAATGTTCAGGATAAATGAGGCAAAAATTGTGTTTTGTCAAAACGAAAGAGCTCGATTCGTAAAGGAAGCATTGAAGAAAGTCAATATGGATGCGACAGTTATAACTTTTGATAATAGCAGTGATTGCACTACTCTTCATGATTTTCTGGCAAATTCTGATGTTGATATTAAAAATTTTAGGTGAGGTTCATAATAATTTATTAAAATCTCGAATAAAAATTATATAAAGAACGAAAGTAGTACATGTAGGAGGTTGAAAATGCCTCTTACCTTAAGGATAACTAGTTTTGTTAAATATTACCAAAAGATTATATCATTATTAGACTAAAGATGTTCAACGCCCAATACCCAAACTTTGTTCGGGTTGCCAAATGCACTTGCGATTTCAACCAGGTTGTCGATCTATCATGCTACTCGTATTCCATAAAAAATAAGACTTATCAATTCAGTTGCAAATACAAAATGGAGCAAATAAAAAAGAAATATGATAGATGTAAAAACAAAGAGTAAATGGCAAATATAATTTATTTCCAGAGCTGAAGATTTTGACACTGCTCAAACCATAGCATTGCTCGTATCAACCAGCGGGACAACTGGCCTACCGAAGGCTGTTTCACTCACGCACAAGAACCTTGCACTCACAACTCCTTATATTTGGTGGTAAGTTCGTAAGGACGCTTGGTTTCCTTAAGGTTCTTAAATTGGGCTCAAGTCACTTGGTTTTTTTTTATTCATTATAGGTTAACCTTTGACCATGATCTCGCGTAATGTTAAGCAACGGTGCGTTCGTAGATGGCAGCAGACTATACCTTGAAGGCTGAATAAATCCCTCCCTGGCTTCACTGAACATCATGCCGGAACACGGTCACAATGACCGCTTGGCGACACGGTATTGTCCAGTGGGTGGTAACTAGCCACGGCCGAAGCATACCACCAGTATAGAGAATGGAAAAACCGCACCAACTAATTAAATCATTGGTGCGGGGCTGAGATTCGCACTCGGTGGTCCAGATTTGCATCCGCACCACATAACCCCTTGGGTTGAATGGCCGCTTGAACTGGATTTTCTGTAGAATAGCGTTTGGCCAATCTGTAGGCAGCTATAATACAAGTGTTCTTTAATGCTGTAGTAGCTATGCTATATAGTACTATTTCCTTGTTTTTTTGTAAATAAAGGCATTTCCCCCATAATAAAAACATTAAAGAATGTCATTTCCTCGCACGCTCGCACATTATTTACTCTCAATTTTCCTAATGTCTTAAATCTTTAGATTTAAAATCTATCCCAGGCTTACGCACACCAAGTTCCCTACACCGACACACGTGGTTCTGATACCAGCGCCTCTCCAGTGGCTGACGGCGGGCTTCCATTTCCTCTACGGCCCTATATTGAGGTACACGAGGCTCCAGTCTTCCTCTGCACTCACTGAACAACATTTTGTTGATCTCGTCAATAAATACAGGGTAACTTGACTCATGTTCACTGTTCACAATCTTATTACCACCATAGTAACTGTAGGTATTAGGTATGCTATCGCATGCTGCTCCTCTATTTTAACATTATAATAATATCTACTTATGAAAATCTACTTTTCTGGTCCTTGGGCAAATGTTATATTAGAATTATTCTGAGGTGGTTTCCTTAATTTCTGGAAAAATATTCACTAAAGTTCCTGGAATTGGGTTTTTAGAAGTTAGTTTAGTTAGCTGTAGTTTTAAATTTTAAACGTTTTTCAGCCTTCCTACATGATAATCAGTCCGACTATGATAACAACATTTACAAAGCCAGAAAACATGGAGAAATGTGACCTCTCTTGCTTTGAAGTCATCATTGTAGGAGGCAGTGCTGTTCCCTTGGAGTTACTTGAGAAGATTCGCGTAAGAGACTTTAGATTTTTTAATTGATTCGAAAGTTATATGTCATATTATGTAATGAGAACGATGCTGAAAATACGCAAATAACACAGTACTTCTTTCGTAAAATGTCATTGTGTGCACGGAAATAGAATAATCTTCCATCAGTTATCTATAATACTTAATGATACTAATTTATATAAAAGCTTCCAACGACCGAGAAAAAAGCTTCTTCTTTGCCTTTATACTGGTCTATAAATATCTGTCATTTTCAGATTAAATCACCTAAAACAGAATTATTTGGCATGTACGGCATGAGTGAGATAGGTGGAATGGGATTTTTGGACAGAAACTCTCCCTCAAACTCTATGGGACGACCTTATGGACTGTTTGAATATCGGGTAAGGAAACCATCATATTGATTATATCTGCTGCTAACATTCTGGACACGCGGCTATCTGATGATCAGAGCACTTGAATTTGCTGTTCCTAGAGGATGTAAGTAGGCGTGTACAGTGTGCAGATCTGTGGTTAATACAAGTGTTTACTACTGCTGTAGATGCTGTAATATTGTTTCATCGTAAAGGCTGTTAAAATTAAGTCATAGAGGTCATTATGTTCCCAGTATTACGTTTTATTTTGGTTTTGATTTCAGTTAGTGGATCCTGACACCAAAACCGATATTGTCGAACCTCGTGTAAATGGAGAACTCTGGATGAGAGGACCGAGTATTTGTAAGGTAAGTTAAGGAAATGATATGTGACGTGTTTAGATGTGGCTATACAACGTTATAATTAAACAAGTCTACTTACTTTTCCAAAAATTTCATCATCATCATCTCAGACATGGGACGTTCACTGCTGGAAACTGGAAGCGATCTGCATCGAGCGTCTTCCGGCGACGTCTATAAGATTATCTGTCCACCTTGGAGGTGGAGGTCCTACGCTGCGTTTGCAAGTACATGGTCACCACTCGAGCACTTGCAAAAGTTAACTACTGACTACTAATAAAATATGTTTTAAATGTAATAATTAAATATTTCCAGGGATATTACAACAATCCCGAAATAACCAAAGAATCCTTCGAAGGTGAATGGTTCAAAACCGGCGATATTTTCTACAGAGACGAGAATTTCTTCTTCTACTTTGTGGAACGTTTCAAACAGTTGCTTAAATATAGAAACCACCAGGTGAGAACATTCAAATTTAATGCCTCCTAATAATAAGTAGATACGTCGTTTTTCGCCGTCTTTCTTATGTTCTTCTCTCCTTCATCAAAAAGTAGGCGTATTAGAAATAAAATCTCAACCTAGTTTGACAAAGTGTTGTATAGAATAAACAATAAACATATCGATTCTGTTCTTCAGAGATAGAATGCAATAGAAACATACTATGCGACTCACTGCAATCTGATCTATAAAATTGTAACTATCTCTATTCTCTATATTCAGATATCGCCGTTGGAGTTGGAGTCAGTGATCAGGCGACACCCCGGCGTGACGGACGTGGCGGTGACAGGCATCCCGCATCACGAGTTCGGAGATCTTGCCGTCGCATGCGTCGTCACCAACTCCACACACACTGTCACTGCACCGGAGATTAAGGATTTGGTTAAAAGTGAGTCTGTGATTATGATCTGCTTATGAGTTATACATCTTACCTACTATATTAACGCGGGGGACGTTACATGTGATAGAAAAATCATAAAAAAAAATAATTAGTTTGAATTATAATTCTATTGAAAAATATTACTAAGTTCTGACATCTATTTCATATCACAGAGAATGTTAATTTTCACACACCAACACATGTGTGAAAATTGACATTCTCCTCTCAATGCACTATTTTGTGGAAGACAACTAATAAAAAAGACAACGAAAAATCGTTATTTGCGATAAAACCGCCAATTGTTACACTTAAATTAGATATTATAGCACGTAAAGCGGATGGCCGATGGGGTCGAAAAGTGCTCTACTAGTAGAGACCACGGACTAGCAATCGACCGACAACCAAGACGACCTTATAAAGGTCGACCTTAAAAAACCTTAAAAAACCGGAAGAGGCTAGATGCAGGTCACTTCCAACCGATATGTATGGAAGTCCAAAGAGGAGGCCTATGTTCAGCAGTGGACGTCCTATGGATGAGACGATGATGATCAGACATGACAATAATTGTTTAAGTGGCTTTTCAATTAAAGTTTAATCAATTTTTAGATTCATTGACTGACACAAAGCAACTGCGTGGTGGTGTTATCTTCATGAGAGAGCTTCCTATATCAGCCGCAACCAAACTGGACAAAAGGAAACTGAAGGAAATTGTCCTCAGTATGGAGAGAGAATAAAGAAGAAAAGGAATTGCGCCTTGGGAATATGGCAGAATGTTCATGGCAGAAGCTTCTAATAATGTTTCAATAAATAATAATAATAATGTCTTAGAAGGCTTTGATTTCTTTTAGTAATGGTGAAGTGTTTTACCTATAGGCTAAACCAGTAAAAATACTATTGTTGGAACCGTAGCTATGACCTAAATGAAATGACCTCTAAATGACCTTTATACAAAAAACAAATCTGTTCTGTCTGAGATTTTATGCCTCTAGAGCTGTAGACGTGTACGACAAGGTTTATAAACCGTATGTTTTGAAATATGTAAAGGTTATTTAAAAAAATATATAACAGAATTTACGTACGAATCGTTTTGTATTATTTCTTATGAAAAAATCCACTGAGCACACCTAGTTAATGTTTGGCCAATGTGACGCTATTAAGTAGCGGACAAGAAGAGATTCAGATTATAAAAGGAAACAAGGTATAAGTAACAATTATTTATTACAAAAAAAGCATAGGGTCAGCCTCAGGTCATTACTTCCATATTAACCGCACTTCCCTTATGACTCCTGTGGCCTCTGGCTCCGGTTCCGATAGGTCGGGTGAGTTGACCCAGTGTCGGGGGAGTTGACCCAAACTTCGGGTGAGTTGACCCGCTGTTCGGGTAATGCTGCCAGGTGTCCTGCAGCCTCTATATAGCCCCTCTATGGCCTCTGGTATTGGTTTTTTAAGAGAAACCAGGTTACACAGCTAAGGGCACACTTTTTTTTTAGAGAACTCCCAGCGATTATAAGGCTATTGATATGTAAAAAAATTAATAATTATTAGGTAGATTTTTAATTTATGTTTCCGAAAATAATTTAAATGTTAACTGAATATCAGAATTTTATTATCTGCTCGATTTATGTACAGTTAGTTTTATATACTTACGAGTATAAGTATAGCCTAAAGTGAATAAAACATAATATTTTCATTGTGACTAGCATGTTTTTAAGTACATATAAGTAAATTTACACATTGTAAAAATTTTGATGATTATGTAATCCTACTTCCTACTAATGTTATATATACAAAAATATGAATGTGTGTGTGTGAGTATTTATTACCTCTTCACGTCTAAACGATCGAACCGATTGAGGTAATATTTGGTATATTGGTAACTTAGACACTGAAACAACACATAGTCTACACATAGGTGAAGCTAGTCTAAATATGTTGTTACATATTTAGAGGAACTGATTGACTGACTGCTCTATTTACACAGAGATAGATAACACTATTGAAACACAGAAAGATATACAAAAATAAACTAAAGAAAAACAAAAAAAAACCTCTTTTAAAGAGGAACTGATTGACTGACTGCTCTATTTACACAGAGATAGATAACACTATTGAAACACAGAAAAATATATAAAAATAAACTTTAAAATAAAAACACTAATCTAGGGCCCAAACAGCTGAACTGATTTGGATGAAACTACTAGAGTTGCCGCGAATACTCGCTATTATTCGGTATTCGGCATTACTCGTCATTTTTTTTGATATTCGTCGAATACCGAATAATAGCTAGTATTATTCGGCATTCGGCGAATAGTCGTCGAAAATAAACTTTTAACGAACAAAAGAACTAATGAGATAAAAATAATCATTTTTTTAATTATTTTCCTTAATAAAACAATACACAATATCAATTATTATCTGTAATATGTGCCTGTGCCTATCATATTCATGAAATTAAATTAGTAAGGCTTTTTAATTAATATTTAAAATCCAACAGAGGCAGATTGTGGTGCAAAAAACATTTTTTTCTGCACGTTCTGGAGCAAGTCGGTACCTATCGTTTTTCCTCGTAAATTAAACCTGCCTCGGAAAATAGTCTTTCTGAATAAACAGAGCTTGCTGGTGTGATTAAGTATCGTTTAGCAAGCTTACTCAAAATTGGAAATCTATTCTTATTGGTACTCAAAGCCCACCATTCATATGGGTTTATTTTTCTGTCAGCCTTTGCTAATGCGATGTAGTTGGCGATTTCTTCAGCAGTGGCATTCTTGGGTTGCTCTTCAGTAGATTGCTCTATAGATGATTCTTCAAAAAATGCCCAAAATAGTTTATGAGTTTCCGAATCATGCTCACTTTCATTGTCTAAACATGTATAATATAGGTATGTATAACATGAAACAGATTTCTTTAACTTTATTGTTTTCTTTTCTCACAACCTTAGAAGAAATTAGATTTTTTTTTAATGTGTTTAATGTTTTTTTTATGTCGAATAGTAATGTCGAGTTATTCGACTATTCGCCAAAGTGAATGGCGATTAATCGGTATTCGACTATTCGCTATAAACACTATTCGCGGCAACTCTAGAAACTACACAATAAATAATAGTTTCCCAACGTAGTAAACTCTACTAAGAAAGAATTTCTTTACATGGGCAAAACCGCGAGCATAAGCTACCTATTATACCTTTAGTCTCTAGGTTGTAAAATAATATTTTCATTGCGAATAGCATGTTATTAAGTAGAATATGAATTTGCACTTTGTAAACATTGATTGAGCTGAAGTGGCAATGGGCAGGTCACATAGCGCGGAGAGCGGAAGGCCGATGGGGTCGAAAAGTGCTCGAGTGGAGACCATGGACTAGCAAACGCAGCGTAGGACGTCCACTCACAAGGTGGACAGACGACCTTATAAAGGTCGCCGGAAGACGCTGGATGCAGGTTGCTTCCAACCGGTACATATGGAAGTCCAAAGGGGAGGCCTATGTTCAGCAGTGGATATCTTACGGCTGAGATGATAATGATGATGAAACATTGATTGTAATATACATAGGTATACAAGCTTATGCTCCCAGCTTTGCCCGCGTGGCCAAAATTTAATAATAAATACATAATTTTATTTTATTACCATCTAAGTACCACCAAAGTCCATCAAAGTACTCGTCAAGACCAGTCAAATGAGCACAAACTCGATGGGGTTGCGTCGTTTAATTACGGAGTTCCTATGGCCACCTTCCAGCCCCATCATCAGATCAACTCCATGTCATAATTATATTGCATTGTCATCCGATATAAAAACATGCATGCCAAATTTCAGCTCAATCAGAAACCGGGTAGTGGATTAAATTAAACTTGCAAGATTTGATTATAGACAGAAAACAGACAGGTGAAACTCGACTTTCCACCGTCGTATCTAAATAACAAATCGTACACGATACACGTAACTTACTGTATCAGAATTATGATAACAATAATATCAAATAATATGATACATGTTCTCGCATCTGTTTCAGAGTTACTTGAAATTTTCAAGAATAAACATCTCGTGAGGTATTCCATTTAACAATAACTAATAACTTTATTTAATGTTGTTACTATTAACTGTAACATTTGTGTAAAATTAAAAAAAGAACTCATAAAAATCTAAAAAATATTAGTTATTATAATATTTAGTGTTAATTCCGCTTCAAATTTGTGAGTGAGATGGCGAGGAATTCTACCGATACCAAAAAATGTAGTATTAATTCCACCACCGAGTGCACCACCCGCCCTCCCGCATATGCATGCATTAATGGTTATAACTAATAGTTAGTGTTAGTTATGTGGTAACGAGAAACTTAGCTAGAAAAAATTGTAAAAATAAATAAAAAAAAATAAAAATTCTAAGAAAAAATGGTACACTAAATATTATAATAACTAATATTTGTTATAATGGATTTCCGAAAAGTAACGCCTGATTCCATTAATTATCATAAAAACTTTTAGCGCTTTTAGCGATATAAGACTGCTGGTTATAACATCATTGTTTTGTTTGTTTATTACCGTTGTAAATTATTAATTTTAATGTGGTGTTGCAATAAAGTATTAATATTTAATTAATCTTGTTTTTTTGCGTTACATAATTACTATAGGACTAGAATTATTAGATATTATATTATAGGATCTAAATTTAAAGCCTTTTTAAAAACATTAATATTATTTAATTACTACTGTTTAAATATGTAGGGAATAAAATTATCTATTGTTGACATTTTTTTTTAGTGTAGAATGTGTTCGCAAGTTTCAATATTGAACCGCGGTAGTGATGCAGTGCACTGGTACATGAGTGAGATGAGTGCTCGAGTGGTGAGCGAGACAGCGATACCGAGCGACCGACACCATCTCGGGAAACTGATCCTGCGGGGATTGCGAGATGCGCCGGACTTCGTTTTACAGGTAATAAAATGTTTAACCTAATCCAATTATTAGCAGTGCAGGACTATCAAAGAGTATATAAATATCTAATACTATCATGCTTTTTTTATTTACTCCTTTTTTACAAGCTTTTATTTAATTTCACCTGTTCGTTGTCTGTCTGTAATCAAATCTTACAAGTTTAATTGGATCCACTTACCGGTTTATTTTATTAATCAGATTATTATTATTATTATGAGCCTGTGGTGTCCCACTGCAGGGCAAAGGCCTCCCTCCCCTCTTTCCACCTTTCTCTGTCTTGAGCTATAATATACCATTCCTCGAGGTGTTAATCAGATGACAATGCAATATTATTATGACATAGAGCTGATCTGATGATGGAGCTCGAAGGTGACCATGGGAACTCCGTATTTAAACGACGCAACCCCATCGAGTTTTGACCCAATTGATTCATCTTGAAGATTACTTTAATTCATAAGCCTATAAGAGTTACCAACCTATGTGACAATTATTTTTTAGATTGACGGTGCAACAGGCAAATCTGAAACTTTTGAATCAGTTCTTGAAAGATCAGTGCGATGTGCCAGCAGCTTCAGAAAATTGGGTCTGAAAGTAGGAGACAACATAGTTCTCATGGCACCAAACCATCTGGATCTGGCCATACCGTTCTATGCTGCCTTGTATCTTGGGATCGGGATCGCTGCGTTGGATGCCTATTTAGGAGTCTGTGAGTAATATGACTAAACTCTTGAGAAAGAAGCGTTGGTGCAGTGCACCTAGAATTGCACATCATCGTGAAATTCTGGGTAGCACTGTAGGTACTGATTATGGGAAGCGTTATCTCTTAACATCAGGAGAGCGTCTTGCTCGTCTTCTTACTTCTCCACATTAAAAAAAATAATTAAAGACGGTTTTGAAGCTAGAATATTCTCAAGAAAGAGGAAACTTCTAAAACTACCTAACTTACCAAATGTTAAAAGAGTGTACCATCATATTATATACTACCTAGCCTACGTGACTTGGCCCGCCCGGGAAAATCATTTCCTAGCGGCGATTTACTTAATCAAACCTATCAATGTGCCAAATATCCACCAAACGGTTTGGGCTGTGCGCTGATAGAATAGGTAGTCTGCCACTCCTTTGTATGAGATTATTTAAACCAGTTAGATTATAACAATCAAAGAGTTAGATAAAGGTCGCCGGAAGACGCTGGATGCATGTCGCTTCCTACCGGTAGATACATATTATGTAAGGAGGTTCAAAGGGGAGGTCTATGTTCAGCAGTGGACGTCCTACGACAGAGATGATGATGATGAATTTTAGTCAAAAGTAAAGTAATATGCAATACGTGACACACCCAAGACACCAGATAAGACCCCCTGATAAGTCTGTAGGATTATAAAAATTATGTGCATATTTATTCTAAAAGATTACTAAATTGCATGTATGAAGATAATATTATATCAAAAGATATCTGCAACATAATGTCTGCTTTTATATCTGAGATAATTAAACAAATTTAAGAAAAAGGGAGACCGTCATGAGCCAATTTGATACGAATGAATTATTACAATGTTAAATCATAATAAGTTATTACTCGTATTACTATAATCTCATTCCGTAGGGCGTACACAAAGGTATTTCTGCCTAGTCAATGGTATCTAATGGCTATATATATACCTAATTAACTCAAGGCATTGCTTCATTAGTATTTTTTTCCAGTTGAATTAGAACAAATGTTCAAGATAAATGAAGCAAAGATAGTGTTCTGTCAAAGTGAGAGAGCTCCTTTCGTAAAGAAAGCTTTGGAGAATGTTAATCTGAAAGCCACAGTTATAGCATTTGATGATAGCAGTGATTGCATGACTTTCTCTGATTTTCTGAAAAAATATGGAGCAGATGCCGATGGGGAAAATTTCAGGTAAAAAGAATTCATATTTGGGTTTCTTAAAAATTGTTTTTGTATTTGATCTTTGTTAATAATAATTACCGAAATGACTTCCAGAGCTGCAGACTTTGAACCAGCTGAAACTATTGCCCTCCTTTTGTCAACGAGTGGAACAACTGGTTTGCCGAAAGCTGCTTCAGTCACGCACAAGAATTTCATGCTTTCAATTTCTGCTATGTGGAGGTATTTTTTTTTTAAATACTTATGGGCTTATGGTAGAGAATCTGTCGGGGTGCGGGTGAGATGCAGTGAAACAAATATTACTTAGGACTGAATATATTGTCTAGTAAATGTTAATGTTAAATTATGTTGAATGTTAATGAATGCACCCGAGTGACGCGGCGATCGGTAATGCACTAACGACTAAATTGCCGGACTGATGGAAGTGGGTCACACGAGTGCAATCTATGCGAAATGTTCGGTGATGCACCGGACATATTCCGGGGCACCAGAATAGTGATGCTGAAATGGTAAAAAAGTGTTAGTTGTATGAAATAAACGAGATGAAGTGTTTACAAGATGAATTACAAAATTGTTTTTAAATTTAAGTGTTAGTAAATTAATTCTAGTTTGTATATAAAATGTAAAGTAATGTTTCTAATAAACTATTGCCTTGTTAGAGTCTCTAAATAGTTCATTTGGGGGAGGAGGGGACATGTTTTTGTGTTTGTTGTGTTCGACGAGCTGTTTCGAGAGTGGTGAATGTCATTTTCAGGAATTCCAGAAATTCTTGTAAGACGGGCAAATCCTTCGCATTTTTAGAGAAGCGATATAGTCGGTGTATGTTTCTGTATCTAATTTTTGGCCTAAGATGTGTACGACCATAGGATCCCAGGAAGTGACGTCAACGCCTAGGTTTTTAATGGCATTGAGGCACTCTAGGGTGGTGTCATGTATACGTTTAATTTGTTGAGCTGACTGTTGTTGCATGTTGGGCCATCCTAGCATGGTGTTCATGTATGATGAGAAAATTATTTTCTTGTTATCATAGCAATGTGTTAAAATATCCCAACATACCGAATAGTTGTCGCTACTTATCTGCAGATGTTGTATCAGTCTCTCAGCGTCACCTGAGATCTTACTCTTCAGATGTTGCAATTTTTGAGCGTTTGATAATATCGGGTTGTTGTGAATGACCTCCAGGAATAAATCCTTGAAAGACACCCACTGACGGTAGTTGCCCGTGAAAGCGGGGATTTCTATTTTCGGTGTAGTCTTTTCTCTATGTGAAACTGACCCCATTTTGTTGTTTAATGCTCGCTTTAATTCATAAAACTGTTTCTCATACCTTTCGTATATGTTAATGTATGTTTCGTTCTCTCCACCGTCCACCTCAATCTCGATGTCCAAGTGAAGATTATCAATAGTCGACCACCTCGCCTGTAGAGTTTTTAACGAATCTTCGAATTCCCATCTGTCTGTTATCAGCTCTACGTTGATGTTGGCGACTGTCCGCATGAAAATTTTGAAATTCGCATACTGACGTCGCAGCAGCTCGTTCAACTTACTGCTTGATCTTTGTTTTTGGACGTTAGCTCCTGCATTTTTGTATCTCTCCTCATCCGTATCTCCAGGAGTTGTTCTAGAAGGTGCTGTTGGTATCTCACCTGTTGATGTAGAGCTGCCGGCCTTACTCTGTACGAGCTGAGTGTGCTGCTCGCGTATCAGAGCCTTGACCTGTTGCCTTCCTAGCTTTCTCAAGTGTTTGTTCGGTGAAGTAAAGATGACTTTTGCTTACCTCACCACTTATTCTATCATGATTAAATTGATACTCCTGCCATAAAAATTCAAGATTGCCAATACGCTTCTTGAAGTACTCATCTGACGTCTTCCTTTCCGCACTGTCTTTCTTGATGTTAATGCCGAGCTTAACGATGCTGTTGTATGTAGAAGTTTGAGTTTCGATAAGCTCAGACATTTTGATGTTAAAGATTGTTAGATTGTACTGACAGGAGATTGTTATGAATTGTTACTTGCGCGTCTGTGTTACTCCCTTATTGCTGCTCCAGACTCCAGCTCCAAAGAAGTGTGGCACTGCAATCCTTAGGTACTCCGACACGTGTAAGATGTTGCTAGTTCGTTGACCTCGTTCGACGTAATACCGCACTAAGATATTCGCGACGCGCGAGGACCCTCGAAGGACCAAAAAAGATGTCGGGGTGCGGGTGAGATTGTAGTGAAACAAATGTTACTTAGGACTGGATATATTGTCTGGTAAATGTTAATGTTAAATTATGTTGAATGTTAATGAATGCACCCGAGTGACGCGGCGATCGGTAATGCACTAACGACTAAATTGCCGGACTGATGGAAGTGGGTCACACGAGTGCAATCTATGCGAAATGTTCGGTGATGCACCGGACAGAATCAGTGGGTAGTAATGGGCAGTTCATGAAAGCCATGAAACCAAGGAGAAACGGATTATTGTCGCTTTTGAGCCTAATAAGTGTTCAGTTAAGTCGGGCCATCGTTTTTTTATCTTTTCCAGTTTTTCTTTCACCAAGTTCCCCACACCAACGCGCTTGGCGTTAATTGTGTCACCTCTGCAGTGGCTGTCCGCGGGCTTTCACTTCCTCTTCAGTCCAATTCTAAGATTCACCAGACTGCAGTCCTCGAATCCTGTTACTGAAGAACATTTTATTGAACTCGTCAATACATATAAGGTAACAATTAACAATCACAGAAAATATTGAAATATAAGGATATTATTATACGAATAAGTTATTCGTAGGATATATTACAGTGTTTTCCACAAATGGGTTTCAAAGATGGGGTGTTGGTATCCAGATCCAGACGGTATCCAGGTCACAGGGAGTGGTTGGAGGAGAAGGGCTGAGAATCGACTTGCATGGCGTGCGATGGGCCATGGGGAGGCCTATATCCAGTAGTGGATAAATGTAGTTTGATGATGATGATTAATGCATCTATGTAGGTGTGCCACCTCAATACATTTAAGCTGACGACAGACAGAGACAGGACGGAGCGGTAAAGCTGTCGCGATCTTTATTTTGTTCCTGCCTGTGTTCGCTTTATATGTGACGTACAAATTCGAACATTTCAAAAAATTCGTCCCTGAGCACGCCCGCTTTCTCACCTGTGTGGTATCTTTAATCCAAAACCCTCCTAGGTATTACGGAAGGTATGTCTAATGGATGGAACTAAGATCACCGGGTTTACCTAGGATTAGCCGGGTAAACATCGGTGTAACCGAACTTCAGGGTTTAGCTATAGCATCTTTATTATTTACTTTTTTTTATGTTAGAGACAGACAAACAAGCAAACGGCCCGCCTGATGGTGAGCAGTTACCGTCGCCTAATGGTCGTCTGCAACACCAGTGGTATTAGAGACGCGTCGTCGTTCCATTAATACCTTCTTTATCCTCCCCTTGAAGAGCCCCATGTTGAAGGAAGTAGGAAATACGTCGCTTGGAAGGCTATTCCACAACCTGCAAGTGATCATATTTAAAGAATCGTCATCTCCATTAGATGAAACCTTTTTCAGCCTTCGTACATGATATGCAGTCCCACTATGATGACGACGTTTACAAAACCCGAGAATGTCGCGAGGTGTGACTTCACTCGCTTCGAATTTATGATTATCGGAGGCAGCGCCGTGCATTTAGAGTTGCTTCAAAATATCCGTGTAAGTAATCATTAACAGAAAGATTCACAGAACAAGTAATTTTTCCCATTGCCTCCCCATCGATAACCCCCAGGTAACTTTTACCACAGAAAGGCGATTGGAAAGTTATTGTTCTCGCTTCAAATCTCTTTAAATTGCTGTGTAGAATGCCAATCCCTTTCTTCACCCAAAAAAATGTTTTTGTTATAATTTTGTATGTAGAATATGTAATTTTTTTTTTTCGTAATATCATAATCTACCTATATTTTACAGAAAATCTCAGCAAAAATAGAACTATACGGTATGTACGGAACAAGTGAGGTTGGAGGTCTGGCGTTTTTCGACAAAAATCCACCTCTAGGCTCTGTGGGACGACCTCACGGACTATTTGAATATAGGGTAAGGAAACACAAAAGCGTTTAGTATCTCTATCAAAATAACTAATGCAACAAAACGGCACAACTCACATCTAATATTGAAAATATCTCAACCACGGCTTCGGACAATTACGATGTCTTTTATGAAGACTTCACGCTTGTAGTACTCGACGCTCACTGGTTTTATTGTTTTAGTTATGGAGAACATGCCTTTTTAAAAATCTTCTATCACAATGGATTTTAAAATTGTTACATTAATTTCAGTTAGTAAATCCAGAGACCAAAACCGATATCGTTGAACCTGATGTAAATGGAGAGCTCTGGCTAAAGGGACCGAGTCTGTGTAAGGTAATAAGTGTATTTATTTATCCTCCTTAAGTCTTTTTGCCCCCACATTGCGCCCTTTAATACTAGAGGTCCTAACCTTCCTGGATCCCAATTGTAGGTCTTCCCATTGAATAAAAACGAAGCGCGGACTTGATCGGACCACCGTATTGAGTTGCGTCTTTGGTTTCTTTGACCCTTCATTTATCCAGTAATCTGTAATGTCTATTAAATAAGGTGATTATACCTACCTAAAGAAAATAATGCAATAAGTCGTATGCAGCAGTCGTGTGCATATGTTGTTCTATGATCTTCCAGGGATATTACAACAGCCCTGAAGCAACAAAAGAAGCATTCCTAGAAGACGGGTGGTTCAGGACTGGTGACATTTTCTACAGAGACGAGAATTTCTTCTTCTACTTTGTTGAACGACTTAAACTGTTGCTGAAGTACAGGAATCATCAGGTGCAATTTTTTATTTAATCTCTCTTTATCTTCCTATATTAAAGGCATTCGTTTACTTTCACCTACGTCCCTTATTCTTCTGTAATCAAATCATGCGAGTATATCTATAATTTGACTTGTTACTCTTTAATACGTACTATAAAAATAGACTTACCTAATGGAAAGAAGATTATGCGTTCGCCGATGAATCACGTAAAATGCCTATAAAGGTAAGGTACCTACTTATTCAGTCGTGCCTGCAGATTGAAGATTCCCTTCCAAGCACGAGTGAATAGGATGGCATTATTGTTCTTAACGTGAGTGTAAAGTCGTACCTATTGCGATCGTTTTCTTGCTTTAAAATATCTTCTACATTCAGATATCGCCGTTGGAGTTGGAGTCAGTGATCAGGCGACACCCCGGCGTGACGGACGTGGCGGTGACAGGCATCCCGCATCACGAGTTCGGAGATCTTGCCGTCGCATGCGTCGTCACCAACTCCACACACACTGTCACTGCACAGAAGATTAAAGACTTGGTTAAAAGTGAGTCTGTGCCTATAAGGTGCATTAGTGTTGTATTTTATGGAAGACTAGCTTGTGCTCGCTTTACCCGCGTGCCCAAATCCTTTCTTAGCGGTGGTCTACATCATAAAACCTATATAATCCAAGTTTCAAGCGCGATGATAGATCAGTCAGTGGTTCTACCGGGGGTAGACTTCCTTTGCAGGAGGTCATCTAGGTGGGTAACAGTGCCAGTTATTCTACCACCTGAGCAGTAATGTGCAAACATTACTGTGCTTCGGCAGGAGGGCACTGTAGCTAGTGAAATTACCAGTAATTATAAGTAGAAGTATTGATATTAAGACTCTTTAGCCCAGGCTAAAGAGTCTTAACATCTTATGACTCTTGAGTAAGAAGCGTTGGTGCAGTGTTCCTTGAATTTCACATCATTGGGAAATCCTAAGTAGCACTATACTGATTATGGGCAGCGTTGTCCCTGATGCGTCTTGCTCGTCTTCTACTTCATCACATTAAAAAAAAGTCAGTCAGTCACTCTTTCCTTTTATATATTTAGATAGAAGAAGATATATGCTTTCCCATTATAGTTGTAGTGTTACCTAGGTTCAAAAGGTATAAAGTCATTTAACTTCTTGTATTACCTACATAATATTATGATGACACCTAGAGTCATTTGGGGTAAGAGCTCGCGTCGGGTAAGAGAACGCAGTGCTCAGATCTCGCGGAGAGGGGTGGGAGCGAGGAAGTGAGTGTGGCCGAATCATCGGCGAGCAAGTCGCCATTTTGAAGCCAAGCGATACGTTTAGGTGTGACGCGATCTACTTAGCGTCCGTGGCCCAGTGGTCTTACGACCGGCTTATAAACCGGAGGTCCTGGCTTCAAATTTTCGCCTGATGCTACCGTGTTTCGGAAGGCACGTAAAACTGTGGGTCCCGGCTGTTTCCTATAAGATATGTAGGAGGCAGTCGTTAGGTCATGTTGCAGGCCCTGTAGTAATCTCGGCGACCTGAAACTGCAACATACTCGTATAGGTTAGCCACTCAATCTATAAATTGTGATTTGACTCTGACAGTGTAAGTAAGATAACCTGTTCTGTTGGGGTATAAACCCCAATTATTATTGGCCGCAAATGTTTTTGTATGATTGTATATTAATAAAGACTTCAGGCGCTACTAGTTGACCAATTAAAGATCTATTGGACCAATATACTGTCAACTAAATTTATTTACTCATAAATATATCTCAATCAATCAATTTTTAGAGACATTGGGTCCATGGGGTCCGGGAGCTCACCGCATTTTCCAAAATTTATCTGAGCGCTTGGTCGAGGCGACATGTGACCAAAATGCTGGGGTATATTTGGCCCAACGTATAAGTATTGCCATTCAACGTGGCAATGCTGCCAGCATTCTGGGCACTCTGCCATCTGACAGTGGTTTGGAGCACTTGGATTTTCTGTAGATCGGCTTGTGGCCGATCAGTGGTTAATAAAAGTGTTCTTAACTGCTGTAGTAGCTGTAGTATTGTTAGTTTGTTTTTCTCAATAAAGGCATTTGCCATAAAAAAAAAAAAATAATTTAGATTCATTGACTGACACTAAGCATCTGCGGGGAGGTGTTATCTTCATGAGAGAGCTTCCCATGTCAGCCGCAACCAAACTGGACAGGAGGAAACTGAAAGAAATGGTTCTCAGAATGGAAAGAGAATAAACAAGTGAATAACTACGATATGCTGCAGAGAGGCTATGTGTGTTTACAAATTTTTACACAATAAAAATAATAAATAACAATAATAATGTCTTTTAACTATACCTACTTAGTTTTAGAAGGCTTTTGAGAAGGTGTTTTTCCTACAATAGGTACCAGGATAAGTTCACTTATAGGTACTTTATTACTAGTGGACAGGCACGCACATCGTAGCGGCTTAAAGAAAATTATCAGTGTTTCTCTACTATTTCATGCATCTTACTAGTATTATAAACGTGAAAGTTTAAAGAATTGATGTCTAGATCAATGTTTGTTACTCTTTCACGCTTAAACGGGTGGACCAATTGAGCTGAAATTTGGTATAGAGATAGCTATGACCCTGGAATAACACTTAGGCTATACTGTACAGCGGGTAAAACAGCTGGGCGTTGTGTTATAGCATTGTCCAACCGAAACCTGTCTTTTGCAGACATATGCACATACATCTGCTCTTGTACATTCTTATAATAATTATTATTGTTACATAAAATAAAAATTATCAGTTATTACTAAATAATAATCTTTTTCATTAACAATCCACCGGTTAGGCGAGAAGATGAAACACAAACACACATATCCATACTCTCGTATTTATAATATTAGTAGAATAGTTAAAAGAAAATGTTCATCATCATCATTATCTCAGCCATAGGATGTCCACTCCTGAACATAGGCCTCCCCTTTGGACCTCCATATGTACCGGTTGGAAGCGACCTGCATCCTGCGTCTTCCGGCGACCTTTACAAGGTCGTCTGTCCACCTTGTTTGTTGTGGGTGGACGGGACGTCATACGCTGGAAAATGTTATTCGTTTTTAATTATTCAACACTTTATTTATCTAGACACGCGGCAGCGAGTCAAGCCAAGTTCAAGCAAAGGAACTGGCGACCGCGCCGTGTGTTATATTACACGAACCATCCAAAGCGCGTTTTGACGACTTTTTACACCCTCGTTATACAAAAACTATTACACATAGACAAGTCAAATTTGGCACATATACTTAAATATACGAACTATATCTCTGTTCCAAATTACAATAACACAGCTCAAACGGTTATTTAGATATAAACATCCAGTAATCGGTGAAGTTAATACATACTGAGGGATAGATCAAAAGTAATATCCCAGTTCCAGATGACCTAGAAAGCTGAAATTTGGCATCCCGATAGGTAATGTCGTAGTAACAAAGGGAAAAATCAGAAACTAGTATTTTTTTATCATTTTAAATTATTATTAATTTTTAAAAAATGTATGATATTAAAGTTTGGGACGCCTAGGAACGCATAAAGCAATACTCATACATGTTGCTATAATTTTTGTGTAGGCGGCTATTTTCTGTTAGATACTACGAAGTGCGCGCGAGTTCACTATTCCTACTAATATAATTATAAATATAAATACAAACTTTATACCTACTGTACGTATGGATATATGTTTTTTACTTTTTCACGCCTAAACGGGTGGGCCGATTGATTTTAAATTTGGTATAATAAAAAATATAGCTTAGACCCCTGGAATAACATAATATACACTACTGTACCAAACTGTATAGCGGGTAAAACAGCTAGGCACAGCTAGTCACTAATAAAAATAGGTTCCTGGTACCTACGTAACAATTGTATATTATCCTATGTAAATACCTATCAATATATCGACTCACCAGCACAAGGCGGCTCAGTAACATAGAGGTAATAATATTAACATTGTTTACAATAAAAATAATGTATGTATATTGCCTTAGGTGCTAGTTGGTGTAAACATTTTAGATATCTACGTACCTGTAACGTATAGTCATAATATTATAGGTATGTGGCGGTATCTGGGGGCACGGCAGTGCCCCCGCCAAGTCGTCGTCATTACAAGTCTTGTCGGGTTAGGTTTCTTTTGATCGAAATTCTAATCCAGTTCCAGATGATCTAAAAAGTTAAATTTCCATCCAGGTAGGCGGAAGGTATAAGATAGCTGGGTGAATATAGATAAATTTATCAGTAACTAGTATTGTTTAAAAATCAATTGATTAGGTACAATATTCAAATCAATAGTGCACATAAATGCTATATATAAATGAGTACTAAATTAATTATAGGTATAGGTATATCGAAGCACGGCGAGGCTCACGGGCCGCGGTGCGCGGTTGCGACGGCCGTGCCATGGAGCAGTGGAGTGGGGGGGGGTGCAATAAAATAATCATTTGGTATTAATCTTATTATGACTGGGTGTCTGAAACCTATTACATGCTAAAAAGTACTGTACAAAAAGCAATGATATCCCATCAAAAACATAAATGTGAAAAGAGAGCCAAGTTCAATATTACGATGTATGTACTCATAGTTACCTATGATTTGGTAGTTGACTTCAACGACAAAAGAAGTGAGATCTAAATGGGTGCCAAGTTCAATGGTCAGTCCTGAAAAATATTTACAACATAAAATATTTTATTACAACTTAAAAGATTATTTCTTCTTATCACTTAGAATTAATATTATTTTGAAGCCCAAAGTTTGACTTGGCTAGTTCTCATGGGTACCATACGACTAAGTATCATTAAGATAAGACAATAGATACTTTATTGTACACCACATAATGTTACAGAAAATTCATAAGTACATAATTAAAATTAAAAATTACAATGTACAAGTGGCGGTCTTATCGTTAAAGAGCGATTTCTTCCAGACAACCAATGGATGGAGGGGACTAATTTACACGATAAAAGACGGTGGCGCACTAATTAGCATTAAGTGCGTTTAATAGTGATCAAGCTAAAGTTAAGAGAGTACCTACCTAGTATGTTATGAGAACTGGCCAAGTCAGTCTTTAGGCTTCAGAATAATATTAATTCTAAGTGATAAGAAGAAATAATCTTTTAAGTTGTAATAAAATATTTTATGTTGTAAATATTTTTCAGGACTGACCATTGAACTTGGCACCCATTTAGATCTCACTTCTTTTGTCGTTGAAGTCAACTACCAAATCATAGGTAACTATGAGTACATACATCGTAATATTGAACTTGGCTCTCTTTTCACATTTATGTTTTTGATGGGATTTACTAAAACAAAAATATAGGAAAATTCTTACTACTTCTTTTAATTCGCAATTTTTTTTTTCTTTCTTTTTTTTCGCCTGAGCAGTGATGTGCAAACATCACTGTGCTCCGGTAGGAGGGCACTGTAGCTAGTGAAATTACTGGGCTAAAGAGTCTTAACATCTTATGACTCTTGAGTAAGAAGCGTTGGTGCAGTGCTCTTAGAATTTCACATAATTGTGAAATCCTAGGTAACACTGTACTGATTATGGGCAGCCGTTATCTCTTAACATCAGGAGAGCGTCTTGCTCGTCTTCTACTTCATCACATAAAAAAAAAAAAAAAAAATTAGTAAAAATATTTTTAAACATTTAAGTAGGTACCTACCTAATTAAGTAATTATCGTTAGATTTTGCTTGTTATTAAATTATAGTTAAATTATAATAGTAGTAATTAAATATTATTAAATTTTAATTAGTTGGCTTTTATATTATTTCAGTAATAATAATTCTAAAATCTAAAGTTTAACTAAAATAAAATTTCAATGAGTAAATTCTACGAATATATTATAATAGGTATTCCAAAGTTTGCCGTGCGAACGAGAGGAAGAAGAGTCCGCGGGACACTAAATCGCTCGCACAAATTTGAAATTGGTATTTATGAGTTGTTTGATGTAAAATCGCATAGTTTCATTATTTTAAAGCTGACATTTCAATTTTTATTTTTAACCAGTGTAATCAATATTTAAAAAATCAACTTTTTTTTCTTTGTTTTTAAATTATGCATATTCGCACTGTCAACAAGCGCCCTCACAGGGTATGTAGATGTACAATAAGTTACACTAAGACCTAGATAATACCTACATTGTTGTGATGAATAAATAAATAAATAATACATAAAATTATATTTTTGTAAATTCCTCAGGATTTAATTCCTCAAATTTGTAATTTATCCTGTTTGTCCTGATGGAAATTTCTTTCATTTCTTAATCCAGAAGTCCGAGGGAAATTGTCATAAATGGATTTTTCTGCTAATTTTACACTAATATCAGAATAAGCGCCGAACAGAACTTCACTGTAAAGAGAAATATTATGAAACAACCACACTGTAAACTGCTGCTTACCTACTGTAAACTGCTGCGACTTTGCCTACCAGTCTTAACATAGCCTCCTACAAAATTCATTCATTTTCTTGACACGTCGATTCTTGAAAAATTTCGCAATTGGAAGGAAATTTTACCACTGTAGGTACAGGTTTTTTCTTTTTTTTTATACAACGAAGTAAGAAGACGAGCGAGACGCTCTCCTGATGGTAAGAGATAACGCTGCCCATAATTAGTACAGTGCTACCCAGTGCACTGCGCCAATGCTTCTTACTTGAGAGTCATAAGATGTTAAGACTCTTCAGCCCAGTAATTTCACTAGCTACAGTGCCCTCCTATCGAAGCACAGCAATGTTTGCACACTACTGCTCATGTGGTAGAAAAACCGGCACTGTTGGGGTAGCCACCTAGTCGACCTCCTGCAAAGGAAGTCTGCCAAAGACTGCACTCTACGCGCACCCGCGCATTTTCTCAACTATTGTGCCTACACAAAACGGCAGCGGCCAGTGCCATGGACGAGTGATTCGGCGACCCCCAGGACTAACCTAACCCCCCGCAACCATTTTCGACGGTCCCACATACCGCCCGCCATTTTTCATGAGTAACATGGCAAGTAACGCATTTTTCATGGGTTAAATAAAATTGACAATAAATGAAGTGACGTTCTAAGGAAAGGCCAGGTCAAGAGTAGGTATACCTACCAAGAACTGGCGAGCGTGCATGAAGAATGTGTTCAAAGTTGAGGAAGCGAAAGAAGTGTGTCAGGATCAAGTAGGTAGGGAGAAATAGGTTCTGCCCACCCAGCGGAAACCAGGCGTAATTGTATGTATGCTATCTATGATATATTGATATGTATGCTTATAAAGAAAATTGGATTGGTCGTGGGGTAAGGTTTTTCCGGCGTTATCACTTACCATCAGGCGAGTGTCGAACTCATTCATACTCGTATTATGCTAAAATAAAACAAAAATGCATATTTTATTAAAGAGGTAGGTACCTACTTATGATCAAAATAGCATTTTAAGTCGCAAATGACGTTAAATTTCGCTTACACAGTAACGGATTAAGACGCAAACGACGAGAGGGGGGCAAAAGTACAGTTAATTACTCACAGTGCCCCGAACAATTAATAATCAGAGTCAGGAAACCCTGGATCACACCAGGGCTTCTAAAATGTATACGACACAGGGATAAGCTATATCATAAAATGAAAAAAAATCCTAACAACCAACTTAACAAAACTATTTATTTAAGATATAAAAATTACTGTTTTTATTTTTATTTTTTATATTTTTATTAAAAAAAGTGAAGCGAGAATTTTACCAAAAACAATTACAAACGGCGAATAAAAATCCGAAGAACACTTGGAGCATTATAAAGGATGTTGCAAACTTACATACGAACAAAATCAATACCTACTTCTGACCTCCTTAATATTTCCAGCTGTCCGTCATCTTCTTTAGATGCCGTGAATGAATATTTTGCTACCGTGGGGAAGCAACTTGCCGAAAACATTTTGGACAAAAATACCTCGCCAATCTCGTATTCCGACTTGTCAGATTATAATTCTAAATACTACTTTAAACAACCACCTCCTCTAAATTCCATGGCCTTGTATCCAGTTGACGCTTCTGAGATTGATAGGATAGTAATGAATCTTAAAGACAAGTGTGCCGTTGGCTGGGACAACATTTCTAATACAGTTATTAAATCAGCCCGTCATGTTCTTGTTCCTGTAATTACACACGTTTTTAACCTATGCCTTTCTCTTGGAGTTTTCCCCGACATATTCAAAAAAGCCATTGTTCATCCTATTTTCAAGGGAGGTGACAGAGGCAGTGTCTCAAACTATAGGCCTATATCAGTACTTACAACATTGTCAAAAATTTTTGAGAAGGTCCTAAACACACGGTTATCTAAATACCTGGACGACAATAACGTACTTGCCCCAAATCAGTTTAGTTTCAGGCGTGGAATGTCCACGAATGATGCGGTATTGGAATTAACTGACACAATTGTTAGGAATCTTGATAGAAAGCGCAAAAACGTTGGCATTTTCCTCGACCTCTCGAAAGCAATCGACACTGTCTCTGTCCCTATCCTTCTATCTAAACTGGATTACATTGGAATCCGAGGTTTGGCATTAGACATATTCCGAAGTTACCTTACAAATCGTGTCCAATGCGTACAACTAGATTTTTTCACCAGTAGAGATATTCCAGTTGACTATGGAGTCCCTCAGGGTAGTGTTCTTGGACCTACCCTGTTCCACATTTACATAAACGACCTTTGTTCTTATTCCTTCCCAAATTGCAAAATTATCACCTATGCGGACGATACAGCCCTACTCATCCACGGTAGCACATGGCAGGAAGTTAAAACAAACGCAGAGCTTGCCCTAAGACTTGTTTCGATATGGTTACACGATAATCTCTTAACTCTTAACATCCAAAAAACTAAATTTATTCCTTTCTCTACAAATCAAGCTTCTCAACCACCCTCCTCTTTCACGCTCTATGCTCATCTATGCTCGCAATCTACATCATCTACTCCTATATGCTCCTGCACCCCCATCCAATCTACATCATATATTAAATATCTTGGTATTACAGTCGACTGCAATATGTCCTGGAAAAAACACATAGAGGTTACCACCTCACGCGTAAGAAAACTAATTTTCGTCTTTAAGCAACTTAGAAGTATTCTCGACATTTCTTTATTAAGACATATTTATTTGGCCGTTGGACAATCAATCCTATCATATTGCATCACCTCCTGGGGTGGAGCGGCTAAAACTCATTTAATTAAACTTGAGCGAGCGCAAAGAGCTGTTTTAAAAGTTATGCTGCACAAGCCCATTCGTTTCCCTACGGCCTACGGTCACACTCTATTCAATTAGTCAATTTCCCAACGTCCGCCAGCTCTTTATCTTGTCCACCGTGATGCGTAAGCACTCTGAAATCAAGTTTGACCCAACAATTCTTGTCTCAAAACGGAGATTAAATAGGATGCCATGTCAAATAGCTCCTAGACGAACGGCTTTGGCCAGGCGTCATTATAGCTATATAGGCTCCATCTTGTACAACAAAATGGATAAAAAATTAAACCTTTATCCACTCACCTCTGTAAAATGTAAGCAAACATGTCTTAAATGGTTACTTTCTCTCACATATGACGAGACCGAAATTCTTGTAAAATAATTATAAACTTGTCTCACATTTTTTGGAGTCGTAACATCTCTTTTACTAAAAACCCCTCGCACTCACGCACATAAAACACACACATCCTCCCCGTGCCCAACTCTTACGAGGCTGGTGTCATGGGTAGGGAACCTCACACATTAACTCACCACACTACACTATACACACTAAATGCCATATTTTAGCTTACATTCTGAAGATAATGAGATAGATAACATCTGTTAGACTTTAATTTAAACTTTTTTGTTTTTTCTGAAATATTTAAGTACTTAGAACTTTTTGGAATAACATTTATATAAATTCTCCGGAGGTGGGCGTTGATGTCTGCGACACAGTTTTTAACTAATGCGGACATCATCGTCTCTGCAATGTTTTGTGAACCCTTGTTATTTATTCTAAATAAAGATGATTTTGATTTTTTTTTTTTTAATTATAATTAAAATATAATTATTATCTGCTTAATATGACCCTGGCGATGACGCTTTAAACATTAAATAGTATTATAAAATATATTCATTTCAATTTAAACCTTGAGTCTGAGACAAGTCGTCGTTAAAACCAGTAAAAATTCTGTAGCTTTGACACGTAAGTTATTTTGATATTTATCTAACATTATTATTCTTAAAATGCATCTTTAATGTTTGTAAACCTAAGGGCCTATTGGCTATTTCCAAACGACATGTACAGAACCATTTGCATTTTTGTCCATAGACAAAATTGCGTACATTACTTGCTTATACCTCCTCATTAATTTGAGTAAAATAACAAACGCAGCAATGTACATTGAAGTTGTCATCAATCGTAGTGGGTGAGAATTAGCCAAAAGGCCCTCTGGTTATCGCTACTTCCTGGTTTCTGATGGAGCTGGAAGGTAGCCATAGGAACTCCGTAATTAAACGACGCAACCCCATCGATTTTCGGCTCATTTGATTCGTCTTGGCGAGTACTTTAGTCCTAGATGGTAATTTATTAATAAAAGCTTGATATAAAAAGTTTTTTTTTTTAATTTCACTTCTTTCCTACATGGTCAATCTAACAGGATGGCCAGGTGTCTTTCGGTAATTTCCTTTTTTAGGGTTCCGTAGTCAACAAGGAACCCTTATAGTTTCGCTTTGTCCGTCCGTCCGTCCGTCCGTCCGTCCGTCTGTCTGTCCGCGGCATTGCGGAGAAACTATAAGTCCTAGAAGAATGTAATTTTGTATACAGGTAAGTAATAATAAGGGTAAGAGAACGGTGACAAAAAATAATTTTTAATTAATTAATTTAGGCTACCTCCCGTACACGTAAGATGGGGATGATTTTTTTTTTCTGGCTGATACCATCGTGTGGGGTATCGTTGAATAGGTATTTTAAAATGAAGGACGGTTTGCTAAGAAACTTTTTCGATTTCATGTTCTGTTTGAAAGATATTCAAGTTTAAAAAAAAAATTGAGCGTCCCCCCCCCTCTAAAATCTGAACTACTAGCTTTAAAATTCTGAAAAAAATCAGAGGTATGCTTTCAACCATGAACTTTCCAGGAAAACTATAGCGGTTAAGATAAAATTATTAGTTTCGGTAAAATCAGCAAAATAAGAATACCTAAAGCTAACCTAGCCTATAGTTTATTAATGCATAACTAGATGGCGCTAGTAGTAAAATTAGATCGCGCAAGCGAATTGTTCATGGTTGTATTGTTTACGAGTTATAGCTATCACAAATAAATCACCATATTACAGTGTTACTTAGCTCATAATTTCTAACTTAAGTTTTTTTATTATAATTTGATATAGCATGGTCAAGGCTACTTGTGTGAATGATCCGGATATATTTTTTTTAATTTGCGGAGAATATTATGCTCAAAGAATTCCGTTTGAATGTGACAACGTTCATAATTTAGGCTTTCAAAAATTACTTTGGATACTCCCTGGAAATTAACGACAAGCCTTGGATTCCCCAAAAGTTATGCAAAACGTGTGTTGAGTATCTACGTTTGTGGACAAATTAGAAAATAAATAGATTTTGTTACGAAACCGCTATAATGTGGAAAGGACTCGAGAACCATCACGATGACTTATTTTTGCTTAGTGTAAACATAAAACTATTGTTTTAATTTTATTAAAAATTAAGTATGCGGAACATAACTGGCTCATAATGTGTTCATTTAAAAATGGTTTACTTTGTTTTAGGCCAATGGTGGTTATATTTTTTTTTTTGTAAAGTAAGAATTATTTGGACTTTTCTCAACACGTCCAAAAACTAATGCGTCACTTTCAAAGGCTCGAATGTGACATAACCATCAAGTTACACTCTCTCCACGACCACCTAGACTATATTCATGACAATCTTGGGGTACTAAGTGAAGAATTGGGCAAGCAATTCCACCCGAACTTTTGTTCGATGAAGTAACGCTATCAAGGCTTCTGGAACGCACATATGATGGCTGAATATTGTTAGAGCATTTAGAATAGCCCTTAGAATAAGAATAGCATTTAGAATAGCTCTGCCTTCAGTTTCAGCAAGAAAATCAAATAACATAAAGAGTTTTTCAACTTAAACTTAAATTAATTAGGATCATCTCTACATTGACCACCCACAAGGTGGACAGACGACCTTATAAAGGTCGCCGGAAGACGCTGGATGCAGGTCGCTTCCAACCGGTACATATGGAAGTCCAAAGGGGAGGCCTATGTTCAGCAGTGGACGTCTTACGGCTGAGATGATGATGATGATGATCTCTACATTTATAGCGTTTTATTACGAAAACAACATAATATGTGTCATATCTTTTTAACTAGAGCTGGTACAGAAATTTCAGTCACAAATTTGAAATCGTCGTCAAAAGTCATCCAAAATGCTGTTGTGCAGTGTATTCAATCTACTAGAACTACGGAACCCTACATTGTGCGTGGCCCAACTCGCGCTTGGCCTATTTTTTTTTTTTTAATTTTGCACCTTCTTTCTTTGAGTCGGTTTAAAAACAAAACTTGTATTTTTATACCTTTTCAGCTGAAAATAGGTAAATAATATTTTAGAATTGAATGTAAACATGTGAGTTTTACGTACATTTAATTAAATATATATTTTTGCTATTGTGTCAAAGAATTTCCTATCCGTGAGAAAAGAATAATATGATGACGTACCTACCCATTTGATTAAAATGTTAGGAAAAATATTTCTAAACAATGACTTGTTTATATTTATAAAATAAATATTTTTTCAGATACAAGTTTACTATAAGATAAACAATTAATTAATATAGATTTAAATTCTATAAAAATCATTACAAAAATTTCAAAATTCATTTTTAAAAAAGTTTAGTTTTAACCGACTGAACCTAGGTGTTGCCGCATTTCGGGCTTTAGCTGTGACATATATATAATCAAAGATATATAATACACATATTTAATTAAAGAACTCCTAGGAATTTATTGCCTATTATATATATAATATTTTTTTTCTACATCTTACTTATTACCTATGTATCTTTGTCCTAGCATTATTCTTTTTTATTCCAGAACTTTAACAATGTCTATAATACACCTCAATGACGCGTTGCATTGGTACATGGACGGAATCACGTCACGGATCGTGGCTGAATCCGGTATTCCGACGGACAGATTCCACATGGGCAAGGTGGTGTTGCAATGTCTGCGAAATAATCCGGACTTTATTAACCAGGTATGAACTCAGAACTATGAATGGAGTAGGGCAGGTCACCTGGCTAGGCGAGGCGATGACAGGTGGAGTAAGACGTTGACTAAATGGTGGCCAAGGCAAACGCAGTGTCGGTCGTCCAGCAGCCAGATAGATGGACGATGTGGTTAAAGTGGCGGGTCGCATATGGACCAGATTGGCACAAGACAGGGTTGAGTGGCATAACATGAGGGAGGCCTATGCCCAGCTGTGGGATGTAGAGAGCTGTGGATGATGATGATGAACAACAAAATCTTCTTCATGCCTTTATCTTACTACCTATGTGGGGTCAATTCCACTCTATCATCCGTCATGATATCCTCATTAACTCCCCTAGCACGCATATATTCTTTCACACAGTTCATCCAAAGGGGACATATAAATAGATTCATTATCATCAGCCTACGTTCTCAACATGGTCCTCCGTCTTCCATCTCCACTCACTGCCAGCGACCCTCCAGATATCATCGCCCCATTTCGTCAATGGGCGCTCTACGCTAAGTTCGCCGATTTTGAATGTAGTTTTTTTTTTAGTTTACTTTTAAATAACTGTTTTTTTATACTTAGTGCGTCCACAAAATTAATGAATTCCATTCATATTATATTACGAGTATAAGTAGGTACGGAAACTAGACAGGAACTTATCGCGACAATTCAGGGTTAACCAGAATTAAAGGATATCGTAATAGGGATGTTGACTAATTTTTGAAATTGCTTTTATATGATAGATAGACCCATTTCATACACTAATATCATATTTTTATGAAAAATATATGATATTTCAAAATACGTAAATAAAAATGATTTTTTGAATTCTGGCTAAAACGTTCTGAACAGTCATCTGACAGCGCGTGACGTCACACCACTGGCCTGTACTTACGCTTCCTAAGCAATGTTCCTGATTTCGACACATTTTAATTATTCATAACTTAAAAACCACTGAACCGATTTTGATGTAACTTATACTGTGCCCTTAGTTGGTCAATATTTAAGCCAAAAATAAAGTCAATAACTAAAATGTCTCTCTGAAAAAATAAGATCCATTTTGGTTATTGACTTTTTTTTGCCTAAATTTAGACCAATTTAGAGCACAGTATAAGTTGCATCAAAATCGGTTCAGTAGTTTTTAAGTTATGAATAATTAAAATGTGTCGAAATCAGGAACATTGCTTAGGAAGTGTAAGTACAGGCCAGTGGTGTGACGTCACGCGCTCTGATTGGCGTTCGCATTCGCGTAATAATAAGTAAAAATTTTTGAAATTAAAATTGATTTTATTCCATTTTGGCTTGTAAATAGATCCTTAAAATGTGATTGTAGGTTTTTAAATACTGTCTTTTATGTGAAAAACATAACTTTATATGAATTCGTAACATGTGTCAACATCCCTATTATACTTGTCTAATAGATAAATCTAGATGATGGAATTACTATGTAATAATATGTAAACTAAATGATCAGTGAAACCAAGGAGGGATTTATCCCGCCTTCTAGGTATAGTCTACTACCAGCTAAGGCCGCATCGTTGCTTAACATCACGCGAGTTCGTGGTCAAAGGTCAAAGGCTAACATTTTAAAAATATTATGGTTTTTTTTGAAGAATAAAATAAATAAATATTTCAAGACGTTTCACACAGCGCCACCTAACCCCAAACTAAGCAACTTAATGCTTGTATTATGGTGGTTAGGATAACGGATATAATACTTATATACTTTTCTTTTGTAAATACATACTTATAATAGATATTGAAAACACCCAGACCAGAAACAAATATCTGTGGATTACACAAACATTTGTCCCATACGGGAATCGAACCCGCAACCTTCTGCGTTGCAGGCGGGTATTATCCCACCGCGCCACAGAGGTCACAAATAAATATTTCAGGTCATTTCACAGCGCCACCTAAGCCCAAGCTAAGCAACTTAATGCTTGTGTTATGGTGGTTAGGATAACATTAAAGATAATATTTTATTGTACCTAGACCATACAGAAAAGACGGGATCAGGCTTTGATCCCGTCCCGTTTGATCCCAGGCTGATAGATAGATAGATAGATATAACACTTTATTGGAACACAAGAAAAATACAAAAGAGAACTTAAGAACTAAAAACAATATAAAAACTTAGTGTTACAATTGGCGGTCTTATCGCTAATAGCGAAAAATATCAATAATAATATATATTTTTTTATATGATATTTTTTTTTTCAGATTGATGGCGCTACAGGCCAATCAGAAACCAACGGATCTGTGCTCAAAAGAACAATCCAATGCGCGATCTACTTCAGGAAGTTGGGGCTGAAGACGGGTGATCTGATGGTCCTCATGGCGCCGAGTCACTTGGACTTGGCCATTCCGTTCTACGCGGCAATGTACCTTGGTCTTATCATAGCCCCCGTGGACCGGACCTTAAAGATTGGTCAGTATTTCCTAGTTCTATGAAGATTGAACTGAATTACTTGTGAAATTACTGGGCTTTCTGTTGAGTGTCATCTTATGACTCTAAGTAAGAAGCGTAGGCGCTGTTCACCAAGAATTTAACATCAATCAATTTATCATCAATTTTCATCAAATCCTTGGTAGCACTGTACAAATTATACTTCATGGGCGTTATCTCTTACCTTTAGGAGAGCATGTGGCAAATGAAAATTTACTTCATTTTGTAAGCCTAACATGGATACATCTCTTTGTAATTGACTGTACATAATATTTACAAATCTGGAAGCATATTTTTCAAGCCATTTAGTAAAAAACAGCAATATTTTAAAATAATGAAAGAAACATTTTTTTTTATCATAAACATGGCTTATAATCATTAACATTTACATCATAAAAATATTATTATAATTTATTCTTACATATTATCATGTGACAAACATTAAAAATTTTCTTGCATCCGTTAACCCATCTCTTAATTATTTACGTAACTTCTCACGAGAGTATTGTGTTGAATAAAAGTTGGTTTTCACGTTGTTTTTTAAACATTATGGTTACTTACCTACCTAAGAATATTACGTAGTTTAGGCACAAACTGTGAGCTCTTGACGTGTATAAAAACAATGAGGACCTTCATACTTCACACTGCAAACAAAGTGGGGGTGTGAATTGTTAGACAATGTTACCGAATCTTAGTTATTTATATTTAGTTACATAGGTACATAATTTTAATACGAATTCAAATGACCTATGATAAATAATCTTCCGATTCATTCTACAATAGCTGAACAACTCTATATAAAAAAAACATACCATAGCCATACCAACCATAGTTCTATTTAAATAGCTACATGGAACAAACCTCATTATAATTAAACTTCGGCAGCGATCATAGATTCATGAAACAGCTAAGTAGGTTGTTGCTAAAAAGTTGTTCGCAACTTATGCAATGTGGGTAATTTAAGATATCATTTATTTTTCAATCAGATAAACTACCTATTGATAACTGCCAGTCCCAGTTACTGTTGGTTGTTGCAAATCGCCTACCCATTCTATAAAGGGTTTTAACTTCATCACCAATGTATCATCTAAAGCTACCTAGGATTTACAGGTTTCATATTATGTATCTTCAATGAATTTCACCATTATTTCAGGCGAGCTGGAATTTACCTTCAACACCTACAAACCGTCCATAGTGTTATGCCAAAGCGAGAAAAGAGCAAACGTCGAAGATGCAATCAAGTTGACCAAAACAAATGCCAAAGTCATCACGTTCGATGAAAACGGACGAGACGCCCGTTTTGCTGATCTTTTAACAGCTGATGATGAAGAAATTAACAGCTTTAAGTAAGTAGCTTAAGTAGACAAGAAATAGTATCTTTATTGTGATCTGTAGTACTGGAAAATACTATTCATCATTATCATTGTCAGCCCATATCGTTCCACTACTGGGCAAAGGCGGCTGCGGCCACGCATCTCTATCTTGAACGATTCGCGTCCAGGTCTTTCCTGCGATCGTCACCATGTCATCGGACATGTGGACTGCCGACGCTGGGCCTTCCTTCTCGAGTGATCCATTCTGTTAGGGACCACCTGCTATCACCACGCCAGGCAATATGTCCTAACCCAGCTCCATTTAAACCCATTTGAAAAAATACTACCTACTGCTTTAAATTAATTAAGAAGGTAACACGTTTGCCCACAATAGCCGGCGTTATCGTAAAGCAATTTATTCTTCCAGGAAGTTTATAGAGAAGTACTCGTATACTTACCTAAAGTCCTGCTATTAATTTTTATTTCCAGACCTTCCGAATTCGACCCTGAAAATAATATAGCAATAATTTTGCCAACAAGTGGATCTACTGGATTTCCAAAAGGAGCTGCCGCTACTTACAAAACTTGGATGACTAATGGGCCTCAATTATGGTCAGTATGATTCTTATTAATATTCTGGAATAGTCTAGAATGTAGTGCAGGTAATGTATGTACATCCAAAGAGAATAGCAACTGCTTTATTAATTTTTGAATTTATTTATTCCTATTAAATTCCTTGACCAACCCTGAACCACCTTTGTATTCGGATTTATTTATATAAGTACCTACCTACTTACTACCAGGTTTTTTAGCAATTTGCTTCAGGCGAAGTATAAATTAATAATTACGTCTGAGTACCTTAACTTTGAATTTTAGTTGTGTTCTCGCCTTCTACTCGAACTAAAAAATAGTCTTTTGAATAATTTTTACCCTATTCCTTGAAAAAAAGTCAAGGGCGAGCAATCGGCGTCCTCTTTAGAAAAAATATACAGTACCTAAAGAAAGAAAGAAAGAAACACATTTATTACACTTTTTTTTTTTTTTTTAACACATTTTTTTACCTAAGTGGGTATAACCAACAAGATGGAATCGAAATAACTAACCAGAATTTTCCTTTCCAGGGCCCGTAGTACCAAATTCCCAACTCCAACGAAGAAGTATCTACTCCTGGCTCCAATGCAGTGGCTGACAGCTATGAACTTGTTTGTAAACTCAGCTTTGTTGACGATCACTCGGGTGCAGTCCTCTCTGCCTATCACTCCGGAGCATTTGAGGCACCTTATTAACACTTACAGGGTAACCTATCATATTCAACAGACACCATCTAAGACGACAATAAATGATGCTCCATAATGAGATACAACAAATCACCCCCTTGAAGATCAGGAAGTTCTTAGAAGCTCCGGGTTTAGGTAGTGAATAGTAAAGAAGAATAGATCAATAATGGTCGAAGCGGCATACGAGTAAACCTCTAGAACTATCACTTAATCATAGTAATATCACAGAGATGCAGTGATGCGACATCCATTCTTAATGCGCTACCAACTGCCCGAATCAAGCGTTTTGCTTCAACTTTTTTAATAGGAACTTAGACTAAATGTACTGGGATGACAGTCGTCATCCCGGTGGGAGGGTAAGGTGGTCAGGAAAATCACCGGTCTTATGAAACTTTTCGGGCTTAACTACCTATTGTTTTTTTTTATATTCAAAGATGAGCAAGATGCTCTCCTGGACGTATGAGTTAACGACAATGCCCCTAATTAATACAGTGCTACCTAGAATTGATGTTAAATTCAAGGTGCACTGCGCCAACGCTTGTCTCGGGATGACGAGCGCAGTGCAATATTGAGTAGGGCTTCTCCGAATACATAGTACTCCGAATGCCTATATTGGATCCCCGTTATCACCTAACATTGGGCGACCGTCGAGGTCACCTTGTTCATCTGCTATCATGCCTAATATAAAATAACCATATATATACTATTCTTTCAGCCAACATTCACAGCTACAAGTCCCACGGTGATCGGACAGTTACTGAAAGACCAGAACCCTTGCGACATCTCGTGCTTTGATGTTATCTTGATCGGTGGCAGTGCAGTGCACAGAGAGATGATTGAAGAAATTGCGGTAAGAATAATAAAGCTAATTCCCCCATTGCAGTTTTTCCATCGCACTTCACGTCATCGTGACAAACCCGACATTTTGCAGCCCTGGAGCTCGCATACAGTCCGGTTCGTTCGCCCCTTTATTCCACGCACCTGTAAAAAGTGGAATGACCTCCATTCCTGGGTCTTTCCTCATGTCTACAATATAAAGGTGTAGGGACATGAATGTTTCGGTTTAACATTGTATTTAAATATATAAAAGGAAATAGTGACTGACTGACTGATCTATCAACGCACAGCCTGAACCACTGGACGGATTGGATTGAAATTTGGAACACAGATAGGATTTCATGACGTAGACCTCCGCTAAGAAAGGATAGATAGGATAGAGCCGCGAGCGTAAGCTATTTGTAATACGAGTATATAAAGTTGTGTTGTGTTTGTGTATGTTGAAAAATATGGACACACATAAGCATAACCTAAGGAATAAGGAAAAGCTTTTTCTACCGAAAACCAGACTAGCAAAGGTTCAAAGACATGGAATTTATACCAAAATAAAAATGTACAATAAACTTCCAGTGAACATAACGAAACTAAATTATATCAAGTTCAAAACAATGATTAAAAAAATTTTCACAGTTCATCCATTGTACACACTGGACGAATTCATGAAAATGCGTATTAATGAAAGCTCATTTTTACTTGAAACTTGAATGTAACGTATCTTTATCCCTTTGAATTATTATGTATTTTGATCTCAATTTTAACAATGTGACAATAATATTAATTTTATTTTTTTATTGAATAGTGATGTTATTAATTAAAATGAACTAAATTTAATGATATTAACTAAATTTAATCATAGATATACATATTTTCTGTAGATCGGCTTGTGGCCGATCTGTGGTTAATAAAAGTGTTCTTTACTGCTGTAGTAGCTGTAGTATTGTTAGTTTGTTTTTCTCAATAAAGGCATTTGCCACTTTAAAAAAAAAAAATATAAAATTATCATAAGAACTCTTTGTACTAGACGTGCCGAGAATAACGAATGTTATTAGGTCAATAAATATCATTTATCATTTATTTAGAACCTATAGGTAGGCTTGGTGCATAAGGTTAGCTGGCATCTAGGTAATAAAGAAGGGTATAAATACTTTGTTAAAATCCGGCACCGCCTCGCTACCATTTACCAGCAGAGAATTCTCACCTATTTCGGCCACTTCGATGTTGCAATGGAAACTAAACACAAACTTTCTTGAACAGAAAATGCGGACAGCACGTGGACATTTTGACTGACAGCTATATAAGCCTAATCTAAGCTGTTGAACTGCCGCTTGGCACTTGCCTGATAGCACATCATTTTCGTTTTTGTAGGAATATGCTACGACCTATAATATTATTATGTGCTCCTAACGATGTCCGCCAACCACCAACTCTTTCATCCCTAGAGAAAAAACTACTTAAGAGCGTGTATGTTGACCCAAGCGCAAATCTGTGATGTTCAAACATGGATTATTTTGAAAATACTTATTTTAGAACGGTACTTGTACTCACAACTTTTAAAAGAACTTGTAATCTAATCATTTTATACAGAAAAACCTTTTTAGTTTTGACCGTTTTTAAATTGCGTCAAGGTAAATGGATAAAGGTTTTATAGATTTACTTCTGAAGCAATGTTTGGACATGGGTATATCCAAATATACATGTCTTTATTAGAATCTAAAAAATTACTATTACTGGAAAGATCCTAAACTAGTATATTTATAGAGGAAAAGTTTGAATTATAGGTATTTCTTATTAAAATAAAATCATAAAGATGTGAAATTATCACGAAATTACTGTTTACAAAACATTTTTTTTTACATGACTCTTTTATATTTACTCAAAATAATTACTTACCATTAAATAATAACATTTTTTTGATCCAATCGTATTTTTAAATTTACTTAAAATGTAATATTTATATTTTTGCCGAATTTTTCAAAATCACTATTTATAGTGATATAGTTAGTATATAGTTGTAGTATATAGTTTCGTTTTAACGAGGCCCGCGTCGGTTCACGCTTCAGTCGGCCCAGAGGCCTCTCAGAGAGTGGACGTATCGCTCTGCGCTCCAAATTATTCTCGTCAAATTGTCATCTGAAATGTAGATTTCCTCAAGATCTTTCATTTCTTCCATGACAGCGTACTTATCATGTACTTATCTTCGTCATCGACCCCACTTGGCAAAAATCTTCGCCGTTATCACACTTGGCCAAAATCTACGCCGTAACCCCACTTGGCCAAAATTATTATAATCAAGTTTTATCGGCAATAACTGTGCCGCGGGTAACAGCGCGGGTCGCAGCTAGTATAATAATAAAAAACTTGAGAGGTGTCAAGGGACACCCGGATGGAACGAAGTTCCCACGATTTACACGATTTATTATTTACAAAAAACCTGTATACACTCAACAAAAATAATCGTCGCGACACCACACTGTTCAATGCGAAATAGAAATGAAAATATCTGGCTTGCTTTCTATAAGAGAGAGAGAGAGAGAGAAAGACAGAGAAACATGCGCACGCCGCACAGCTAGCTTACTATAGCAACAAGTGAATTAAATTAAAAATTTAAAAACAACCCCCAACGCAGCGCTATCAAAATATATAATTAGCGGTTTTTTGGTGGCGGCCATTTTAAATTTTAAATTTATCATAGTGCGTTGTATTCTACTAGATAAGCCCCCCATCCCTATTTCCCCTCCCCCTCACATCCCCCCATCATCCCCATCACCCCTCATCCCTCCTATTCCCCCCTTCATCCTCCTCCATCCCCCTCACCCCTCCCCATTCCCCTCACCCCTCCCCATTCCCCTCACCCCTCCCCTTTCCCTTCCCTTACCCTCCCCTCCCCCTTCTCCCCTCCCCTCCCCCTCCCATTCCCTCCCCTTCACACTTCCCCCTCCACTTCCCTCTCCCCCTCTCACTCCCCCTTCCCCCTTCCCCCTCACCATTCCTCCTCCCCCCTCCCCCCTAATAACACCCCGTCGTTTTTGCGTCGGGGGTTAAACACTTATAACACCCCGTCGTTTTTGCGTCGGGGGTTAAACACTTATAACACCCCGTCGTTTTTGCGTCGGGGGTTACAAACTTATAACACCCCGTCGTTTTTGCGTCGGGGGTTAAAAACTTATAACACCCCTTCGTTATTGCGTCGGGGGTTAAAAACTTATAACACCCCGTCGTTTTTGCGTCGGGGGTTAAAAACTTATAACACCCCGTCGTTTTTGCGTCGGGGGTTAAAACTTTAACACCTACATATTGACTTAATGATTTCAACAAATATCTTGCATTGCATAGGATCAAGACATTTTATTCCAAGCGACTACATGTTGTATTACTCGGCCGCGTAAGTGATGCATTGGTGTGCGTCGCGCTCAGCTAATATACCTAAACTTGAACGGGCTTCCCTCACCATTAATCCTCTTAATGGTAGTCCCATACCGATGGAGAATTATGTGGTTGTGATTGTGTGAGAGTGTGAGGTACCTAAATATCAATGGATAAAACTGAGTTTTTTTTTTCTCCATTCTGGTGAAAATTTAAAAACCAAAATATATAGGTACCCACACACTCATGATGATATTATTAAGTTTTTAAATAAATAAATCATTAAAAAATATTATTCACCTGCTCCTGCTGTAAAAGATCTTTGTTTAATTTCAGAAAAGTGCTCCAAACACGCTAGTATGCAATGCTTTCGGAATGAGCGAGTTGTGCACATTAGGGCTGCAAGGCGAATGTCCTATAGAGTCCAGTGGAAAACCATCGTTAATTTTTCAGTATAGGGTACGTTTGTTCACTTTTATATTAACTTTTTTTTATCAAAAAGCCGTTTTAGTCCTATGTTATCATGGTCACAGGCTGAGTTTGCCAACAATGTAACTTATTCTTAATTTGTATTCTAATTTTGTGTAGAGTAATATAAGTCCATATTAAAATTTAACCATTATTTGAATGCCTTATGCTTCTAAACTTTTAAAAGCACTTTTAAAGCTTAGATTAGAACATGAAATACTCTCAAAAAATTTCAATTCTTGTGACACTATTTGATCAAATTGTGAAAATCGAGAAAGAAAGAAAATAATTTTATGGTTATTAGCGGGACTCTCACTTATCTAATATATAAAATTCTCGTGTCACAGTTTTTGTTGCCATACTCCTCCGAAACGGCTTGACCGATTTTGATGAAATTTTTTGTGCTTATCCGGTATCTATGAGAATCGGCCAACATCTATTTTTCATCCCCCTAAATGTTAGGGGTAGTCCACCCCTAAATTTTTATTTTTATTTTTTAGACAAAATTTTTAATTTCTATTTTTTTATGATACAACATACAAAAATACATACAATCCTCAATTTTCACCCTTCTACGATCAACCCTTATTTTTTAATAGCCATTTTAGTAATTTAATCATTTTTCCTCTCCGGTCGAAAACTGATCAATCGTCATTTAATTAGTTATTTATTATTAAAATCTATGAAAATCAGCCAACATCTATTTTTATCCCCTTAAATGTTAGGGGTAGTCCACCCCTAAATTTTTTTTATTTTTTTTTTAGACAAAATTTTTAATTTCTATTTTTTTATGATACAACATACAAAAATACATACAATCCTCAATTTTCACCCTTCTACGATCAACCCTTATTTTTTAATAGCCATTTTAGTAATTTAATCATTTTTCCTCTCCGGTCGAAAACTGATCAATCGTCATTTAATTAGTTATTTATTATTAAAATCTATGAGAATCGGCCAACATCTATTTTTCATCCCCTTAAATGTTAGGGGTAGTCCACCCCTAAAATTTTATTTTTATTTTAAGACAAAATTTTTAATTTCTATTTTTTTTTATGATACAACATACAAAAATACATACAATCCTCAATTTTCACCCTTCTACGATCAACACTTATTTTTTAATAGCCATTTTAGTAATTTAATTATTTTTCCTCTCCGGTCGAAAACTGATCAATCGTCATTTAATTAGTTATTTATTATTAAATTATTATTTATTTATATTTTTTATTTATTATTATTTATTTATAATTTATTTATTTATAATTTATTTATATGGCAAAACAACGTTTGCCGGGTAAGCTAGTTAGATACATAGATTTTTCATATTTTATTCCAGCTAGTGGATTATCAAACACAAAAGGACATCCGGGAGCCCCATTCCAGTGGAGAATTATGGATTAAAGGTCCCATGTTCAAGGTAAACAATTTACAATTTAATTAATACTTATAGGTACGAGTCTTTTTGAACGTATAAGATAGATAGATAGATAACTCTTTATTGCAACAAAGAAAACAATTAACACTAAATAAGTACTTACCTACATTTCAGTTAAGCAATGTTACAACATGCAACATGTGCATGTGTTTGCAACATGTGTGTGGTTGTGTGTTGTTAAGTACTATGAATTTTCCAAAAATGAATTTTCCTCGGTAGTCTTGTTATTATAGAAGAGATTGTTATTATTGATAGAACCGCCCAATTTAACTTGATTGTAAAACATGTAAAACTAACTAATTTTAAGCTTATTCTAAGTATTGTATTTATATGTATAGTGCTTAATAAAGTATTGTCTTATCTCATTTCTAATCTACTCCGAAATAAATATATATTTCTAATTTACAGGAATATTTCAACAACCCTGAAGCTACGAAGAAGGCGTTTACAGAAGACGGCTGGTTCAAAACTGGAGACATGTTCTGTAGAGACGAGCACTGGAACTTCTACTTTGTTGAGAGGATAAAGCTCTTACTGAAATATAAGAGTTATCAAGTAAGTGCTTCAATAGAATTCCTGTGCCAACCATCTGAAAAAGGGAATGATGAATGATCTATAAGAGACAAAATAAAAATGAATTTCATTTCACCTAGTTTAATTTCGTAATGATCTTAATTACCTATATAATTTTTTGAAGTATAAAAATGTTTGTAGACAAAACCAGGTCAACTAAAAATAAATTAATACCTTTCTATAAATGTTATTATTAATATTAATTAACAAGGTATTAGGTATACTTTAGTAGGTACATATTACATATAGGCTTACATGTTTTCTACCAAATGAAGAAAATAAACATTCTTTTGCTCACATGGGGGGATTACAGATTATCATGCATGTTTCTACAGTAATGATATTAGAAAAACTAAATCGCTCAAACCTAGCTTTTAAATAGCCATAGCCAAGACAGCCTATGATTATGCGATCGAAGAAAACACGTAGAATTTGCGATAAACCACTCTATTTCTCGTAATATAAAGATAGATAGATCCTTTATTGAAACACAAAAATGTACAATAACAACTTAAAACTATAATATAAAACTAAGTGTTACAATTGGCGGTCTTATCGCTAATAGCGATCTCTTCCAGACAACCGTGTAAGGAGAGGAGAGCAATTGTAATTCACATGGGTTCATTTAATTTAATTCATAAACCGCTTTATTATATTATTGCTTTCAGATATCTCCAGTGGAAATTGAAAGTGTGATCTGCAAACATCCAGAGGTGCTAGACGTGGCTGTGACAGGCATAGAGGACGAAGAAAGCGGTGATCTGCCCGTCGCCTGCGTAATAAGGAAACCTGGACAAAGTGTCACTGCTCAGGAGATTAAGGATTTGGTTAAAGGTAAATATGAACTTAAAGAAAACAGGTGAAATTTAAAAATAACTTTTGAAAAACAAGCTTTTAATTATAACTATCTAGCACCAAAGTAGGTACTTGTCAAGACGAATCAAATGAGCCCAAACTCAATGGGGTTGCAATGTTTCTATGGCCACTTTCTAGCTCCATCATCAGATCAGCTCGATGTTATAATAATATTGCATTGTCATCCGATTTATACATGCATGCAAAATTTCATCTCAATCGAAAACTGGAAAGTGGATCAAATTAAACTCGCAAGAGTTAATTATAACAGAGACAGGTGAAAGTAAAAAAAAACCAAAACCTAAATATAGGACATTACAGAGATGCAGAAAGACTGAAGAAACCTGTAACCCAAACTAGGCTCTAGAGTCTAGACCCAAGAGAAGATTTTTTTAATATTAGACACCGACACACAGACAGACTTTTAAGATGTGTTTCTTTTTTCAGAAAAACTATCTGATGCGAAGCAGTTAAGAGGAGGAGTGGCTTTCATGAATGAATTCCCGTTGACTGCATCCACTAAAATTAATAGAAGGAGTCTCAAACTAATGATACAAAATATGACATTAGAATAGTTTAAATTTACCTCTAGTTTTAATATAAAATGTAGGTACTGTAACTTGTGAAAAGATTTGTCGAAACAGAGTAGAACCCTCTGATCGTGGTGTCCCTACACCAATTCCAAATTATTTCTTAAGGCTCTTCTAACGGCGCGACTCTCTCGCATGTATTCATAGTGATGTAAAATATTATAGAGATTATGGTATTATTGTATTGTAAATAAAAATCGTAAAGAAAAAATTGTTTACATTTTTGTCTAATTAATTCATTAAAAAAATACAGAAATCATGGTGTGGACATCCGCTAAGAAACTATATTTCTTATGCACCTGTGCCCAGCGGTTTTACTTGCTGAAAAGTTGACAATGTGTTTCAGAATCTTAGAAACCTGTAAAAATTGGATATATGTCTGCCTTTTATTTTTGCATTTTTGGATATTTCTGCCTGTATTCGAAATTTCAGTTCGAATTCGAAGCTCAAGTTCAGTCGTTCAGACATGAAGAGAAAATAAAACATACATAGTAGGTACATAGATACATACCAAATACCATCCATAAATATCATAATATCATCCATAATATAGCATTTATAATTAATTGTAAGACGTCACATATAGCAGTGATTTCATGATATAAAATACTTAATAATAAATCATAATAAAAGATGCTCTTATCGAGCAAACAAGATAACGCGTTTGCTCAGTAGATAACTCAATGTATTTATCAATAAAATAATGACGAGCATAATGTCTGGGGGACGGGGGTTATTCACAATTTAATTCATGTCAAAGCGTCGCATTCGAATCGCTTGCTGTCAAATTTCAATAAACCTATCTTTGGGAAAAAAATCCCTACCATTCTGTTACCAAATCAAATGTTACCTCAATACAAATTAGAAGCCGGGTCAACCGGGTCCCGTCAAAGAAACGAAGGAGTTTGGTTGGCAATTCTTTGTGTTGGCTGTCTCATCTAAGCGACATAGCGAAGGCCAACAATTATTGTTATTCGTTGACCTTCGTTAACATGTGTGTACCCAGCTTTAGCCCTAAGTAAAATTTTTCAAAAAAAAAATTAAATTTTATAATCAATAAATCGCTATCGTCTCGCTACGCTCTCAAGATGTCTTACTATAGGTTCGTTATGCAGTATCTCTATGAACTCAAGTATAATACCTTCTAAGTATAATTACTGCAGTGCATGTCTGTTCAAGGCGGGACTGATTTAATTCTTTAATGGAATATTTCTTGTAGATTTTATAAGTAGAGTTAGAGATAAAGTGTGACCGTATTTTAAAGGATTTAAGTTTAGTGTTTCCTCTATAAAACGATTACTGTTATATCATTGTAAAGATAAGGTAAGCAACAATTTTTCCATTAATCACTGATAAATATTCATATTAAATCACTACGTGGTGGTCTCTATCGTCTATTGGCTTTAATAGCCATTTTTGTAAGTACGAGGACTCTGCTTAATCGTGTTTAATAGATGTAAAAAAGGGCCGTTATGTAGGTTTTAGGACCGGTATTTTGTCCCAAATTGTATAAACCCAAGCTGAACTTACTTTGGTCTAATACAATTTGGATCCAATTAAATAACTTGCATATTAGTTTACTTATGAGACCCATTTGCCCCCAAAACTATTGCCCCCAGGTGGCATTTGGGAATTAATTATCCTATTCACAAATCTCGCAGTAAACGACTCGCAAGTCTTTTCTAAGTTAAAAAAAAATACAACTTCGTAGGTTAGATATATTTATTCCACCTTCAAAAGGAATTTACTCGAGTTCTACAAAATCTTAGAGCTGTACCAACTATCTACTTGTCGGCAAAGTCCAGGCCCTCGAAAATACCTACTTATTCAATCTTCTTCTTCTAGGCGAAATAGGTTGTGCGTTCATGGATCAGTCAGTCACTCGTTCCTTTTATGTATCTTACTCATGTACATTTTTGGATATTTCTGCAATTATTATGTTAAAGCTGTTTTATCCAGTATCGTGCCAGTTTCACTGCTTTGTAATTAGGTAATAGTAATGGGCCAGTGTATCGGTTCATATAACACAGAAGCATAGGCGGATTTAGGGGGGGGGGGGGGGCAGGGGGCCAAGGCCCCCCCCCAGAGTCATTGTAGAGTGACGAATTTTTAACATATTACAAGCTTTATATTACTTTCACCTGTCTGTTGTCTGTCTGTCTGTCTGTCTGTAATCAAATCTTGCAAGTTTAATTTGACCCACTTCCCGGTTTCCAATTGAGCTGAAAATTTGCATGCGTGTGTAAATCGGATGACAATGCAATATTTTTATGACATCGAGCTGATCTGATGATGGAGCTGGAAGGTGGCCATAGGAACTCTGTCATTAAACAACGCAACCCCATCGAGTTTGGGCTCATTTGATTTGTCTTGACGAGTAATTTATGATGCAAGATGATAATAATAATTAAAGCTTGTTTTTAAAAAGTATTTTTAAAATTTCACTTGTTTCATGGTAACGATTATAATTTTTTCTCGGCGCTCGCAGCAAGCTGCTCGCGCAGTTAATATTAAGGATGTTTTAACATTCTAACTGCTCAGAGCGAGCTAAACACACACTTTCCATAGTTAAAAATTATAATTTTTTTGCCCGTCTGCACCTTGCCCCCCCCAGAACCAAATCCTGGATCCGCCTATGCACAGAAGTGTACCCCTCGACATCTTTATACAGTAGGTACCTATACAGTCATAATAATGATAATTATAATATTATCACCGCGATGTCCCCGCACGTGGGCGACGACCTTTAATTACCTACTTTTACCAGGTTCGCAGTCAATAATCTAAAGCCCACATTGGGTAGGTATATTGGTGACGCGAGTCGTCGAAATGACGCAATGTTGCGGCGACTAATCGGCGCACAATAGGTAGGTACGGTCGCCGGAGTGTCAACGACGAGATTTCGTGACGATTTCGTAGAGTCGATGTCACCCCATGTGGGAACGGCCTAATCCCTAGGTTACTGATTAGCAATAAAACCACTTAGATACATCATAAGACCTAAATAGACACTTCATAGGTAGACGGCTAGATACGTTGATTTCATAACTTATTGTTCTATAGGCCTAAAATGTCGGACAAGAGGCATCAATATGACCTAGTGCATTGGCACATAGCTGAGTTGACGTCACGCATCATCGCGGAGTCAGGGATCCCGAGTGACAGGTTCCATCTCGGCAAGATCATACTGCAGAGCTTGAAGGACGATCCTGATATGGTCTTACAGGTAAACTGTTAACTCTAAAACGGCGGTAAAACACAAAATAAATTTAAAAAAAACTTTTTTTTGTTAATTGGAGTATGGAGGTAACTTTAGTATTTGGACTTGGTACTTGGTATCTACTTATTAGGTATAATATACTTAGATACTACATACTTATATACTCCAAGGACAAACCAGAATAGCATATAAGTAATGCATTTACATTTTTGAAACCTCTTACAACACACTCCTTACTCACAGAAAAAGGAAGTACCTAGTCTCCCAACTCCCAACTAATATGAAAAGCGTCCATGTACTTTTTTCCATTTAGAACCATATTTATACAATCCTATCACTGACGCTTTAGTAATTAGAAATTTAGCATCTAGGTCTCGGCCATAAGTATACATTTAGACCTTGTCCAAAAAAGGCGAATTTACCGCGAATTCACTCGTGCGTGGTGTGAGTCGGGACACCTATTAGACACCCATATACATCATGTCCATATTATATCGCGAGAGCAATTTGCATAATGGTGATGAGCATTTCAATGATGCTGGTTTTTCTTCTAGATTGATGGAGCGACAGGAGAATCGGAAACAAATGCATCTGTTTTGAGAAGGTCGATACAATGTGCGATCGGCTTTAGAAAACCCGGGATAAAACAAGGGGATGTTCTGATTCTCATGGCCCCGAATCACTTGGATCTCGGCATAGCTTTCTACGCGGCTCTGTATGAGGGAATCATTCTCGCTCCTATCGATAAAACTTTGGGGATTTGTAAGTTTTTCAAGATTGTTCCTCACAATTTATCTTGCTTTATAGGTTTGGTGGTCCTACCTTAGAACAACTAGCAACAATATGCGAGACAGTTATCTATACGACATAATATTAATTAGGTAATCGAAACTTAAAAAGTACCTTTATCTAAGTAGTAGATAGATATTATGTCGCAGGCGAACCTTACTTAGATTATAAAGAAATTGGATTCGTATGATGTTCCACTTCACAAATGGCCTAAGCCCGTTTATAAGTGCGAGGCAAATTCGTTCAAATCTTGACTTTGTTGACTGTAACTGTAGGGTGACTGTAATAACAAGTTTAAGTTTCGCTGATGCCCTACAGCTTGCACAATGCAAGACCTTTTCGAGGCCAATGAAAACGCAATTATAGTAGCGACGCATTGGTCAAAGCAGTTGTAGGGTTAACATAATATAGCCAGCCAATCGACTCAACAAGAAGAAGAAGCTGGATGAATTCCGAACTCTATGATAAGGACGTTCTTAAGGAATTTTCAATAAATTAATTCTATGAATGTGTATTTCAAAATTTGTCAAATAGTGCGAGCGAGAGAGCGTCACTCGATATATACGCTCTTAAAATTGGGTTATATTGAGTATATATTATGTTATAATTTAATCTTTTTCAATTATATTTTAGTGGAATTACAACACACATTTGAGGTGGACCAGCCTTCAATAGTATTATGTCAAAGTGAGAGAATAGAAGACGTGAATGAAGCTCTAGAAAATGCTAAATTGAAGGCTAAAGTGATCAGCTTCGATAATAGCCAAAGCGAAACTTTTGCAGATCTGCTCAAAATGGGAAGTGAAAAGGAAATTCAGAATTACAAGTAAGGATTCAGTTTTTATTAATTTCTGCAGAACTGTGAGAAAATTTGGGATGAGTTCCCGTCGCCCTTAAGCCACAAAGTACGAATCTATGAACCGCGTTACAGAGTTGAAACTAACAACGACAATAATTAGCTGTTACATAGGTACATACGAGTACGTACGTACCTACTTACCTATATCTTAATGCATTAGCCGCCTACATCGAACATGCCTTCAATTTACTTTCTTATAGATATGAGATATGGAATGGTAAACCCCATTTTATGATATAGATAATAATAGGTATTGTAATTTTAGAGCTGCCGATTTCGATCCTACTGAATCACTAGCAATATTAATACCAACGAGTGGGACGACCGGCTTGCCTAAATCAGCTGCTTGCACACACAAAACATTAGTGCTGATGGAGCCTTATTTCTGGTAAGCATCTAAACATCGTTCTTTAAGCTATCAGTAGGTACAGGGCGTCTTAGTCGTCTTCTTACTTCTTTGCATAAAACACAACCATATCGTCTTCTTAATAATTATAGTAACGCTCAAAAAGTCTTTAACTTGAATATCTTTCAAATGGATCACTAAATCGGAAGTGTCTTAACAAGCCGTCCTTTTAAAAAAATAAGTGGTACCCTAAATTATAATATAATATTTTAAATTATTTTTTCGTACCGTTCTCTTACTCTTACTATTGCCCTTATCTGTGCAACATTACAGCTTTCTAGGACTTAGAGTTTATCCGTAAAGCCGCAGACGGACAGACGGACAAAGCGAAACTATAAGTCTTCCTTGTTGACTACGGAAGCCTAAAAACTAAAATCATAATGTAGCAAATACAAAATAAAACAATTGGCGGCTATATCGCTAAAAGCGATCTCTTCCAGACAACCGAGCAGGGAGAGGAGAATATTGCTATTCATATGGGTAGATTAGGTACATAAATCTATTTTTTTTCCTTTTTAGGGCAAGGAACACAGAAATTCCATTCATCCAACGTTCTTTAGTGGGATCACCGCTGCAGTGGCTCTCAGCTATTGTAAACTACGTTGGCTCACCGTTTTTGAAGTTTACGAGGATTCAATCATCATCGCCAATGACTCAAAAACATGAATATGAACTTATCAATACTTACAAGGTAAGAAAAATTAAATATCTTTGTAGATCCGCAGTTTCTTGTGGTCTCAGTCTCAAGGGGCCTATTGCGTTTTGCGCACTGAAGAATATTTCAAACCTATACATAAAAAAATAGGCTCAAACCACTAAACTATCTTAAGGCCAACTAAAATAATGTTTTTTTATTACTCTTAGAATAACTCTAGCAGTTAAAAGATGTTTCATAAATTTGTCGTTTAATTTGTGTTTAGTGGATTACGCAACAAAGTTAAAAACAAATTTAAACAAGTGAAATTTTAAAAATACTTTTTAAAAACAAGCTTTAATTATTATTATCGTCTTGTATCATAAAGTACTCGTCAAGACGAATCAAATGAGTCCAAACTCGGTGGGGTTGCGTTGTTTTATGACGGAGTTCCTATGGCCACCTTCCAGCTCCATCATCAGATCAGCTCGATGTCATAAAAATATTGCATTGTCATCCGATTTACACACGCATGAAAATTTTCAGCTCAATTGGATACCGGGAAGTGGGTCAAATTAAACTTGCAAGATTTGATTACAGACAGACAGACAGACAGACAGACAGACAGACAGACAGACAGACAACAGACAGGTGAAAGTAATATAAAGCTTGTAAAAATGCCTTATCTTTACCGCTTTATTTGTCTACTTGATTTTTTTTTATTCATTATTATAGGTAAGGGTTCCCACACAAAACTGCGAACTCGCATCGCATCGCAAATATCTGCGAACTCGCACGAATGCACCGCAAGAACGTCCGATCTCATTCGCATCGCGCATTCCTGCGAAATTACGTCACACTTGGTGACGCCTCTTTTATGATGAAAATAGACTCAAAAACTCTTCAAATGAAGATATGCTCATTCTTAATTTAAAAAAATTATCTTCTTCAGTTCTCAACGCATAGTACTTTAGAGCAAAGTAGTTCCCATCAGAGTTCTTAATCGTAATAAGTGAATGAACCCAGAATCTTCTTTTTCTTTTATATCTATTTAACAATAACAGCAGTGCAATAATCTTTTTGCGATCCATTTTAAGCTTTCTAAAAACACGTCCAATATGGCTGACTATACTTGAAGTTATGGTTGCCCTACCAAACGGTTTGCCGCAAAAAATCGTATCGCATCGCATCGCAGTTTTGTGTGGGAGCCCTAAGACTTTGACTATGATCTCGCGTGATGTTAAGCGACGATGCAGGCTTAGACGGCAGCACACTATACCTAGAAGGCGGGATAAATCCCTCCCTGGCTTCATTGAACATCATGCCAGAACACCCGCTTGGCGCACAATGACCGCTTGGCGGACAATGTGACCGAGTAGTACCTAGTCATAATGTTGATAACGAGCCCTTCGATTGATTAAAGAAATCGATCTCGAAATATTTAAAGACATGTTCTTTCAGCCAGATTTTCTCGTGGTCAGCCCAACGATGATGACGACACTTCTGATGCCTGGAGATCGAGACGAGTGCGACTTCACTTGTTTCAAGTACATTTGCATTGGGGGAAGTGCTGTCTATGCTGATCTAATATCGGAGCTTAAGGTAGAACCATTTCAAAATTCAGGAGAGAGACGCCTCTAACGCCTAAGCTTACATCCTTAGGAACTGTGGCTTACAAAATATTCCCATCCTTAGAAAATACCTTCTTATCAATCTCCTTCTTTTTTTATACAACGAAGTAAGATGACGAGCAAGATGCTCTCCTGATGGTAAGAGATAACGCTGTCCAAAATTAGTATTACTATGGATATTACCCAGTATTTTACAAAGGTAAAATTCTGGGTGAACGCCAACGCTTCTTACTTGAGTCATAAGATGTTAATACTCTTCAGCCCAGTAATTTCACTAGCTACAGTGCCCTTTTACCGAAGCAGAGCAATGTTTGCACATCACTGCTCAGGCGCCTAGGCGGGAGAATAACTGGCACTGTTGGGGTACCCACCTAGTCGACCTCCTGCGAAGGAAGTCTACACCCGGTAAACAAGTGAATTAAATTAAAAAATTTAAAAAACCCCCAACGCAATACGTAATTCACCATTTTTTGATGGCGGCCATCTTGAATTTTAAATTTTATATAGTGGGCTGTATTCTACTCGTTCAGCCCTTTCATTTGATACCCATATTGAGGGAGTCGTGGAAGAAAAAAGTAATCCGCCATTTTGTAGCGGCGGCCATCTTGGACCGATTTTCACCAAACATGGCTAAGAACACTCTCGACTAACTCTACTTTCAAACAAAAAAAACTAAGTCAAAATCCGTTCATCCGTTCGGGAGCTACGATGCCACAGACAGACACACACACACACACACACACACACACACACACACACACACACAGAGAGAGACAGACACGTCAAACTTATAACACCGTCGTTTTTGCGTCGGGGGTTTAAAAAAGTTCCAAGTTTAGTCTGCTACTACTTACTCGTATATCTACGCTCGCATCGTCGCTTAACAGCACGAGAGATCGTGGTCATTGGCCGAGAAAGCACGCAACAATAGCAGTGGAAGCGGCCATAGAATAAATAATACCTAACTTCTGATGTCTTCCAGATGATAACTCCAAACACGGAAGTAGTCAATGTCTACGGCATGAGCGAGTTGACCACGATGGCGTTTATACACAAGTACTCGTCGCCACCGCATTCTTGTGGCAAACCTGTCACTTGTCTTCTACATAGGGTAAGAATATAATTCATACTTTACACTAATATTATAATAGTATAGTACTTTTTGAAGTTATACTTCTTTTGGCGCGATAGAGAAAAATGATGAGAGTGAATTTTTACGATGCGCGCGCACACCGACACCTAAATTCTACATCGTGAAGTTAGTTCTAGGTGGCATGCATGAAAATTGATAACTATATTCAAGTTGTATATTCTAGTATTTTTATATTTAGAACACGTGTTTCGTAAGGGTACAATTAAACAGTGTGAATAAATAAATATTATTTTGGTGTTTTTATTAAATCAATTTCATATACGACGGTGATTTATTATTTATTTTTCCATACGCCAAAGAAGTATAACTTCTAACGCGTGTACATAAGTAACTCTTTTTTTTTAGTATTTATTGTGTAGTTTTAGTAAATAACAACACGAATTGCGCACCACCGTCTGTTAAAGTAGGTTTTGTCCTTTTCCATTTCCAGGTTGTCTGTAAGAAATTGCCTAGTGCGATAAGACCGCCGATTGTTAACCTACTTCATAACATATTATAGTAATAAGTTCTTTTGTATATTTTTGGTTTGCAATAAAGCATTATTCTATTCTATTCTATAAACGCGAAAGTTTGTGTGTATGTTTGTTACTTCTTCACGGGTGGACCGATTAAACTGAAATTTGGTATAGGGATAGCTTAGACCCTGGAATAACAAATATACTACAGTACAACGGGTAAAACCGGTGGGCGCAGCTAGTTATTCATACTTCACATAAATATACTTAGTTAGGAAACAATCCTTGTAATTGTAATTTACCGGGGGTAGACTTCCTTTGCAGGAGGTCGTCTAGGTGGGTACCCCAACAGTGCCAGTTATTCTACCGCCTGAGCAGTGATGTGCAAACATCACTGTGCTCCGGTAGGAGGGCACTGTAGCTAGTGAAATTACTTGGCTAAAGAGTCTTAACATCTTATGACTCTTGAGTAAGAAGCGTTGGTGCAGTGCTCCTAGTTTCACATAATTGTGAAATCCTAGGTAACACTGTACTGATTATGGGCAGCCGTTATCTCTTAACATCAGGAGAGCGTCTTGCTCGTCTTCTACTTCATAACATAAAAAAAAAAAAATCATAGTATAACCTAACCAAATTTGTTTATGATAAGTAGATAAAATTTTCCCAGAAGACCAAGATGATGAATCACCACTTCTCTTATCAAGCTTGTATCATACCATAGTTAGACAAACCTATTATGGTGTCTCTAATTACACTGCCCTAAATTTTCAGTTGGTGGATCCCCAAACCGGTGAAGATATCAACGAGTCAAATAAAAATGGAGAGCTGTGGCTTAAAGGGCCTGGAATTTTTAAGGTAAAAGAATATTTAGTAAAGATTTACTATTAGTCAGTTCAATTTATTTAAATAATAAATATTGTTTTAGGAATATTATAACAATCCAGAGGCCACAAAGGAAACCTTCAGTGAAGATGGCTGGTTGAAAACAGGAGACATGATGTATAGAGACGCCTCCTGGAATTTCTATTTTGTGGACAGAATAAAACTGCTATTGAAGTATAGAAATCATCAGGTAAGTATACTTCTTTTAATTGAACCAGACAAAAGTATCTGAGGCTATATCAATGAGTAAGATCGTTTTCACACGTGGACAAATCAGAACAGTCTGATGACGGACAGAAATCGGATAGCTGTAGTGCGTAAACTACCATAGAAAATTATTCACTTCGCTGGACCGCCATTTGACGGACCCATTTGATTTGACAGATTTGGTTCGGACTCTAATCGTATTTAGTGCGGAAGCGCTCTAATTATTACCCAACGACAGAACCGTTTTTTTAAGAACGCTGCCAGTTTATACTTGTGATTCTTAAATGCTTACATAACACCTGGGTTTAAATTTTAGATAAATTCACAATGATGACCCACAAGGTGGACAGTGTACAGACAACCTTATAAAGGTCGCCGGAAGACGCAGGATGCAGGTCTCTTCCAACCAGTATATATGGAAAAACAAAGGGGCTATGTTCAGCAGTGAAAGTCCTATGGCTGAGATGATAATGATAAAATACATAATCATCCACAGCCCATGTTCGTCCACTGCAGGACATAGGCCATGACCATGACACGCCACTCAACTCAGTCCTCCGTTTTCCGGATATCGTCACCCCATCTCGCCCAAGGACGCCCTACACTACGTAAGGTGACAAATACATAATATCTAAGTCTAATTTTGTTCTAATATCAGATATCTCCAGTGGAAGTGGAAAGCGTTATCCACCAGCACCCTGGAGTTCAAGACGTGGCGGTGACTTCTGTCCCGGATAAAGAATGCGGCGACCTACCAGTAGCTTGCGTCGTGAAGAGACCAGGCTATAATGTTACCGCTCAGGAGATTAAGGACCTAGTCAAAGGTGAACTAATGATAATTTTGCATTATACTAAAATAACAAATCAGGTGATCAGGTCTAATATTGTTGAGAATTTATCCACCATGGTTTCGGGCAATTTTGACTTCATCATTAGTTCACGGCTGCAGTATCCGTCGGTCGTCCGTTAAGATATTCTTAATAACATTATACGTAAATTCTGTCGTTGCAATTTTAGATGTTATGGACGTTCACGGTAATTTGAAAAATAGTTTTAAAAGGTGATATCGTGAAATGATTACTGAACGATTATGTATCTATGACTCTAAGAACATTTAATTTTTGTCGGTTAATAAAAATGCCATTTGTCACCAGTGCGAGATCGCCAATAGGCCCTCTGGCTGCGATCTGCCCCGAACGCGGATTTACCAATATTATTTTTTTTCAGATTCTTTGACTGATACAAAACAACTGCGAGGTGGTGTGGTGTTCATGGACCAACTGCCAATCACGGCTTCAACCAAACTTCACCGACGCAAGATCAAGGAAATGGTGCTCAACATGAAAAGAGAATAGTATTATTAAAATTTAAATAAATAATTATAATCTTAATATTTAGAGCAATCGAATTCGGATATAAACCTTCTCCATTGTAAATTAAATCTTAAAATAGACTCTGTTTTCTTTACTTTACCCAAAGCACTATAATTGAGCGAGTTCAGCGCAAGTGTTTTCAATAATGCAAGGTCTGAATGTTTGGACGAAGCGCCGACGAACGCTACGTAGAAATCGTCTGAAAGAGGTTCAGCCTCCCAAGCACCAGGGTCGTCACTGGACAGAACAACTGGCAATCCATTCGCCAAGAAGATATTAAGAGGATGATTCCTCAAATCATTCACTAGAGACAACACTTGATTGGATATAACGTTCACTTCTATCGCAATATCGTTTTCTATAACTTGTCTCATCAGAAGAGGATGTTTCACCAATGCGTATCCATGACCAATTCGTTTAGACCCAAGCAATATAGCATCAACCAAATTCTCATCACTTTTAGTTCCATACCAGTCAGTCTCACCAGCGTGAAAGAAGAAATCAATGTCCCTGACTTTTAGTAGTTCACTTGCAAACTCTTTAAGAGGCGTTTTCAAATCCTCTCGTCCCACCAAGTCGAATCCTGCAAACGAGTCAGGAGTTTCAGCTTTAATTTGTCTCGTTACTTGAATGTAATCAGCAACTTCTTTACGGTCTTTCCATGATGTAGCTATAATAAATTTTGCGCCAACAAAATCGGGGAAGTCCTTTACAAATCGTTTAATAATTCCATCGTAGTATCTGGCAGTCATTAGTTGGCTGTTCCTAGCTCCATTCAGTTCGTACAAAGGCGTTAACGCTGTCCTAACTTCTAGATAGAGAATGTTATCTTCTCTGAATCTTTTCAACGCGTCGTATATGTATTGCCCAAAAACTGGCCGATGTGTTAACAACGGGCGAACCACTCTAAAGTAACCGAGGAACTTGGCCCAAGTATCGGCTTCACTTTGGTGCAACTCATTAGGACTGTCTGTGACCATTGTAAAATGTTTGCGAAGATTTTCATCGAATTCCGTCAAGTTCTTCGCTTCACTTCTAACTTGACTCATGAGCTGCCAACGCTCACAATTCGTTGTAGGTAAACGATCGGAAAATATAAAGTCAACAGTATCTTCAGAAAAGCAAACGTACAAGTTATCCATGTAAGTGATATTAACCATATACTCGGCCCCTAAAAGGGCTAAGTCGTGTAAATGTAATGCTGCTCCTTTGGGCATCCGCTGAATAATCTTATACACTTTCGACTGCTTCATTTTCTTCTTAAAACTGAAGTAGTGATGGGAAAAGTTGAAGTATCGTGGGTTATCAAACGCGTAGTCGATTTCCTTGAGTTTGAACTCCATTAGGCATTTATTTACCTTTTTTTCTTGATCTGTGAGGATTAAGTTTCCACCGAGAGCGTTGTACATCTCCGCTTTGAGGAGTAGTTTTCTTTTAGACGTATAATCATTATAGCACGATGCACACACAAGAAGTAACGATATAATAAATGTAATTTTCATTTTTATTCGCGGAATAAACCTAAACATTGACCGGATACTAGGGATCGAGTGAACACAATGAATTAGTTTGTTTACTAATTGGTCATCTATATACTATAATATGAAGTATGTTGCTCACAATCATCATAAAGTAATTAAGATGAAATGACGTCATTCCGAACAATGATCGTAATATTCAAAAGGTTATTGTGCTAACATCTCTAAACTCTAAACATACATATCCTACTAGTACAGTCAACTACAAAGAGATGTATCCATGTTAGGCTTACAAAATGAAGTAAATTTTCATTTGCCACAATGAATTACCCTTGGTTCGTGACATTTCTAGTAGCAATCAAACTTTATATTATCATCGACTCGTTTAATATGCAACAATGATGTATCCCACTACTTTTCCTTAGGTGATACATAATAATAGCATTTAAAATGAATCGAATATAGTATAAGATTTGGTGGATACTGAAAATGTCACGAAGTAAGGGTAAATAATTTTTGCATTCTAAAAGTTCCTTCATTTTGTAAGACTAACATGGATACATCTCTTTGTAGTTGACTGTACATCACATCTACTAGTATTATAAATACGAAAGTTTGTGTATGGATGTTTTTAACTGGTTGAGAGTGAGATTGAGATTGACCGATTGAGCTTAAATTGGTATATTAGTAGTAGACCCTCGAAAAACACAATCCGCCTTATTACAAAACGCGGACTTACGATAGTACTGGGATTAACTCGTGTCAAATGTTCGCTTAGTACCAGGTTTAGTTCTGGTACAATCGTTAGTCAGCGTTTTGTAATAACGCGGTAGGTGTTTTTCCATGTCATGGGGACGAAAGCAATGGGAACAAAGCAGCGATCTTAACCTGGTTTATTATTTTATCAAAACTGCCAAATACAAAATAAAATTTTATTTCAAATTCAATAAAAAACTTCGGCAAAACAGCCATCGTTAAAAAAGTTTCAACATGAATCCATACTTGTTTAAATTTAACAATGAACAACATTCTGGTCCAATTTATTAATACAATATTAACTTTCATACAACGTGATAAAGAAGTAGTAATATTTAAGTGTAAAAGAGAACAAATTAAAACAAGTGAAATTAAATAAAAAAAAAACATTTTAAAACAAGCTTTTATTATTATTATTACCATCTAGCACCAAAGTACTTGTCAAGACGAATCAAATGAGTCTAAACTCGATGGGGTTGCGTCGTTTAATAACGGAGTTCCTATGGCCACCTTCCAGCTCCATCATCAGATCAGGTCGATTTCATAAAAGGTCGTGCATGCAAAATTTCAGCTCAATCAGAAACCGGGAAGTGGATCAAATTAAACTTGCAATATTTGATAACAGACAGACAACAGACAGTTAAAAGTAAATAAAAGCTTGTAAAAAGTTAACATCAAGAGAGCGTCTTGGTCGTTTTCTTACTTCTTTGTATAAGAAAGAATATTTCCGGCCACCGTCTCTTTCTAAGCAGAGCTATTCTCGCCGAAATATTTTTGCGACTTGTAACGACATTAATTCGTTTAAAAGTCATTAATTTTAGTTTCCTTAAATATCACTACATCTTTCAAATTCCAATTAGCTGTGTTAAGCCGCGTCTTCAGCTCCTGTTTTGGTTGAAACATTCAACATGAGCATGACAACATCCAAAAAAATTCTCAGCGATTTTGACTTCTTGTTTGCTCCAAAAATATTTTTGCTTTCCATATCCGATGGAAAGCACGTACAAAACATAATATCATATTCATCAAAATCGCCGAGAATTTATTTGGATGTTGTCATGCTCATGTTGAATGTTTCAACCAAAACAGGAGCTGGAGACGGGGCTTTAATTATACAAATTAATTAATACAATTATTGTATTATCAGCTACAAGGAAAAGGCTTATAATAAAGCCAAACAAGATAAATTTATATTTTACTGCAAATAAGATATACATTTATATTCTACAGTACATACATATACACACAATTTCATAACAATATCCGATATTTTATCATATTTTTGTACTGTTGATATATTTGGTGTCATATTTGTACTACGGTGCTGTAGTTGGATAGGTTGACGGATCCGCGAAGAGTTTTCTTTTGGAGATTCTGAAAATTCATAATAATGGTTTTAAACAAAGAAATAAGGCTGCCCATTGTGGGTAATATGTTAATTAATTATAAGCACTATTTTTATATGTTAGGTCACAATAAAAAAGTGAATAAAAATGTAGAGAAAAAACATTTGCATATTTTCGCGTTTATATATAGTGGGCATATACGGTTTAACTGATTGAACAGAAACATGGCATGTACCACGATTTGGCATGACTCAAGAAAAATGCGTTACGCAACGTCACTCTGCGCTCAAGATGGGCGCGGCGGAGATACCCATTATAAAACCTAGGAGTGTTCCTGCAGGTCGCCATAGAATAAAATAGAAATACTCTTTATTGTGTCCAATGTAACAAAAGGTACTTAAAATTATTATGACAATATTAAAACACATTGGCCCACAATGGGCGGTCTTATCGCTCAAAGCGATCTCTTCCAGGCAACCAACTTTTGGACGAATATATTATCTAATGAATAGTATGAATAGTAGGGGTTATGTGGAAAATGTTAGGTATTTTAAAAACTTGAACTTGGCCATAATGCCGGAGCAGCGGGTATGCCGAAGCACTGGTCCGCAGTCTTTGATTAGCCCTAGAATAACACATAGGCTACCTTTTAGCGGGCAAAACCGCTGGATACAGTGTCTAAACTCTTTGGTTTGATTGTACAAACTTCTCGCTTTTGACGATTCCATAGATTTTACTCACCTTTTTAAAGATACTGGCCATCAACAAATTGGTTTTCTTAATATTTTCCTTTTTAATTTCCTCCTTCTTTCGTACAACTTCTGGTAGAGATTTGTATATTTTCTCGGAGTGTTTCTTCATTTCACGTTCACTTATGAATTTTGGTGCAGCTGTAAAAATTGCGTGTTTTGGTGAATTTTCAATTGGTAGTCTATGACGTCTTTTATGCAAGACGATGAATGTGACTAGCCTGATTTTATAGCCAGTTTTACTTAGGTCTGAAAGCGGAGAAGGAAGATTATTGGGAATGGTTGAGAGTAACCTAAACAGGATCTCATATTGTGTGACCACACTACCGTTGAATTCTCAAAATATCAAAACTACATGTGTAGTAGATTACTGCCGAGATATTTGGAACGTGGGCGGCTGCTGGACTGCTAACGGTCCAGAGCTGAGCGCAGGTCGAGGCAAGCTCAGCGAGACCAAATTGTAGCCCTATATGTCCAAGCTGGGACTTCCTCAGTTTCTCTGTCTGTCGGTGTCGGTGCTATATATAATGAAACAAGTCAGGTTGAGGATACATACGTCTCTTCTTCCTCCTAATCTTGTGAAGTCACTGGACAGCTTTCTCAAGCCAAGAATGGTCAGAGTCTCACAAGAGATCTACCAGGTGGTGGATACTTACGTCTCTTCCTCCTGATGAACTTGCCGAGGCTGCTGGCGAGCTTCCTCAGGCCGTCGCTATCCAGGGTGATCACATCTGGTAGTTCCTATGCAATATATCATGAAACAAGTCTACGAGGTTTAGGATACTTACGTCTCTTCTTTCTCCTAAACTCGCGAAGTCACTGGACAGCTTTCTCAAGCCAAGGGTGGTCGGAGTCACACAACAGATCTTCAGATGATACAGAACAGATGATACTTACGTCTCTTCTTCCTCATGAACTTGCCGAGGTCGCTGGCCAGGTTCCTCAGGCCGTCGCTGTCGAGGGTGGTCACATCTGGCAGTTCCGCCATGTACATCGCGAGCATGTCGCGTTGCACTTCTCTCTCGTTGGCTCTGTAATATGCAAAATAATTTCAAGGTACTTGGAAGGTCAGAGAATAAGCTAGTCAAGGCTACGGACTATCAGCATGGGCCGTATTAGCTAATTTACACCTGCACTAGTGGCAATGGCAATCACTATAAGCAGACTAAAATTTAATGAGTGAGACATAGAACCGTAAAGCTAAAAGGCGTTTCTCATCTCTGTCGTATTACATACTTAAACGTTTTCGTATCGCTCTCTCTATAATGAATTCGAAGAATTTGCGCATATATTCTATGGGCACATAGCAGGCTGCTTAAATTACATTCATTTTTCAATCAAAACACTTCAATCTAAAGGGTCAGCTGGTCTGCCACAGTCACATTACTAACAACACAAACATAAATAATGATAATAAGTTGGGTACTGACCACAGAATTCACCAATCCTTGCTACTCCACTTTGATACATGGCTACGCCGGGATCGTAACATTGGTTATTCATTTGTGGCTGGCACATTGGCACACCTACAATAGTATTCTGTTGTAGAATCTTAACTACATAGGAAACTAATGGAGGTATAACAAAAAAAAACAATTGTTTTTCTAGGTATCTAGTACATTTGAAAATAGATACCTGTACAGAACATATTAGGAGATTCCATGCAATTAGGTGTATGGACAACAATCATTTTCAAGTTAGGTGTGCACGAACATTGGTCTGGTGCTCTGAAGTAAGAAAAATTGGTGAGTTCTCGCAGACAGAACCTAAGAAATATTCGCTCAATCCTTGAATTTATCTCTTACCTGCACTCGCTAACGTATCTCAGGCAATTCTGCCGTTGGGAACTTCTTTCCACAAAATCAGGCCGATTTTTCTCCAAATACTCTCTCACTGTACAACCCCGTGACTTCCTCATAATCTCGTCCATGCTCGATATTTCACTTTCGTTCGGCAAACTTCTAGACCGAGAAGACTTCAGATTCCTAGGACTAGAAGGAGGCATGTTTCTCTCAAATTTATACGCCATTTCTTTGAACGGTATATTTTCTACTGGTTTCCTTTTAGGAACTTTAACTATGATATTTTTCAATTGACAACTCTTTTCGTTGCACACTGTGCCTTCACTCATCATACTTTCCGAGGTTTGGAGTATTAGATTGTAAGCGATTGCCCCTTTTTGTATTCTCTCTGTAGACTTTTTTTGACCTTTACATTTATTACTTCTACATGCACAGTGATGTACACGTCTACAATGTTCACAGTTTATGGATGTACTGCTAGAAGCATCACATTTCTTTCCACAATGTACTTTGCAACGTTTTTGGTGGTACTTTTCACATTCCTTTTTGATTTTATTCAAAATTTTACAAGCCGCTGAATCTGATGAGGTCGTGGGATTGTCAGATGTTGGCACTTCAGAACACTGCGTGAGAGAAGCTCGTGTTTTAGACAGTTTTCGCGGCAGTTGGACGCCTTTGTCGACTGCCTTCTTCGGGGAGCTTTTGCAATAAGGTTTATCAACTACTCTCTTGTTACTAAGATCAGAATCATCCGGAGTAGTCGAACTTTGCGCTACTTTTCCTCTACCTTCAATGCAATCATCTGTCTCTAAAAGGTAATTTAACGCAAGCACTATCTCTGTAAAACATTTCTTCCTTTTATTTTTTTCTATATCATTTTTTGAATAACGCCTCGTTATATCTTGAATCAAGTTTAAAATTGGATCGGACCCAGTATCTGTTTGTTCAGCCTCACTAGAAGATTTGTTACTTTTGTTCCTAGTTTTATTATAAGCATGTTCTTCCCGACTATTAACTGTATCATTTTCTTTCGAAATAATTGCAGTTCTTTTTTGAACTCCTACATCTTTTTTATCGCTGCAACTCGTAAATGGTTTATTTTTACTGGCGGTTCTTGAATAGCTGCAGTCTTGTTTGCAATTACCTCTCAGATTGCACGGGCACTCTTCATACTCAGTGTTAGTCTCTTGTTCGTGAGTCTCAAGCAATCTATTAGAAGCCAATTTCGGCGATCTAGGTTCATTTAACGATGATTTACCGTCACCGTCGTTTCTTTCATCATGAGATTCAGAACCACCACTCGTTTTATTTTCCAAGCTTTGTTTTCTGTTATCAAGTGGATCACTTCGACTAAATGGTTTCATAGGCTGAGACTTTTTAATATAATAAGACTTCTTAATACTCCTTTCTCTAGGCGATACTGGAATCACGTCATTTTTCTGAGAATGTTTTATACACCCATCTCTAGGCGTAACTGGAACATCTTCACAATTCTTTTGACAATTGTCTTTAGTGCCGCCACATCCGCACAAGCACTTTTCTTGATTACTAAACAAAACTGTTTCAGTACACGGTTCTCTAGGTTTCAAAACTCGTCCAACGCAATCTTCGTCACAATCCTCTACGATTTCGGCACATCCACATAAGCATTTTTGATCATGCTGCTCTAATGACACCTGTTTCTTACATGATTTCTTAAATACAGTTTCCTTTTCACATAGGTCTCCAGATGTTTCTGTTCGTCCAGCACAATCCTTTTTGCAATTCTCCTTAATTCCATCACAGCCACAGGGACATTTTTCTTTTAGTTTGTTACACACATTCTGGGTGCTCGATTGTTTGTCCACGGATCGTTTTCTACATGATTCTCTAGGTGTACCGGTTTGTCCAGCACAGTCTTTCCGACAATCCTCTTTAATTCCATCACAACCACAGGGGCATTTTTCATTTAGTTTGTCAAACGAGCTCTGGGTGCTTATTTGTTTTCTCAAGGATTTTTCATGTAGATTGTCAACTAAATTATCTGTATTTATTTGCTTGTCTAATTCCAAATCAGTTTGGGATTCACGTGGAAGTAATATTCCACGTGGCTCTCTTGGGTTACAGTTTCCAGCACAATCTTCTCGACAGTTTTCTTTAATTCCCTCACAACCACAGAGACATGTTTCATTTTTTTTTGTTTCCTTAACAACATTTTTGCGTAGTGGTATAACAGTATTACATTGAACATTTTTAGACACACTTTCAAGGTTTTTATCAGGTTCTAGTAAATATCCTGGTGTTTGAGTCTCAATGGGAACATTTTCTTGTGTTTGAGCATCTCTTTTATTAATCTCGTCTGTTTGAACTTGGCGTTCTGTATCAATATTATCGTTTATATCAAAAGATTGTGATCTCTGAGCAATTACGCCCCTTTTAGGATTTGAGTCGAATTTAATTATTTCTGACGATCCTGGTTGCCCTGTACGATTGCTGTTATGATCAACACTATACCCTCTCTCTCTTTGTGAACTTTCTCCAGTAAAACTTGTAGCCTGTTCAGAAATCCCAGTTGAGACAGGTATGAAGCCTTCAACTTTGTTGCCCATAAGTCCACGTTCAGAACCTACGCTAACCAAAAGCGTCATGTTAGTACCTTGAATTGGTATCGTAAAATTGCCAGTTTTATTTTTCTTATTTGTATTTAAACTGTGCGGAGCTATGTTATATGTCTCACATACATCATTGGTTTGAGATTGTGCATCATCTAAGAAGTCATTACCCCCATTATTAGATGTTCCTGAAGATTTTATTGAGTCACTATTGGTGCAGGTTTCAGCATCATTTTGTGAAACGAATATATTAGTAATAGATGGCTTGGAAGACTTCCTACAATGTTCACTAATAACTTTCACACACTCACGTTCATTTACTATGTTTATATCAGACAGAGTAGGTTCAGCTATTCTTGGATTAATACTGATTTCTGTTTGGATGCATCTAGTGGATTCGTATACTATTATAGATTGTCCTGTGGAAAGTACTATAGCATCATTTTTATCACTGTCTTGACTACTTCTGCCTACTGAAGACGTAAAGTCTGGATCGCTAGATTTACGCCGTAAAAATTTTAAAAGCATATTGGTTTGAGAAGATTTGGCTTGTCTTTTGATTTGTAGATTCGGTGCACAACTTTTTATGTTAGCATATTTATCATTACATGGGATTCTAGAACTATATGGGCAATTTTGATTTTGACAGGGATAAACATTAACTTCATTAGATGTTTCGTATGGTTGAACATTTGATGGAAATTGGGAGTTATTGTTGTAGAGCTGAGCATTATTGAGAGCATTCTTGGTTTGGCAATGACATACAAATTTAATATCACCGAATCTATCATTTGTTCCAGCTAAGTGTATTGGAGTCACGGTTTGTCCTTGTCTGGGAGATATCCTTTCCCTATTAGGAGAATTTTCATCTGTACATGGATTTTGTATATTAACTTGTACAGAACTATCTGCAACAGCCATTTTCCCAGTTCCTGAATGGTGCGGACAACAGCAATAATGGGTTTTTGTTTCTTTACTTGTTCCAGGTTTTGATAAATCTTTGACTTCACATTGGAGCCTCTTTTTTAAGTTTTGCTTCTTTTGGGCATCAGAATTCCCTGAGGATAGTGTGAAAACTGAGTGACTCCTTTGATTCCTGTTTGGTACAGGTCTGTCAAAATTCCTACTAGAGCCTGGACCTCCCTCCAATTTACTGGCATCTCCAGATCCATCATCATAGTTATTTCTAGTTAAATCGTTTATCAAGTCTTTCAGTCTATCATTAGCTTTTACTTCAACCCTCGCAGGAACTTGGAAAGCACTGTCAGAACAGACCAACTTTTGTCTTAGAAACATTTCTTTATCTTTTAGATGTCTTTTATATGCTTCCTCTCGTTTTAAAGCTTGGAGATACTTTTGGTAGAGGGCTTCTGATGTTACTTTAGGACCTGCATTATCTGATGAGGTTTTGTCTTTGCTAGATAGATCAGAATCAGTGTTAGACGACGTAAAAGTCTTTGTTAGATTTGATGTGACAAGTTTATCACTTTTTGAAGCAACTGGGAGATTAGGAGCACTTTGTGAAGTAGATGCTATAGACCCTGGGTTGAATTTATCAGCTCTAAGAATAGATTTCTTAGGTCTTTTAGACTTTTCTGCGGAATTATTTCCTTCTGATGTACTAGTAGTGGTATGGTGATCCAAACCCAACTTTTTGCTACCAAAACTTAAGCCGGATAAAAAATCAGTAGTACTGTCATCATCTCTGTATTGAGAATTAAGTAGTCTTTGACAAACTTGTTTGATTAACTTCCTCTTCAATTCTGCATCATCACAACGATGTTGAAATGCATTATTTAGTAAATCAATGCCTTTTTCCAAGTCTTTAGTGAATGAATGCTTAGAGCCTTTGCTAGAATCTGTAGTATGAGCTGCACTTGACTCTAGACTAGACTTATTCCCAGCAATGTTGCCCGAAAGCCTTTCATTGGCAGTCATTTGATTTTGATTGTAAATATGACCTGGCATATATTCAAAGCTCTCCGCTTCAGACAGTTGTTCTGTTACACTTCTCTCTCGACCAGAAGTGTTGGCTTTGTCCGATTTCTTCTTAGTTTTCAGTTTACGTCGAGCCATTCTAAATCTCTTCCTTCTAGTTCTTTTCAAAGTGTTCAAACCAATCAAAATGGGTATCTTTTGTGATTGAGGATTCTCAGGTTTTGTAGATGACTCTTTGGTTTTTAATAAGGAAGTCTGAATTTCTTTATCAATTCTCCCCATTGGTACCTCTTCTATTGGTACTTTTTCTGGTGAAACGCTTACATCTTTCTGGACACTTTCAAGAGTGACTTTGCCATCTTTTTCGACATTGAAAGATATGTGTTTAGTCAAGTTTACATTAATTGATGGGGTTGAGCTTGAAGAATGAGGGACATTCACCTCAAGGAAGTCTACATCTTTTTTGTGAATTTTTGTTGATTTCTTTCCAACACCTTTCTTAATTTTTTGCCTTTCATCTTCTAGAGGTGTGGAATGAGAGGTAGGTGGGCCAATGTCACTTGGTTGGGTGTCATTGTTAGAATACTGTTGTTTTAACGCTAATCGTTCTAAAGTACTAAGACTTGAAGCAGAGGTCTTTCTGTCGCTCTCATTGGCATAACCAACATCGGCCAGTGAATCCCATTCCAGTTTCCGTTGGGATGTGATGCTGCTAGATGGTGAGAGAGGCTTGTTTGTGGATGTGTCTAACATCACATCAAAAGCTGAAAAAAAATTATTCTTTTATACAATTTTTGAAGAATTGTTTTAAAATTTTAAAGAATTTTTTATTCTTGCTTAGTGTTGGTATACAGCCTTTGCTAGATTTATTAAAATATTTATTAGAAAAGGATCAGATTAAAATAAAACAATAGTAAAAAACTAAAGAAAGTAGGTATAAAACAATGCTATCTTTGTGCTTCACAGTTTGATCTGAAAATTTTTATATATATAAAATTTGTATAGGGTTTAGGGATTAGTAGGTAGCTTTAGCCCTAGAATAACACATAGGGTACTTTTCATTGGGTAGAACAACTAGGCACAGTAGGTAGGATCATATTTAAAAATAGAATGTATGAATAAACTTACACTTCTGTGAATGATTGTCATCAGATCTCAAAGCATCATCTTCAGAATTTTGTCTGGAGTCATGAGATATTTCCTCAATAATGATGGGGGGAGACACAGATTCAGTTTTAGTTTTGCAATCTTCATCCTGAAAACATTTTTTTTTCTAGCATCAGTACCTGCCATAGCTGAGTAGGAATACATGGCTGATTACACAGAAAATTAGGTATGACATAATGTATTACGATAAAAACACCTTTTAGAGTAAACCATTGATTAGCATTGTTTATTGTGATTACCTACATTACAGTTTAAAAAAAACTTTACATACCATACTGTTGATAAAGTTCAAGCAAGTTAAACTAAAAACACAGGACAAAGTGGCATAAAATGAAGGAGAATTAATAGACAATAAGGGCTAGGCTTGGATGATTTCTTATGAAGACAAAAATGATTATTTTTACACTAATCCATAAGTGTTTAGATTCATCTTTGTAAATAAACAGCATAAACTCATTTGTATTTTACTTTGGCTTAGTGGCACCGCAGCGACTCCCTGAAGAAGATCCTCGTACAGGATCGAAACGGTCGGCACGAAGCCGAAGTTAATAAAAGTGAGTTTATGCCATTTATTAACTAAAATGAAACAAAAATTATTGTTAGTCTACCTGAGAGGTGCTGGAAGGGTCTGGAACAGAGCATCTAATGGAAATTCTACACAGTTCCTGAGACGATTCACTCTTTTTATCACTTCTCTCACCAGAATCTTCCGACTCCTCAGTCTTCATACTCCTCCAAAAAGGACTCGACGGATCCCTAATATCACTTTGAGCTGTTGATAAAGAAAAATACTGTTCTAAATCCCTCTTCCTCCCAAACTTTTTATAGTAATCCAAGATCAACGAATTCACAGCACTACGAGATTCCTCATCGCCTGGTTGGGCAACTGAATTGTCCTCATCGTCACAATCCATTCCCAGATATACAAAATAGAACGACGCAGTGATGGTTTCTTCAAAATAACTAATAACGATAAAATCATCGCATTTTTTGTTAAAATTGTTGTAAAAACGGTTCCAATTTTTATCATTCAAATTGTTTGACGTTTCGTAAATAGTAAATTTGTAAACAAAAGCATGATCTGTGAACAAAAGAAATAATAACCACAGACAAAATAGACAACAAAACAGTGTGACCATCTCATTAATGGCGAATCTGCCACAGACTAGGCAAAAAATGTGCCACAATCTGCCACAATTTTACCAAAAATGCCAAAAATATGCCTTCATGAAAACAGAAAAAAACACACAAGCTACTTAATGAAATTTCTTTATTCAACAAAAATATTCACAATGTTCTTAACTACTTACTCTATGTATCAATATTTGCCTCCAAATTTTCGTCTTCAGTTTCGGTGTACATAGATTTTGATGACATCTTTTTAATCATATTGTTTTGATGCAAGCGTGCAAACATAGCCATCGAATTTCGTAATGTCTTAATATTTTATGCTTTTCAGTACCAATGAAATCTTGGTATTCAACAAATTCTCTTTGCTTTTTGCTACTATGTGAAAAATATCCATAAACATCCTGTACTATTTGGTTGATAGCCCGAGGTATGGTATTTTTACTAGCGTGCGATACACACAAAGCGGTAGAATGGCAGTCACACTTAATGAACATACAATGAGGATTTACATTTCTTATTTTTGCAACAATACCACCTTGTTCACCAAACATAACGTTAGTCGTGTCAGCCCCAAAACCAATAGCATCTTTAATGTCCAGGTAAGCATTAGCTAAAGCCCCGGAAAGTGCAATAAACAATGACTGTGCATCAGCGCCGTTCAAGTCAACCAATGTTAGAAATTTAGTTTTTACTTGGAGATCTTTTTCAGAGTAATATTTGGTTACAACTGCAAGCATTAAAGTGGTTGTAACATCTGTGGTGTCATCAATTATTAAAGAAAACATTGGTTTACGTGTTTTCATATTCTCACACGATTTTAAATCGGCGAGCATCTCCTCTTCTAAATAAGGTTTTAAAACATTAGGTATACGTTACCGCTGCTGCTTTAGTCCTCTTGCAAGCAAATAGTTTGGCGATTTCAGAATCGTGGAAGCTTTTTGATATTATTTCGCTTAAATGGTCCATTAAGCGAAAATGTAAATTGTGTTCCACTAGCATAGCACAAAAGTTTAATTCCGCCTTTTTTACTTCCTCTTCTAATGGAGATTTATTAAAAAACTGTTGAACCTGAAACATTACACAAAATAAATATTTTTTTTTATATCTCTAAACAATCCTGATAAATATACAAACATATCGTAAAGTACTTACCGACGATTGGCCACTATACCCGACTATTCTCCTTTTATGTTTCTGAGATGATACATGTTCTTTTAAAGAAGATAATCTGGTAATTAATTTACAGTTGCAAGCTTTACAGAATGCAACGTCCTGGTTATCCTTAGCTCTTGACAACCATGAAGACAGTAAAGGATCTTGCTCCCACTCAGCTCGATAACTACGCTCGTATTTTCTCTTCATAATTTAATTATACACACGATACACTCCAAAGCCAAACTCCAACCAAAATAGTATGTTATGAAGTAAAATCAAATCAAAAGTTGATTGGAAACGAAAACATTAAACTAGATAAGAATATAAACACTATTTTTGTGTAATTACAGTTCATAATCCCATGACGCGCTTCTTTACAAACATAATAAGCGGGAAATCCCCGCATAATCTAGTCAAGAAATAAAAGTTGCCAGTGCAATAAAATTACTTTTAACTATTTATACTTTGTACCCAATGTAATTACTCTTTAAAAAATTAATTCTTTGAAAAATAAAATAAGAAAATTGTAATATTCTTGGAATGCTTTAAATCTGCCAAAATCTGTCATTTTTTTAAATCGTCAGTATGATCTGCCACAGACAGAATTTAGGAGCGAAATCTGCCAAAATGGCAGGAATCTGCCACAAATGGTCACACTGCAACAAAAAGGGTGGGTGCTGCCAGTGTATCTCACTGTACTGCAATAATAAAACAAAATATTAATATTTAACTCTATGTATTTCTCTGAGGCGTCCTTTATGAAGGTGGCTTTACACGCGTAGGAATTTTTTTCTTAGTAGAGGTTTGCGTCATTAAATCTATCAGTATTCCAAATTTCAGCATAATCCGTTCAGTGATTTATTGATCTTGCGTTGATAGATTAATCTACCAATCAGACGCTTCTTTTTAAATAATAATTAATTATAATGTATGCACTAAATTTAAATTAAAATAGACTTCAAAGAAATACGTAATATTATAATACTTATATAATCCAATTGGAAATAATGAACTCTCGTTAACAAAAATGAATTTATATTATCGGGTAAATTCTTAGGTTTAAGAAGAAAGATTACGCTGTCTACGCATATTTAAGAAAAAAATCTATTTATAATCAAGCCGCAAGCGAATCAAGCAGCCGTAATAGAAGATTTTTTTTTTCTCCACGCATATTTAAGAAAAAAATCTATTTATAATCAAGCCGCAAGCGAATCAAGCAGCCGTAATAGAAGATTTTTTTTTTCTTGTATATCCCCATCGTTACTAAAATTTCCTGTAATTTAGGAAAACGTTTTGTACTGACAACATTAAATACCATAGAGTTTAAAGAGTTGACACAAAATGACAGTTTACTTTGCAGTCAATGTCAAAGAGGTTTTCTGTACTGTCAATGTCACTTATAGCTTCGGATTTCTGATTTTAGTGTTCGGTTTCGTAAATAATAAATAAATATTTTAATATTAAATTTAGTGGCGATTGAGTGGAAAAAGGGGTGGATAATTCAGAGAAATTACTTTACTTTGTCACAACGACATGTCGAGACAAACTTCTAGGCTTGATGCCAAAAAAGTGGTGAGTAAAGATAGGTACTTTCCAACATCATCCCAATTTTACTTGTTTTCACCTTTTTAATTAACTTTCTGCAGAATTCCGAGTTGCTGACGCTCACTTATGGCGCGTTGGTGTCACAAATGCTAAAAGAAGTGGAGAATCCAGAAGATGTTAATAAACAACTGGAGAGAATTGGTTACAATATGGGTGTAAGGCTGATTGAAGATTTTCTGGCGAGGACTACGTCTACACGGTGCCTGGAGATGAGAGAGACAGCTGATAAACTGCAGCAAGCATTCAGGTTGATATTTTAAACATAATATACCTACTCATAAATGCATTAAAATTGTTGTAAATTTAGGTAAAGTTTGGACCAGATAAACTGAATATTTGCTGGTTGCTTGAATGTTTTTTATGATGTACTGTGTGTAAGAGGATATGCATGCTAGGGGAGTGAAAGCAGATTTGATGGATGCTGGAGTAGAATGGAGGAGGAAGATGTGTTGTGCCATCCTTAAATGTGGGATAAGAGCAGGAAGATTGAAGAAGAAGAATAACAAGTCAATTAATACAACAAATAAATTTTTAATACATAGGGTCATTTCGCCGGTTAGCGACCGATTAGTGGAGTTCCCCACTTTAGGTTAGCTTATTAATATGAAAAATCTTCTTTACAGTTATGAAAAATCTTTCTTGCGGATCTTTATATGATCAAGTTTTATTTTAAAAGTTAAAAAGTAGTAGTAATAGTATTAAAATTTGAAGAAAAAAATTTTTTTCTCCAAAAGTAGCTATTTCACTAGTTTGCGGCCACTTTTGTTAATATGAGACCACCCTCATCTTAGTTTACGGCCACTAAAATTCTAACAAAATATCGATATTTATTTTATTAAGTAAAATATGATGAGCTAAATCTTCATTTATAAACTCCCCCCTCTCCTCTCCCTTCTTTTTGAGATGTTCTATTGTATTTTTTTTCCATATTATTCAAAATATTTTATTTTAAAAACCATGCTTAAAATCGAGGAACCTCATCGTGATTGTCAAGCCGTATCGTCCCACTGCTGGGCAAAGCAGCTCCTCCCCTTCGTGCCATGCAACTCTATCCTGAGCAGTTAGCATCCAGGTCTTTTCTCCGATCACTGTGATGTCATCAACCCAGTGTCGCCCGACTGTAAAAGCCAGCAACGCATCGACGCATTGGGATCTATGGTGTTTACCTCTGTTTTATCATTTCCTACTCTTCGAAGAAGTGGATAATTAAAGCGGTGACCCCACTAAGTTCTAATTCTCTCTCTTACTATGCTGGCTATTGATAGTGCATGCTGACAGACCCTTACTTGGTCATTTGCTGATCCTCTTCTGAAAAGTCCATCAGCCTTTTCATTCTCTTATATATACCAACATGGCCCGGTACCCAAACTTGTACTCTGTTGCTGCAGCCTTCTTTGTTCAGAGCCTTCACAGCATCCAAGACTAGTTTTGAGCTGAGGAACGAGGAGTCTGCAGAAACTTAAGGCCTTGACTGTTACTGAGAATGTAGATATGATCTTATCTTTCACATTCTTCTTTATGTTTTCTTCAGCGTATGCTATAATGGCATACCTCTCCGATCAAAAAAACGGTAGTGTATAGACCCAGACTGTTATAAAGTTTCCGAGTAGATACCTGATGCTGTACCGGATCCCGTTTTTGAACCATCTGTATACCAAATGCGGCCTGCGGCAGTCTGCATCTGGTTGCACTTGGAGTATGTAAAACGCTTTCATCTCTTGTTGTATAATATAAGTTCGATTCTAAGCCAGCATGACACGCTGCCGTAGGAACGATTGGGCGTATCATTGAAGTGTAGATGAAGACGAAGTCCCCGGGTATGGCATACGCTGACCAACACATGGTAAAACCCTTATAGCTTTTTCTGTCACCTTCTTGGTGTGCAGATTCCATGTGAGCTCCTTCTCTAAGGACGTACTGGGATATTTCACGTCTTTTCGTTACCCATAGATCATTCCAACTCTGTGCCGAATTAAAGTGACTTTTCACTTTCTCATTCTTCCATTATCTTTACAGCCTGTAGCAAAATTCTGGATACAATATCTAGAAATTTGCCATTGATCATTACCACTATAATATCATCTGCGTATCCCACAGCATATCATGTTCCACTGTTTAATTTTGTAAGGAAGGAACCATTCACTTTTTTTATACAAAATAGGCCTACGTTTGACCACATCCCACCTGATTTAAAGTGAAAATGCGGTCGACGATGGATCACGTATGATGCCTAGAAAGGTACCTATTCACTCGTGCCTTGAAGATACCCAAGTTGTACCGCTCGGGAAACACGGATGACGGCAAAGTGTTCCAAATGCGACCAGTTCTCATCAGAAACGACGAAGCAAAACGCTTGGTGCGGGCTGTTGGTAGCGCGACTAAGTAGGGATCCGTCGTCTAAGTAGTGACGTCCGTCGATAGAATGGGCGTGGAGGAATTAGTGCAATTCCTGCGCACACTCTCCAAAATAAATCCTATAGAAGACCGATAGCGAAGCGACCATTCTACGACGTTCAAGGCTCTGCAGCCGAGATTCCGTAGGCTTTTGGTCACCTACTAGCTTTTTGGCACGTCTCTCAATTGACTCCAGTGCCTGAAGCTGGTACTTGGCAGCACCATCCCAAAGATGAGAACAGTACTCCAAACACGACCGGACTTGTGCTTGGTACAGCGTTAGCAGCTGTCCCGGTGTGAAGTATTGCCTCACCCTCACCTTTGCCAGAATACAATTGAGTTTTAGATTCGATGTAACTCCCAAAATTAAGGTCAGGCGTGAGTCGTGAGAGTAACTCCTAGTAACTCAAGCTGGTTAGTTATCGGTAAAGAAACATTTTGGAAAGAAGGAGCTTCAATGAATCGACTCCTTTTTGCGGTAAATAGACACGCCTGGGTTTTTGTAGCATTAAACTTAACCAAATTAGCTGCTCCCCAATCGAAAACAGCATATAAGGCCAAGCTCATACGCTCAACCATGGCTTCCCTGTATGACTGGACTTCTTCTCCGTTGGCTTCTCTACCTATCACCACCAACCCTCCCTACCTATGCACCTATTTGTTTCTCCCCGTCTTTCCTTAGTCCTCTTATATTTAAATTCGTCAACTCTTTTATCCTTCTACATATTTTTTCTAATACCGAATCCTCCTGCACGGTTATCTCTCAGAGCTAATTCGTATTTTAACTCAGTCTCCTGTTTCTTTAGTGTTGAGCACATTCTTTAACACAAGCTGTAGCTAGTGAAATTACTGGGCTAAAGATAAAGAGTCTTAACATCTTATGACTTTTGAGTAAGAAGCGTTGGTGCAGTGCTCCTAGAATTTCACATGTTAAATCCTAGGTAACACTGTACTGATTATGGGCAGCCGTTATCTCTTAACATCAGGAGAGCGTCTTGCTCGTCTTCTACTTCTTCACATAAAAAAAAACACAAACTGCAATATTATGAACTTAATTCAAGTGGTCATATAATGAAGGCATCAAATGACCACATTCAGTAAGCGGTCATTAATTTCCCATACATTTTGAGGCGGTCGCAAAATGACGTTCATCCAAGTAGCAAACTAACGTCTGGACGTTAGTTTGCGACCTGTATGTAGATGTGTGGAGTATTTGTACTGTTTACGAATATTTAGATGGCCGCAAACTAATGAAACCAAAGAAACCATTTAACAAATGTGAAAAAGGTTAACTGAATTATAATACCTTTAATATTATGGAAACCAGAAGGAAATAAAAAAGTGAACCGAGAAGTCAGTTTGCGACCATATGGCCGCAAACTAAAATTTCATTTATAATTATATTTTAGTTCGCGACCACTCATTATTTTACCTATTTATACATAATTTTGTTTAAAAAATTGTTAAAATACGTTAAAAAACTATTATTAAAGCAATTTAAACACTATCAATCAGTAATACATGGATATATCATGATATACTTACTCCGAATGCATCACGTGCTCACTATTTTTTTTGTAATTTTGTACGAAACTAAACACGCTTAGTGTAGACACAAAAATCAACAGTGATTTGTTAAAACTCTGATAATGCTATACGACCGTGATATGTTGACAAGGATTAGCCGTCTATCCCTCTCTGTCAAGGACTAAATTTTATTTGAAAAATGGAGATAGACGTCTTGTTTTCTAAGAATTTCTGAAGCTAAGTCTCCGAATGGCCGGAAACTAACGCTGGCCGGAAAACCAGCGAAACCACCCTATCTTATTTTTTCTATACTTTAGTTTACAGACTTAATAATTTTCCAGTTTTATAACCCCATCAACCTATTCCAGGTTATACCTAAACATGCAGCCAACGGTAACAGGCTGGAGCAGTGCGGGCGACGAGTTCTCTCTTGTCTGGGACCAGTGCCCACTATCCGAGTGGGTAGAGCTCCCCAGTAACAACGGTCTAAAGTACTGCGCATTGATTCCCGGAGCTATACGGGGCGCGTTGCAGATGGTTCAGCTTGATGTGCAGTGTTGGTTTGTGCAGGTAACATTCTGTCTCATTAGTTAGCATGCTTTTTAAATAAGGTAGAAAAATATAACAGATTGGTCTTTTCCCCTCATTATAGTTCACCAAAGTGGTTCAAATTCCGAGATTTTAATAAAATTTCAAAAAGTTCTATGATAGTGCTGATTTGCACCAGGTGGAAGTAAATAGGTTTAATTATGTTTTTGACTCACAAACTCGGTGCACACGATGTTCTAAATTCAAATTTACTTTACCCTCTAGAGGATAAAATGGACTGTTCCAGTCAGATATCGAAGAGTAAAAATACACTTTCCGAGATAGGGGGATGAAAACACAATTTGTAATGTAAACAGTGTAACAATAAAAAGATAATATAACAGATTGGTATTTTTTCCCTAATTCAAAATATAAAACTCAATTTTGGAAAAAATGTTTAGGTATTTCATTTTATTTACATTAAAACCTTACTTTTTTCAGGATCAGTTGAAAGGTGATTCTACAACTGAACTAAGAGTAAAGTACATAAAAAGATTAGAAGATGCTGTGCCGGCTGGTGAAGACTAAGCTTTTCCACTATTATTAAGACAAATCTTATTATTTTTATGTTAATGTCATGCTTATGTAGGTATATCCATGGTATAAAATATATAAATTATATCTAATTTAGATTTGTGTTTCTTTTACATTTAGAAAAAATTATAAATTTATGTAACGACGATTAAAGCTTAAAAATTTAAAACAGCTCCATCTACAGGTTACGTTGGGAACATTTTTGATTCCATTTTATGTAACGCTATAGTTATTCAAAAGATTCACTAAGTTTGTGAGAGATGGCGCCAAATTCAATTATGACAATCTGAATGCAAATTTCATAATTTCCTTTTGCTTACCTATTTAACCGACTAAGAAGGGTGGTTTCTCAATTCGGTCATAATATATATTTTCGCATATTTTCGATTTTTGAGTCACCTAGAAAAAAACATTATCTACTCTTCCACTGCAAAAATTTGCGCCTACGGATAGGTAGGTATATTAATTTATTTATTTATTCTAAGAATAAATTATTTCTTTAAAGAACTCAAGAAAAGGCATTGGAAAGTTCATCACTAATTTACCCCAGGGTCGATCCTAGCTTCGACTTTTATTATCGGGAGGTCCCTTTCCACCAGAGATGTGCTATGCATACAGATGTAAATACACCGATTTAAAACGTTATATTCCAAATCTTGTGGTATAATACTCCAAATACACAATTTCAAACAGTTTAAAACTCTCCTACAAATATAAAAAAAAATATTTTATTCTTCGTTATTTTGAGCAATTATTGAGTTAAAACCTACTACGTTAACATTACAGCAATGCCATGTCGCCAAAGTAAAAAAATCCTATACCCCTGCAATAAGTAGGTAAGTAAACCTACCTATAGTAAAAATATTATACAACATTAATAAAAAAGAAGCAAAACTAATATAATAAATCACCCTCAAAACAACAATAGCAAAATATTAGTTAATAGAATTTTAATAAAAGTTTATAGAATATCAATAGAGAGTAAGTACCTATTTCCTACAATATTGTCGAGATACCTACAACTGATTACGATATCGTAACGAGGCAAGAGTGTGAGTTTAGTTAAAACCGAATAAAAATTATTAGGTATACCTAAAGTAGGTATATTTATTATGTGGTTATCAAAAAAGTTTTTAATTCTATTCAACCCATAGTTTTTTATTACGAACACAGAGCTTTCACCGTATCAATGTAGTTTTTATAACTAATTCCTATCTCTCCACTTGGTCGGACGGACCAAACTAACTGAACTTACGGTACCTACTTGTAACGCCTATATTTAATATCAGTAAGTACTCAATCTCGATGCGACGTTGCCAGCTTTCAACTCTACATACACGGTAAAGAGTATCTCTTTACCGTGGTGCGGCGCCGGCACTGCTCTTTATGTATGTGTGTGAGTGTACGTAGTTATAGGTAGATTGCGAGTGTGTGAAAATGCGACGTTGCCGTTTGGTGCTGCGCCCGCACTGCTCTTTATGTATGTGTGTGAGTGTACGTAGTATAGGTAGATTGCGAATGTGTGCATTTGGTTAGATTGGTTAAGTTACAAACCGAATTAAATTATAACAAGCTTTTATTTGACAGAAAACAGACAGGTGAATGGTCTGTTGTCTGTCTATCTGTATTCAAATCCTAAACGTTTGTTTGCGCGCGTGTAGCTTAGGTGAGAATGTGTGAATTAGGTGAAAATGTGAAGAAAGTGTTCATCCCGTTGTGGATGTAATGACAAATAACAAAAGTGCTTAGAAGGGATACATCATGTCGGTAACAAATGTTACAACCAGTATAATTATTCAGAACATACAGATTACGTTGAGGACATTAATTAGATAAAAATATGTTTTATTTTTAATAATTTTATCAGTAAGTTTAGTACAACACATACACCTACCTATTATTATGCTGATCACATCAGAAAAAAACTTGTAAATACAACTTATGAATACGTACCAGCTTACTTAAATTTTATTATATATTTTCATTACTATCGCACATGCTTTTTATTCAAAATTCTATGATCATTCTATAGAAAATCCGTCTAATCGCTTAGCTACCGCTATGAGTTCAGCGCTACCGATGCTCATTCAAACGGCTGCAGTTCCGTGTATATAGCTTTATTGTAATGATTAAAGGTTTTTTAGAAAGCTGATGAAAGAAACTAAATATTTTATAATAACCTATATTTGCATTATCCTAACGGTTACCAAGTTATATACATAAGAAGAAATTTTTTTTTAGAAATTATGTTTTTTGGAATTATTTCCTTTCTTACTTACTTCACATTAATAGTTCTAAGAAATAAAATGATGCTTATTTAATAACCTTTCATTTGACACCCTACTTAAGTAAATCGGTTTAGTAGATATTGAAATAACCCGCACAATAGAATAGGCTGGCGGCCATCTTTGTGACGTCATAACTACCCCCTCTATACACTTAGGAAGTGACTACCGCACTTTTCGTGTTCAGGAAAATATGACAAATAAGTACATACCAATAATCTGTATGGCGGAGATGTGTCCCACGGAAATTTTATTTTTTTGTATTGGGGACCGTACTATATGCAAAATTCGTAACTCAAATAAAAGCTTGTAATAATTTAATTCAATTTTTAACTAACAATAAAAAAAAAAATATTCACACACTCTCACCTCAACTACACACACATACGTAAATGATTTGATTACAGATAGACAGACAACAGACCCTTCACCTGTCTGTTTTCTGTCAAATAAAAGCTTGTTATAATTTAATTCGGTTTGTAACTTAACCAATCTAACCAAATGCACACATTCGCAATCTACCTACACTACGTACACTCACACACATACATAAAGAGCAGTGCGGGCCCGCACAATACGGCAACGTCGCATTACATACACACTCGGAATCTACCTATACTACGTACACTCACACACATACATAAAGAGCAGTGCAGACGCCGCACAATACGGCAACGTCGCACGACTAGGGCGGATCCAGGATTGGGCCCTGGGGGGGAAGGTGCAAAAATATTATTATAACGTTAACTACAAAATGTGTGAGTTTTGCTCGCTCTGAACAGTTAAAAAATTCAAATATTCTTAAAAGATATATGCAAAATTCGTAACTCAAATTAAAGCTTGTAATAATTTAATTCAATTTCTAACTAACAATAAAATAATAATAATATTCACACACTCACGTCAACTACACACACATACGTAAAAGATTTGATTACAGATAGACAGACAACAGACCCTTCACCTGTCTGTTCTGTCAAATAATAGCTTGTTATAATTTAATTCAGTTTGTAACTAAACCAATCTAACAAAATTCACACAATCGCAATCTACCTATACTACGTACACTCACACACATACATAAAGAGCAGTGCGGGCCCGCACAATACGGCAACGTCGCATTACATACACACTCGGAATCTACCTATACTACGTACAATCACACATACATAAAGAGCAGTGCAGACGCCGCACAATACGGCAACGTCGCACGACTAGGGCGGATCCAGGATTGGGCCCTGGGGGGGAAGGTGCAAAAATATTATTATAACGTTAACTACAAAATGTGTGAGTTTTGCTCGCTCTGAACAGTTAAAAAATTCAAATATTCTTAAAAGATATATGCAAAATTCGTAACTCAAATTAAAGCTTGTAATAATTTAATTCAATTTCTAACTAACAATAAAATAATAATAATATTCACACACTCACGTCAACTACACACACATACGTAAAAGATTTGATTACAGATAGACAGACAACAGACCCTTCACCTGTCTTTTCTGTCAAATAATAGCTTGTTATAATTTAATTTAGTTTGTAACTAAACCAATCTAACAAAATTCACACATTCGCAATCTACCTATACTACGTACACTCACACACATACATAAAGAGCAGTGCGTGCCCGCACAATACGGCAACGTCGCATTACATACACACTCGCAATCTACCTATACTACGTACACTCACACACATACATAAAGAGCAGTGCAGACGCCGCACAATACGGCAACGTCGCACGACTAGGGCTGATCCAGGATTGGGCCCTGGGGGGGAAGGTGCAAAAATATTATTATAACGTTAACTACAAAATGTGTGAGTTTTGCTCGCTCTGAACAGTTAAAAAATTCAAATATTCTTAAAAGATATATGCAAAATTCGTAACTCAAATTAAAGCTTGTAATAATTTAATTCAATTTCTAACTAACGATAAAATAATAATAATATTCACACACTCTCACCTCAACTACACACACATACGTTAAAGATATGATTACAAATAGATAGACAACAGACCCTTCACCTGTCTTTTCTGTCAAATAATAGCTTTTTATAATTTAATTCAGTTTGTAACTAAACCAATCTAACAAAATTCACACATTCGCAATCTACCTATACTACGTACACTCACACACATACATAAAGAGCAGTGCGTGTCCGCACAATACGGCAACGTCGCACGACTAGGGCGGATCCAGGATTGGGCCCTGGGGGGGAAGGTGCAAAAATATTATTATAACGTTAACTACAAAATGTGTGAGTTTTGCTCGCTCTGAACAGTTAAAAAATTCAAATATTCTTAAAAGATATATGCAAAATTCGTAACTCAAATTAAAGCTTGTAATAATTTAATTCAATTTCTAACTAACGATAAAATAATAATAATATTCACACACTCTCACCTCAACTACACACACATACGTAAAAGATATGATTACAAATAGATAGACAACAGACCTTTCACCTGTCTGTTGTCTGTCAAATTAAAGCTTGTAATAATTTAATTCAATTTCTAACTAACAATATAATAATAATATTCACACACTCACGTCAACTACACACACATACGTAAAAGATTTGATTACAGATAGACAGACAACAGACCCTTCACCTGTCTTTTCTGTCAAATAATAGCTTGTTATAATTTAATTTAGTTTGTAACTAAACCAATCTAACAAAATTCACACATTCGCAATCTACCTATACTACGTACACTCACACACATACATAAAGAGCAGTGCGTGTCCGCACAATACGGCAACGTCGCATTACATACACACTCGCAATCTACCTATACTACGTACACTCACACACATACATAAAGAGCAGTGCAGACGCCGCACAATACGGCAACGTCGCACGACTAGGGCGGATCCAGGATTGGGCCCTGGGGGGGAAGGTGCAAAAATATTATTATAACGTTAACTACAAAATGTGTGAGTTTTGCTCGCTCTGAACAGTTAAAAAATTCAAATATTCTTAAAAGATATATGCAAAATTCGTAACTCAAATTAAAGCTTGTAATAATTTAATTCAATTTCTAACTAACGATAAAATAATAATAATATTCACACACTCTCACCTCAACTACACACACATACGTAAAAGATATGATTACAAATAGATAGACAACAGACCCTTCACCTGTCTTTTCTGTCAAATAATAGCTTGTTATAATTTAATTCAGTTTGTAACTAAACCAATCTAACAAAATTCACACATTCGCAATCTACCTATACTACGTACACTCACACACATACATAAAGAGCAGTGCGTGTCCGCACAATACGGCAACGTCGCATTACATACACACTCGCAATCTACCTATACTACGTACACTCACACACATACATAAAGAGCAGTGCAGACGCCGCACAATACGGCAACGTCGCACGACTAGGGCGGATCCAGGATTGGGCCCTGGGGGGGAAGGTGCAAAAATATTATTATAACGTTAACTACAAAATGTGTGAGTTTTGATCGCTCTGAACAGTTAAAAAATTCAAATATTCTTAAAAGATATATGCAAAATTCGTAACTCAAATTAAAGCTTGTAATAATTTAATTCAATTTCTAACTAACGATAAAATAATAATAATATTCACACACTCTCACCTCAACTACACACACATACGTAAAAGATATGATTACAAATAGATAGACAACAGACCTTTCACCTGTCTGTTGTCTGTCAAATTAAAGCTTGTAATAATTTAATTCAATTTCTAACTAACAATATAATAATAATATTCACACACTCACGTCAACTACACACACATACGTAAAAGATTTGATTACAGATAGACAGACAACAGACCCTTCACCTGTCTTTTCTGTCAAATAATAGCTTGTTATAATTTAATTTAGTTTGTAACTAAACCAATCTAACAAAATTCACACATTCGCAATCTACCTATACTACGTACACTCACACACATACATAAAGAGCAGTGCGTGTCCGCACAATACGGCAACGTCGCATTACATACACACTCGCAATCTACCTATACTACGTACACTCACACACATACATAAAGAGCAGTGCAGACGCCGCACAATACGGCAACGTCGCACGACTAGGGCGGATCCAGGATTGGGCCCTGGGGGGGAAGGTGCAAAAATATTATTATAACGTTAACTACAAAATGTGTGAGTTTTGCTCGCTCTGAACAGTTAAAAAATTCAAATATTCTTAAAAGATATATGCAAAATTCGTAACTCAAATTAAAGCTTGTAATAATTTAATTCAATTTCTAACTAACGATAAAATAATAATAATATTCACACACTCTCACCTCAACTACACACACATACGTAAAAGATATGATTACAAATAGATAGACAACAGACCCTTCACCTGTCTTTTCTGTCAAATAATAGCTTGTTATAATTTAATTCAGTTTGTAACTAAACCAATCTAACAAAATTCACACATTCGCAATCTACCTATACTACGTACACTCACACACATACATAAAGAGCAGTGCGTGTCCGCACAATACGGCAACGTCGCATTACATACACACTCGCAATCTACCTATACTACGTACACTCACACACATACATAAAGAGCAGTGCAGACGCCGCACAATACGGCAACGTCACACGACTAGGGCGGATCCAGGATTGGGCCCTGGGGGGGAAGGTGCAAAAATATTATTATAACGTTAACTACAAAATGTGTGAGTTTTGATCGCTCTGAACAGTTAAAAAATTCAAATATTCTTAAAAGATATATGCAAAATTCGTAACTCAAATTAAAGCTTGTAATAATTTAATTCAATTTCTAACTAACGATAAAATAATAATAATATTCACACACTCTCACCTCAACTACACACACATACGTAAAAGATATGATTACAAATAGATAGACAACAGACCTTTCACCTGTCTGTTGTCTGTCAAATAAAAGCTTGTTATAATTTAGTTCGATTTCTAACTAACAATAAAAAAGAATTTTATACTACGAAGTAAGAAGACGAGCAAGACGCTCTCCTGTTGGTAAGAGATAACGCTGCCCATTATTAGTACAGTGCTACTCAGTATTTTACAAACGTACGATTCTGGGTGCACTGCGCCAACGCTTCTTACTTGAGAGTCATAAGATGATAAGACTCCTCAGCCCAGTAATTTCATTAGCTACAGTGCCCTTCTACCGAAGCACAGTAATGTTTGCACATCACTGCTCAGGCGGTAGAATAACCGGCACTGTTTGGGTACCCTCCTAGTCGACCTCCTGCAAAGGAAGTTTACCCCGGTAAAAGTAATAATAATATTCACACACTCACCAAAGCTACACGCACACACACAAACGTTTAAGATTTGATTACAGATAGACAGACAACAGACAATTCACCTGTCTGTTGTCAGTCAAATAAAAGCTTGTTATAATTTAATTCGGTTTGTAACTTAACCAATCTAACCAAATTCACACATTCGCAATCTACCTATACTACGTACACTCACACACATACATAAAGAGCAGTGCAGACGCCGCACAATACGGCAACGTCGCACGACTAGGGCGGATCCAGGATTGGGCCCTGGGGGGGAAGGTGCAAAAATATTATTATAACGTTAACTACAAAATGTGTGAGTTTTGCTCGCTCTGAACAGTTAAAAAGTTCAAATATTCATAAAAGAAATATGCAAAATTCGTAACTCAAATAAAAGCTTGTAATAATTTAATTCAATTTTTAACTAACAATAAAAAAAAAAATATTCACACACTCTCACCTCAACTACACACACATACGTAAAAAATTTGATTACAGATAGACAGACAACAGACCCTTCATCTGTCTGTTTTCTGTCAAATAAAAGCTTGTTTTAATTTAATTCGGTTTGTAACTTAACCAATCTAACCAAATGCACACATTCGCAATCTACCTATACTACGTACACTCACACACATACATAAAGAGCAGTGCGGGCGCAGCACCAAACGGCAACGTCGCATTTTCACACACTCGCAATCTACCTGTAACTACGTACACTCACACATACATAAAGAGCAGTGCCGGTGCCGCACCAAGCGGCAACGTCGCACTTAAGACAAGGGCGGATCCAGGATTGGGCCCTGTGGGGAATGTGCAAGATATTATTATCTGGGGGCACGGTAGTGCCCCCGCCAAGTCGAGCGCGAAGCAAGCACTGCCGTACCATCTTTACAGGAACCATTTCGTCGCATTTTCAGGCCCCTATTTGAGAACCTCTGGATAAGACCAGAACACAGAAATTTTCGTCATCCAGTAAGCTATAATTACATACTTAAAATCCAAAATTTCAAGTCTGTAGGTCATTAAGTTCCGAAGTTAAGCGAAAGCAAAGTTTCGCATTTTCGACACTCACTCACTCATGATCATCAAAATAGAACTAGTACTTCCCATAAACTCAGAGAGCTGAAATTTGGTACATACTTAGAATTTATTGTATAAGCCATAGAAAAACTAAAAAAACATGCAATTTCGGTCTCGTTTTCGAGATAATTCATCTGCATAAATAACTTTGTAATCTCATATAAATGTATAGGATTACATAGTTACATTTGCAGTCAATGGTTAAAATTGTGTAATATCCAACTTATTAATTCAAAATATATTTAAGGCATAGTATATGTATATGTGAGTGTGTATATGTGTCGTAAATCGTCAGTTATGATCAGGCGATATCTAGCGTGGCCAACTAAAATAAGAGCCCAACCAAACTATTAGAAGAGATCGACATACCGCCTTTACTACAAGCTTTTATTTACTTTCACCTGTCGGTCTGTCTGTCTGTAATTAAATCTTGCAAGTTTAATTAGGCCCACTTCCCGGTATAATATTATGATGCATTGGACTAAGCGTGAACGCACACGTATCTAGATGGCGCTGACTGTATTTTAAAACGCGCTTAAGGTTTGTATTTCTGATAACCTTATAATATAGCGTTTCTACAAAAATAAGTGAAATCCCACCAAAAACATTCTGTAAAAAAAAGCCAAGTCTCGATGGAGCTGCTTGTTTATCTCTAAAAAGTAATGAAATCTAGACAAAGTCGTGCCAAGTATAAGGTTCCTTACTGCGATTTCTTTATTATTATAGTTAATGTTGTGTGACTTGGCCGTTGAAGGGTACACAAGGGTATTATACCAGGTGCTCCATGACACCATTGCACCAATCTGTCCGCTACCCATTCACGATAGAAAATTGCCACTTGGAAAACGTTGATTGAATAACCAGTAGGCTTGATAAAGCTGCGTATTTCAATAATACTTATGTATGTTTAGGCGATCCAAGTGTCATGGAGCATCTGGTTTTGTACCCTTGTGTACCCTTCAACGGCCAAGTCACACAACATTAACTATAATAATAAAGAAATCGCAGTAAGGAACCTTATACTTGGCACGACTTTGTCTAGATTTCATTACTTTTTAGAGATAAACAAGCAGCTCCATCGAGACTTGGCTTTTTTTTACAGAATGTTTTTGGTGGGATAATGTTAACTACAGACAGGTGAAGGGTCTGTTGTCTGTCTATCTGTAATCAAATCTTTTATGTATGTGTGTGTAGTTGAGGTGAGAGTGTGTGAATATTATTATTATTATTTTATCGTTAGTTAGAAATTAAATTATTACATGCTTTTATTTTAGTTACGGATTTTGCATATTTCTTTTAAGAATGTATGAACTTTTTAACTGTTCAGAGCGAGCAAAACTCACACATTTTGTAGTTAACGTTATAATAATATTTTTGCAACTTCCCCCCCAGGGCCCAATCCTGGATCCGCCCTAGTCGTGCGACGTTGCCGTATTGTGCGGCGTCTGCACTGCTCTTTATGTATGTGTGTGAGTGTACGTAGTATAGGTAGATTCCGAGTGTGTATGTAATGCGACGTTGCCGTATTGTGCGGGCCCGCACTGCTCTTTATGTATGTGTGTGAGTGTACGTAGTATAGGTAGATTGCGAATGTGTGAATTTGGTTAGATTGGTTAAGTTACAAACCGAATTAAATTATAACAAGCTTTTATTTGACTGACAACAGACAGGTGAATGGTCTGTTGTCTGTCTATCTGTAATCAAATCTTAAACGTTTGTGTGTGTGCGTGTAGCTTTGGTGAGTGTGTGAATATTATTATTACTTTTACCGGGGTAAACTTCCTTTGCAGGAGGTCGACTAGGTGGGTACCCCAACAGTGCCGGTTATTCTACCGCCTGAGCAATGATGTGCAAACATTACTGTGCTTCGGTAGAAGGGCACTGTAGCTAATGAAATTACTGGGCTGAGGAGTCTTATCATCTTATGACTCTCAAGTAAGAAGCGTTGGCGCAGTGCACCCAGAATCGTACCTTTGTAAAATACTGAGTAGCACTGTACTAATAATGGGCAGCGTTATCTCTTACCAACAGGAAAGCGTCTTGCTCGTCTTCTTACTTCGTAGTATAAAATTCTTTTTTTATTGTTAGTAAGAAATCGAACTAAATTATAACAAGCTTTTATTTGACAGACAACAGACAGGTGAAAGGTCTGTTGTCTATCTATTTCTAATCACATCTTTTACGTATGTGTGTGTAGTTGAGGTGAGAGTGTGTGAATATTATTATTATTTTATCGTTAGTTAGAAATTGAATTAAATTATTCCAAGCTTTTTTTTGAGATACGAATTTTGCATATATCTTTTAAGAATATTTGAATTTTTTAACTGTTCAGAGCGAGCAAAACTCACACATTTTGTAGTTAACGTTATAATAATATTTTTGCACCTTCCCCCCCAGGGCCCAATCCTGGATCCGCCCTAGTCGTGCGACGTTGCCGTATTGTGCGGCGTCTGCACTGCTCTTTATGTATGTGTGTGAGTGTACGTAGTATAGGTAGATTGCGATTGTGTGAATTTTGTTAGATTGGTTTAGTTACAAACTGAATTAAATTATAACAAGCTATTATTTGACAGAACAGACAGGTGAAGGGTCTGTTGTCTGTCTATCTGTAATCAAATCTTTTACGTATGTGTGTGTAGTTGACGTGAGTGTGTGAATATTATTATTATTTTATTGTTAGTTAGAAATTGAATTAAATTATTACAAGCTTTAATTTGAGTTAAGAATTTTGCATATATCTTTTAAGAATATTTGAATTTTTTAACTGTTCAGAGCGAGCAAAACTCACACATTTTGTAGTTAACGTTATAATAATATTTTTGCACCTTCCCCCCCAGGGCCCAATCCTGGATCCGCCCTAGTCGTGCGACGTTGCCGTATTGTGCGGCGTCTGCACTGCTCTTTATGTATGTGTGTGAGTGTACGTAGTGTAGGTAGATTGCGAATGTGTGAATTTGGTTAGATTGGTTAAGTTACAAACCGAATTATAACAAGCTTTTATTTGACTGACAACAGACAGGTGAATGGTCTGTTGTCTGTCTATCTGTAATCAAATCTTAAACGTTTGTGTGTGTGCGTGTAGCTTTGGTGAGTGTGTGAATATTATTATTACTTTTACCGGGGTAAACTTCCTTTGCAGGAGGTCGACTAGGTGGGTACCCCAACAGTGCCGGTTATTCTACCGCCTGAGCAGTGATGTGCAAACATTACTGTGCTTCGGTAGAAGGGCACTGTAGCTAATGAAATTACTGGGCTGAGGAGTCTTATCATCTTATGACTCTCAAGTAAGAAGCGTTGGCGCAGTGCACCCAGAATCGTACCTTTGTAAAATACTGAGTAGCACTGTATTAATAATTAATAATGGGCAGCGTTATCTCTTACCATCAGGAGAGCGTCTTGCTCGTCTTCTTACTTCGTAGTATATTGAAAAAAATTGTTAGTTAGAAATCGAACAAAATTATAACAAGCTTTTATTTGACAGACAACAGACAGGTGAAAGGTCTGTTGTCTATCTTTAATCAAATTTTTAACGTTTGTGTGTGTGCGAGGTGAGAATGTGTGAATTTTTATTTTTATGTGTGTGAATTTCATTATTATTTTATTGTTAGTTAGAAACCGAATTAAATTATTACAAGCTTTTATTTGACAGACAACTGATAGGTGTAGGATCTGTTGTCTGTCTATCTGTAATCAAATCTTTTTCGTTTGTGTGAGTGTAGTTTAGGTGAGAATGTGAGTGTGTGAATTTTGTTAGATTGGTTAGTAATCGAATTAAATTATTACAAGCTTTTATTTGACATTAGAGTTATGAATTTTGCAATTTTTTTTTTGCAGTCTCAGCAAGCTTCTCGCTCTTATGTTATTAAGGATATTGGAATTTTTTAACTGTTCAGAGCGAGCTCAACTCACACTTCTCGTAGCAAACATTATAATATTTTTGCACCTTGCCACTTGCTGACGCAGCTCAAACGAGTTTGGGTTCATTTGATTTGTCTGAAAGAGTAGGAGTAATAATAGATTGTTTTTATTAAAGGGTTTTATAATTTTCTTTATGATAATATTATTTTTTTCAAAGAAGGAGCTTTTAAACTTATTACTCCTTTGTTTTTATAAATACATTAGGTAATCTCTGCTCTTGGTGGACTGATTGAGCTGAATTTTTTATTTAATTATTTCAAATCGATTACCTTAAATTTAAATATATTTTTATTTAAATATTTTTATATAATTATTTCAAATCGATTACCTTAAATTTAAATCTTCCACTGGCAACACCGGAAAAGTCATGACATTATGTATATTACCATTTATTATTGACATCTTGTTTACCTATATTTTATTTTAATTTCTAATGTATTAATAATTTATTTAAGTGTTAAAATTATTGTAGAATTAATTTAAATTGCTATATTTTAGTTACACATTGTTATATTTTAATATTTGTGCACCAGTGCTCTGGTAGAGTATTTGATTCATTTATTTATATTACAACTGTTTGTATACAATACTCTTACAAATAAACACATTTGATTTGATTTGATTTGATTTGAAATTTCGTATAGAGATAGCTTAGAACACATAGACTATAATATTATATAGAACAGCGGGTAAAACCGCTGGGGGCAGCTAATATGGACATAAGACACGTATTGCGTCTCGAAAAAATCAAGAAATGTAGTTATAATTACAAAAAAATGTTTTTTAATTCCAAAGGTTTTAAATGGTGTTTTACGGTGTTTTTGGGTATTAAATGGGTTTTTTGGTAACTAACCGATAGGTAAGATTGGTTATATACCGGCCTCACATCTATAGCTATGCAGCTGCAGCTATGCTACGAAAATGTGTGAGGTTCTAAGCTACGAAACTATGTGAATGTGACCGCTCGTTTCCACCAATTGCCTCTATGTAGATGTTCCCAGGAAGATGCGCAGCCGCGAGGCAGCTGTGCGAGGAAGACTCAAACTCAAACTCAAAATTCATTTATTCAAATAGGCTACAATGGAGCACTTTTGCAAGTCAATTTTACAGACGCGTAGCTATTCGATGCTGCCATAGTACCGGCGCGGCGGCACATAGCATGCCAGCAGCCAGCATGCATCCATAGCACCACGGTAAAGAGATATACAGTAGTGTGACTAAGCATGATTCAATATATCTTTACCGTGATAGCACGCATCTAAAGCACACATACGTAGCACGCAGCACGCATCCGTAGTTCGCATCCTTCCATTCAAAAAACAAAGCTTAGCTGAAACCGTTTCCACCAGTGAAGTGTGAAGCTATGTGCACCAATGAATATGATTGGTGGATATCAAACGCATCCATTTTTATTATTTTATTATTAATAATTTAGCCTTAATTATTCTTATTACAAGCTTTATATTACTTTCACCTGTCTGTTGTCTGTCTGTCTGTCTGTCTGTAATCAAATCTTGCAAGTTTGATTTGACCCACTTCCCGGTTTCCAATTGAGCTGAAAATTTGCATGCGTGTGTAAATCGGATGACAATGCAATATTATTATGACATGGAGCTGATCTGATGATGGAGCTGGAAGGTGGCTATAAGAACTCTGTCATTAAACCCACTTGTTACTACTGTCCTTTATAAAGGCCCGCATCTAAACAAAAATCCTGTGATTTATGTAGGTAATGTAAACAAATTTTGTTGATGGCATCAAAAAGCAGGATCATGAACCTATACAACAGAGGCATTGTGAATGCACTGGTCTCACATTATTGTTTATTTTAAGACAATTACTTTTGAGTATATTTCATCGTGAATGTTTTGATGTCAGTTATTTCATTATTATTATTATTTCAACATTTTTCATGATAAATAATATAAATTTGGACTTTCCTTTATGCATCATAACTAATATTTAACTGAAATGTGATGCATTTCTGAGGTTTATGAACGATTTTTTATGGTGTTCGTTATAAAGCCCAGTAGTAAAATCCACTGCTATCACATACAATTATTTCATATATTGTAGGATATGTTTTAGAACTGCAAAAGAGCCTCATATGCTTCAAATATTAAAGAAAACAAAAATATATGAAGACACATCATTTTTTCAGTTATTTTCCTCCTGAAAATTATAAGAACAACGTTTCTGATGAGAATTCAGCAGTAAAAAAGCAAGTCCAAATTTGTAATTTATGCATGAATCTTCAGGCATGGCAAAATTGAAGACTTATATACATCTATTACCATACCTAGCAGTTATATATTATCATCATCTCAGCTGTAGGACGTCCACTGCTGAACATAGGCCTCCTCTTTGGACTTCCATATTGTTTGGAGGTTGGAAACGACATGCATCCATTGTCTTCCGGAGACCCTTATAAGGTCGTTTGTCCTACGCTGCGACCCCATCGGCCATCCATTCTGCGCGCTATGTCGCCTGCCCATTGCCACATCAGCTTACTAATCTGCTGGGCTACATCAGTCATTTTAGTTTGCCTACGGATCTCTTCTTTTCTGATTCAATCGCGTAGAAAAACCCCGAGCATAGCCCTTTCCATAGCACGCTGAGCGACTTTGAGCTTGGTGATGAGTTCGTGTTTCGTGGTAAGACGAGAATACTACTTTGAGGAATGGAATAGAAAAGATAGCACAGTATGATAATCTGATATTTCATATAATATATACTCGTTTGTTAACAATTTTATTGTAGAATCACGAAGATACAGAAGTTTTGAGATAAAGATGCTGATTATACCATGCTATTACAGTTATTATTACAATATCGATGGATCTCCGTGGTAAATACTCTTATAGAGAGATCACAGTGTATCATCATATAAATATTTCAAGTTCAGCGTACAAAAATGAGATTGATGTACGAAGGTCTATTATAATACATTTTCTCTACAGCTACGACACCATAACGACACCTTCAATATGTAAGAAAACAGATAAAAAATCCATATAAGCAAAAAACCCTAATTCTAGTTTTATTTTGAAATTTACCAATGCACTTGACAACAATAAAAGTATTTTCAGCAACTTTTCTAGTTTGAAGACAACCATTACTTATAAAATACCAAGAAAAAAACCCAATGTATTGTTTATCCCAAAAAAACAATATCATTATGCAATTTTTGTGACGTCACATTGCACCAAATGCAATATTTAAAAAAATAAATTTATGCAACTATTTTGAATGCACCAAAATATAAATTACATAACAAAACAAGCCTTTCGTTCGTTTTATAATTTGAACTGAAGTTCACTTTTCATAGCAGTGGATTTTACCACGGTAAAGAGATATACAGTAGTTTGACTGAGCGTGATTTTTGAACATAAATACCTACAGTCTCGCGGTACATGCGCAAGTCATAGGGCTGCCGGGCAGCCGCTGCCCGCATACAGTAGGTACCTACCTATTTCATATCATCTACTTACTTGAGCTAATATCTAGATGAGCTATTATAAATTAATTACCTATATTATTTTTGTACATTTATTGATATTTTTATTACAAGCTTTTTTTTCATTTTCATATTACCTACCTATATGTACCTTACTACGTCCGCTTAGGAACCACTGAATGTCCGTTACAAAAATGCAACAGTCGAATGAGATTTGAAAATGTATTGTATCAAACTTAGTACACCCTTCATCCCGCGTTTTTGCGGCTATGACTAAAAATACCTAAGAACACTTCCGCCTAACTTACTTTTCAAACAAAATCTAAATCGAATCTATGAGACAGACACGTCAAACTTATCACACCCTTTCGTCTTTGCGTCGGGAGTTAAAAATAAATACGATTGATCACTCTTCAATTCAATAAAAAGTAGGTACATAATAACAGGTAGATTAAAACTAAAGTTGGTTCATAATTAAGCCTAATCTGGGAACTACAATAGGTTTTGTTCCAGCATAGTAGGGATACCTACCTACTTACCTATCATGTCGTGGCGGCGTATATTGAAACCCAAGACAAGAGACAAAACAAGACAAAAGACAAGACAAGAGACAAGACAAGAGACAAGACAAGAGACAAGACAAGAGACAAGACAAGAGACAAGACAAGAGACAAGACAAGAGACAAGACAAGAGACAAGACAAGAGACAAGACAAGAGACAAGACAAGAGACAAGACAAGAGACAAGACAAGAGACAAGACAAGAGACAAGACAAGAGACAAGACAAGAGACAAGACAAGAGACAAGACAAGAGACAAGACAAGACAAGAGACAAGACAAGAGACAAGACAAGAGACAAGACAAGAGACAAGACAAGAGACAAGACAAGAGACAAGACAAGAGACAAGACAAGAGACAAGACAAGACAAGAGACAAGACAAGAGACAAGACAAGAGACAAGACAAGAGACAAGACAAGACAAGAGACAAGACAAGAGACAAGACAAGAGACAAGACAAGAGACAAGACAAGAGACAAGACAAGAGACAAGACTTGGACTCTTACTCACACACTTACTCGGTCTCTCACTTGCACTCTTACTCGGACTTTTACTCGGTCTCTTACTTGCACTCTTACTCAAACTCTTACTCGGGCTCTTACTCGCACTCTTACTCGGACTCTTACTCGCAGTCTTACTCGAATTCTTACTCAGTTTCTCACTTGCACTCTTACTCGGACTCTTATCGGACTCTTACTTGGACTCTTACTCGGTCTCTTACTCGCACTCTTACTTCAGCAGAATACTTTTAAAAATAAAAAAAATAACTTCTTACTAACTTACCTCAAAAACAGCATAATATCGCATGCTATTTTTTTGCCATTTTATATAATTTATTATATTATGTATACTTACATACGTCAAAAGTAAATAACGTAAATTACACTAAATACTTGCAAAAAACTATCGCGACGTCCGCCCGTCGCGTCGCTGCGTGGCACCCGCTTCTGGATTATATACCCACTTCTACCCACATCTACCGACATCTACCTACTCCCACATTCCGACTTTTTATATGGAGTCGAACTACTGTATATCTCTTTACCGTGATTTTACTATTGGCCTTTATAAAGAACACTATTTTCCCGGATTTCCAAAAACTTCGGAATTTTTATTTGATTTTTCCTAGATATTAGAGCACCTATATACGCACATATCCAAATTCCATTGCAATCAGACAGAAAAAGTCTGTTCAGTAACAAGTGGGTTTAAACAACGCAACCCCATCGAGTTTGGGCTCATTTGATTCGTCTTGACGAGTACTATGTATTTGATGCAAGATGGTAATGATAATAATTAAAGCTTGTTTTTAAAAAGTATTTTTAAAATTTCACTTGTTTGTATATGGATCATCAATAGTTATCTGAAATAAATGAATATTTAATTTAATATCTCTGGTCGAAAGGGTATTTTAACATATGGTCGAGAAAGGTATGTTCTCGTATTCTTCCCAATGATCCCGAATCCCGCTGAACTTTACTTTTACCGGGGGTAGACTTCCTTTGCAGGAGGTCATCTAGGTGGGTACCCCAACAGTGCCAGTTATTCTACCGCCTGAGCAGTGATGTGCAAACATTACTGTGCTCCGGTGTAGCTAGTGAAATTACTGGGCTAAAGAGTCTTAACATCTTATGACTCTTGAGTAAGAAGCGTTGGTGCAGTGCTTCTAGAATTTCACATCATTGTGAAATCATAAATGGCACTGTACTGATTATGGGCAGCGTTTTCTCTTAACATCAAGAGAGCGTCTTGCTCGTCTTCTACTTCATCACATAAAAAAAAACTAGGCATAATACGTACCTACCTATTAAAGGTTCCTAGATAACCAATCTATTGTGTATCACTCGATCTCAGGTGGTAATCGAGAACAGTAGACAGTAGGTACCTATTGTGACGTTAATTAGTGAGGAATCGAATCGTAACAAAGGATCGAGTGCTATCGAATGATTGAATGAACGTTATCGATAGGTACCTATAGGTACAGTCTATCGGCAATGGAACATTGTATTGTAAATTGTATGGGTCTATACTATATGATGACTACCACGGTAAAGAGATATAGGTATCTCTCTTTACCGTGTAACTACCTACTTACGTAGGGAGCGGAACGTATGAAAAAAATAAAACGAAATTTTAACAAATTGTTGGTTCTACTTAAATTTTTTTAAAGATGATAACTTACATTATAGGTAAATAGAAACCAAAATTATCACGGTAATCTACTATTTTGAACCGTTGACATTGAATAATTTCCAATTTTTAGAACATGAAGTTATAATATCGAAAACTTCAGCGATCTGCCGCGGAATATGATCCAGTACCTAGGTTTTATTCGGAGGCTAATTCTTAATTAACTAGACTAAAGAAGAAACATTCAAACATTGATATAAAATCAGCAGTGTCGAAAGTAGAATAGGTATATTATATTATTACCTAGTAGCTGCGTCCAGCAGTTTTACCCGCTGTATCTATGTAGATACTGTAGCCTATGTGTTATTCCAGGGTCTAAGCTATCTATATACAAAATTTCAGCTCAATCGTTCCACCCGTTTAGGCGTCAAGAAGTAACAAACATACACAGTCACTCAATGTAAATTGCAAATTCAACCTATGTACCTACATACTACATACTAAGTCTATAATAATTATAAAGTTGCCTGTACATAGTCCCATCCCAACATAGTGTAGGTAGCAGACAATTGGTTCGTTAGTGGAAAGGATGCAAGAATGCAAGCACCCTTGCAAAGAGTGACTCTCCATACAAAACATAGAGCATTCAGAAAGGGAGATGTTAAGCGTTATATTATAACTAGAGTCTGACCGAAACTGGTTTTACGGCCGAAACCGAAACCGAAACCGAATGTTCGGCCGAGGCTTTAGTTTCGGCCGAAACCGAAACCGAAACCGAAACTCACGTGGTCAAGTAAAAAATCTTTAAAATACTGAAATTTGGTGCATTTTACCCATTATTCTGCAATAATTAGGACGTAAAATGGAAGCACAGCATAATATTAAGTTTGTTGCATCAGTTGTAATATAAAAATTACAGCAATAATACTTTAATTTTTTTAGGCTTCCGTGGTCAACAAGGAAGCCTTATAGTTTCGCTTTGTCTGTCCGTCCGTCTGTCTGCGGCTTTACGGAGAAACTATAAGTCCTAAAAAACTATAATTATGCACAGAGGAGGGCAATGATTAGGGTAAGAGAACGGTTACAAAAATAAATCTAAATCAATTAATTTAGGGTACCTCCCAAACTTGTAAAATGGGGATGATATTTTTTCTGGCTGATCCCATCATTTGGGGTATTGTTGAATAGGTATTTTAATGAAGGACATATATTCAAAGAAATTTTTCGATTTAATGATCCATTTGAAAGATATTCAAGTTTAATTTTTTTTTTCGGGGCGTCCCCCCGCCCTCTAAAATCTAAGCTACTGGCTTTCAAACACTGTTAAAAATCACGAATATAGTTTCAACCATGGACTTTTCAGGAAAATCATAGCAGTTAAGATAGTTTTATAAGTTTTAAAGATATCGTTGATGAAAATTAAGGCAGTAGATATACGATTTGCCAGTTCTACGGAAGCCTACATTCTGAATAGCGCTTGGCATATTTATTTAAATTAAGTTCTTATAGCAAAACGTTTATAAGTTATCAATTATAATCAAAACACTAATTGTTACTGTTTCATTAACCCCTTGATCCAGGAAAAACTTTCAGTTCAAATCAAAATTGACGTCTATTATTTCTAGCTTCTTTAAAATGAGGTTTAAATTCGCAGGTGCGGCTCGATTGAGCCGCTCGGGGACATACGGGTAAAATACTAAGTATTAGTATTTTGAAATCTTACTAATTAATACTTTGGTTTGTACCTATTTGTAGGGGAAGGTGGGCATGAAAGAGCCAGTTTTAGACTTTGGCTCCTAATTTTGTTCAATAATCAAATAAAACAATTTTATAAATAGGGACAAGTAGCTCAATTATCTATAATTAAAAAACACCCAGTGTAGTTTAGTTAAAGTTTCATTTTAATACATTTCTCGGCTATTTAAAAAAAAAATCGAATTACCACATTTTATGAAAAAGCCACAGCATAAATCTTTGTAAATAAAATAAATTAAGCGACAGTATTATAAAATAGCAAGTAGTTTATTTGGTCATCACTTTTAACTCACTAAATCCAATATTTGAGTACTTTTCTTAATAATAATATGAAATAATAAAAATACACATTTTTATTTAATTGGTTTTAAATTTCAAGAAATTAACCTTTAAAACATTGATATATTTCTTAAATATTAATTAGACTTTTAGTTTTACATAGGATAGGCATATGAAAACTAATTATTAGTACGTAGTGGGTAGCGACCAATTTTGAAAAAATCTTTACAAAACATCAATGAGCCTAGGATGGAATTAACATGTCTCAAATTAACCCACAAGACCGTTTTGCCCATCCATAATGAATTTTGCATTATACCGTTCCTTGAAAAGTAAAGCCACAAACAAACCCGATCTGGCTCTTCCATCACATATCTGCATGGCTCTTTCATAACAAGTAACAAAAAATAAAATAATTTATTAAATTAATAGAAAAGAGAATGAACCATTTCAGTTTAATACCTGATTATGCAGGCCAAACATATGCATTATATCATGTTTGCCATTGTTTGGCGGTAGGTTACATATAAAAATAGTTAAAACGCTAATAACACTATTAAATCATATTTTTGGTTCCGAAATTTTTTGGCGTAGTCTTGTTCCGCAGTAAAGACTCGGCGAACTGTTTAACTTTTGTGGGTAATAATAAACAAGTATAACTACACAAAAAAATCATAAAACTGATATTCGTTTAAAAACTACGGAAATATTGAAGGTGGCTCCTCCAAAACATGGCTTTTTCATGCCCACCTTCCCCTACTTAGAAGAATCATCAATCTCTTTTAGGTACCTCTATATAAAAATAATAATTACTAAAATTGCTATTACACGCTTAGTTCCAGTCTCAACAAAGATAATATTATCAAATCACACATTTAAAATTAACAAACCTATATTACAATAATAATTATTAGTCGTCCGCCAAAGCGTTGTCGCGAGAAACGAAGCTAGGCGAGCGTGCACGACAACTTCCGAAGGGAGTTTCGGTTTCGGCAAAAGTTTCGAAACTTTCGCCGAAACTCGATTTTTGGCCGAAACTCGGCCGAAACCGAAACCGAAACCGAAATTTCGGTCGGACACTAATTATAACTTTTGTTGATGTACATGAACATGGTAAAGAGAGAAGAAAAGCAGAACATTAGATATTAATAATTTATTAGGCTGTATATTTTTAAACTTAGAACAGGTATATTTATGGGTGGAACTTAGGATTTATGTTATGAAACTAATTTAAAACCATTAGTTTCAGAAGGGTTTCAAAGCTACTACACTTTATACTTACACTAAGTCATGATGTAAATATACTGTGATTTCACCTACCAAAACTAAAAGAATTTTTGAAAAAAAATTGGCAGGAGTTTTTATAAGATTCTGACTTGAATCTTTAAATCAAAAGTCAAGTTTTACTTGACACCTCCCCAGTTAAATTCTTTCTTATTATGACTATTACTCAATCTGTAACATTAAGCACTATTCATATTTTGCAATGTATTTGCAACCTAGCTTGCGACTAATTAAAATTTGAAATTCAGTGGTAGAGTACGACCACTTTAAAATAAATAATAATAAAAAAAGCAGCAAGCATGCGCCTCATTTCCTTAGGCTTTAGGAACATTGTTTTAGATTAACAGGCGCAAATTAAAAGTGGTCAAATTTTTCATACTCTGTGCATAGTTCTTGCAGTGCTAAAGTGCCACCTCAGAGATGAAAGATTTTTATCCTAAAATAATAAACGCGAAAGCATGGATGTGTGTGTTTGGTCATCTCTTTAAGACTATGCGGCTGAACGGATTGAGGTGATATAAGAAATAAGTTAAAATTCAAATTATTTTATTTGAAATACTTATCTAGGTACACACAAAATATACCTTACTTAAGTAGTAAGTACACATAAGCTGCTTACTAAGCACACGACAAAGTCTAATCTACTCTTAATTAAACCTTAATAACAATTCATTTACCTTATAATAATTGATAAGTGGTTCTTATAAGAGTAATTCTATAAAAACCAAAAACAAGGAAAATTCAAATCTAATTACAAATTGTAGGACTTCACTGAATCTAAGTAGCGAAACTACGTGCTATTAAAAATCGCGTTAGTACTCGTCTGAAAAGATTCAAGCCTTAGGTAATTAGTTATAAGATACGACATACATTGAAATATTCAAGCCTTTTGCAGATATTACTTATACATATATCTTTCTTTCTTACACTAAACGATTCGTGAGTATTTAAATTCATCTTTGTAAATAAACGGCATAAACTCACTTGTATTTACTTCGGCTTCGTGCCGACCGTTTCGATCCTGTGGGTTCGAGGATCTTCTTCAGGGAGTAGATGCGGTGCTAAGTGCTAAGCGGGGCGCGGCGCGGACGCCGGCGCGTAACCGCAGCTACTCCCTGAAGATCGTACAGGATCGAAACGGTCGGCACGAAGCCGAAATAAATACAAGTGAGTTTATGGCGTTTATTTACAAAGATGAATCTTTCTTTCTTTTGTTCATTATAGGTTAATCTTTGACCACGATCTCGCGTGATATTATGCGACGGAAGATGGTAATAGTCTAAACCTAGAAGGTAGGCAGGATAAATTTCTCCTTGTTTTATAAAAATACTTAATGTAAAATCAATCAATATAACAAAATATCATCAATATAGAAAAATAAGCCCCTGAACATCATTTAACAGAGATCTTTAGGTACAAGTTGTTTTTAAAGCACATCAATGCATGATTTTGGAAACTACCATGAGATTTATCAATTATAATATACCTACGTATGTTTTTTTTGTTGAGATTATCTCAACCACGGTTTTGGATAATGACACTGTCCTACACAGTTTGTAGCACATTAATGTATTAAATTTAATAATCAGAACATTTAAATTCATCAATAAACTTATTCCACGCCAAATCGTACTTACGCATTGCCTCTTCCTTCTTCACTGGATCCAAAGAACTATATCTCAATGAATTTCTAGCCAAAGTTCTCAACAGTCGAAGATCGGAATGCCTTGAAGATGCTCCAATAAATGTTACGTAGAAATCATCTGATAGAGGCTCAGCCTCCCAAGCTCCTGGGTCGTCACTGGACAAGACTACTGGTAACCCATTCGCCAAGAAAATGCTCACCGGATGGTTCCTTACATCTTTCACTAAAGATAGCACTTCATTTGATATCACATTCACTTCCAAACCGATATCTCTTTCAACGACTTCCTTCATCAGCAGAGGATGTTTCGCCAAAGCATACGCGTGGCCTATCCTTTTCGCTCCAAGCAATATTGCATCCACCAGATTCTCATCTGTCTTCGTCCCGTACCAATCAGTCTCTCCAGCGTGGAAGAAGAAATTTATATCTTTCACCTCTTGCAATTGTGGAATGAAATCCAAAAGAGGCATCCCCAAATCTTCTTGGCCTACTAAGTCGAAACCAGCAAACGCATCCTTTATATCTCCTTTTATTTGTCTCGCTAACTGGATATATTCAGTAATAGTGTTTGCGTCCACGTGCCTTAATGGAGCAAAAATTAACTTCGCCCCAATAAAATCTGGATAGTCTTTAACAAAACGATTGATAACTCTTTCATAGGCCTTCGCTGTTACCCGCTGACTGAACACAGTTCCATCTAGTTCATACAGAGGGGGCAAAACAGATCGTACTTCTAAATACATAATGTTGTCCTCTCTGAACTTCTTCAGGGCGTCATAGAAATACTGTTCCCAATTTGGTCGGTAAGTCAACAGCTGGGCCGCTGTAGAGAAATAATTCATGAATGCAGTCCAAGTGTCCGTAATGCATGGATAGAATCTCTCTGGGTTATCGACGACCAGTGTAAAATGTTTTTTGAGATCGTCATTGAATTTTGTCACGTTCTTAGCCTGGTTTCTCGCTTCGCTCATGAGCTGCCAGTGGTCGCAGTTTTGAGTTGGCGGCTGGTTTGCAAACTTCAGATTGATTTTGTCTTTAGAGAAGCACACGTACAAATGGTCCATGTAGGTGAGATTCAATAGATATTCTTTTCCCAGGAGGGCCATATCGTGTAGATGCAGCGCTGCGCCTTTCGGCATACGTTTTATCATCTTGTAAACTTTCGATTCTTTCATTTTGTTTTTGTAATCGAAGAAATGATGAGACATGTTAAAATATTGTGGGTTATCGAATGCGTAATCGATTTCCTTGAACTTGAGTTGCATCAGGCAATGGTTTACTGTTTGTTCCTTATCGTTGAGCGATTGGTTTCCCCCGAGAGTGTTGTAGATCTCTGCGCGGATGATGAGGTTCCTTTTGGAGAAGTAGTCTGAGTGGCATGTCACGTAGACGAGTAGGAACGTTTGTATGATGATTAACTTCATATTGAGTAGGTAATTGCGAGTGCACGTGTTGACCGACGCAGCGTTGATTCAATACTAACACATTTAATGTTCGGACGATGACCCGACCCGGTCAATGTCAGATTTGATAATATTGAGCTCTATTTGTAGATAAAGCTTTTCGTAAACACATATGTTATTAGTTTACAAAAAGCTTTATGTATAGAAGATTAGAATGATGTATAGAAGATGACACACGCCATTGAAATTAGAAATGTTTTTATACATTTATCATAGTTTACTCGCATTGCTTAGTTACTCGTATCATAGCAATTTCCTTGTTATTGTTTAGTTATATTACCGTTTCTCATTAATAACATGCACTTAGTTATTATGTTGTTAATTCACAGACTGCAAATCTAGATACACATACAAAACATGCAGATATTGATGTTTTTCCTTATACCTACATATGTAGTATATACTTATATGTAGGTACAAGGGAAATATCTACCCAATATCAAATTAAAGCAAATCAAAATGCATTTATTCAAGTAGTGTGGAGCATTTTCATAAGCTCATTTCTAAAAAAAAATATTTTTTTATCCACTCATTTAGAAAGTAGGTAGCTCTGAAAATCACAAAACTAAGCACTAAAGTTGCCTAATCGTGACGTCACTGGCGTCCATAAATGATTGAGTCCCGTTCAGTTTCTAGGAAACTATTTTACTAATATATGTATTCCATAAAAATTTTGGTTACACTTTTATCATTTTTCTTACATTTTTAATTTTTTTGACTTTGTAATAGGGATGTTGCCCTTTTCCCTAAGAGTGATTATTATATTCTGAAACTATTTGCTCCGGATGGATGTACAAGATAGGCTATAATGTAGGCAAATTTTATCGCCTAGCATTAAACAGGCGTCGGGCTGGTCTTATTTATCTAATCGCATAAAAACGAAAAAAATACACTTTAACTTAGAGCATAATATAAAGTAATAAGTGCGTACCTACTAAATTACTATTATGCTCGTATTCTTGTGAAAGACCAAACGAACTTCCATAAAAGCAACTAAGTGGCGGCACCGTGTTTCTATAGCCACTACACGTACCTACTACGTGTTTACAAAGGACACCAACCTCACAAGCATTGCTGAGTTTCTTCCATCGACAATACACCCAAGTCCCAAATGATAGAATGAAAAAACAAGTGAAAATTTAAACAAAAACTTTTTAAAAACAAGCCTTTATTATTATTATCTACCATCTAGCATAAAGTACTCGTCAAGACGAATCAAGCCCAAACTCGATGGGGTTGCGCCGTTTAGTTACGGAGTTCCTATGGCCACCTTCCAGTTCCATTCAGTTCAGATCAGCTCGATGTTATAATAAAATTGCATTGTCATCCGATTTATTCATACATGCATAATTCAATCGGAAACCGAGAAGTGGGTCAAATTTAACTTATAACTTGTTTGTAATCAAATCTTGCAGATTTGATTACAAACAGACAGATGACAGACAGGTGAAAGTAAATGAAAGCTTGTAAAAAACTTTTATATTTTCAAGACTCTTCTGATGGTACCTAATTACTACCTAGGATTGCACAGTTATGAAATTAAATGTTTCCAATATCCCAACATATGCACACCTCCTTTTAAGCAACATAGGCGGTTAAAACACTAGGTAGGTTACTTAGGTTCAAGTAGATTAAATACTTAGTTTGTAGGTGAAAGAGCATTACATACACACTCACATAGTCTCATACAAAATAATAAATTAGTAGGATTGTGTGCATCATCATAGTCATAACATATTGATTAAGAAAATCAACATAAATTTATTCATTAAGTGCTAAAGCACTAACAAAGCCCAGACTTCGACATATTATCACCCCTCAACACATACGAGAACGAACCGGTGTAAATTACAGCTACCAAAAGGGGTTTCGTTTTCAAAGGTCTGCCCGAGAACTAGAAAAAAATTAAAAGAAATATAAAAGCCGCGTCATCCGCCATCACGATTCTACCCTGGGGTCGGATTAAGTGCCACTTCTCTGTACCGCCCCGTATGGAAAAGGGAAAAAGTATGGCGCAATGTATGGGGTATGACAGAACACTGTATGTGCGTTGATTTATATAAAATCTGGGATATCGAATTTCAAAAACGTCGTGGAATAAAGTGGTGTAAAGCGGAACCTCAGAATAAAATAGAATAGAATAGATAACTCATTCGAAACACCACATATATACAGAAAAAACGCATTTCTATATTGTCTAAGTGTAACAATTGGCGGTCAGGGCGTGCAGGGAGAGGAATATGATATTAAGATTGGTTGGTGTGGAGACTTTCATGTTCGTTATAATTAATCGGTTAAAAATAATTAAGTATTTTAATAATATTGTAGGAGATAAGGCTTCCTTGAGTAGAAAATTATACCATTTTAATTCTATTTTCATTTCAATTTTAGTTGAATTTTCTAAACTGGGTCATAAAAGTCCCACTTATGACTGTCTGCAATACCAGTGACATTTTAGGTCCCATGCAGTAAACACCTCCACACCCATGAGTAGAACCGCTGGCAGCAACTAGGCTATTCACTTATGACCTAAGACTGAATCGATTTGAAATGTGAAAAATGTATGAAATGACGTACCTATTAAGTCGTATCGATTTCAATTATTATAATTCCTTATCGATTCGTTCTACGGTTCCGGATAAGTGAATAGTCCAGCTGATCACAGCTCTAGTTATTCAGTTTGGTTCCAAAACTAACTCCAATAATACAATGTTGTTGGTTATGACAGAACACGTCGGTTCATATAAGTGCATTCTAGTCCTTCGCTTTAATCTTCTGATTGCGTCTCCCTTTAGGGTGTCTTTGCAAGTGTAGTTCTGCGTGTTAGGAGTCATTTCTTATTGGGAGATTTTACTTAGGTATAAGGTACGAAACCTTATTCATTCTATATCTTCAGACGGTAGCAGGTTCGATTCCCACAACAAACAAACGGTTCAGCTAGGTAAATAATATAGGGAACGGCTTATGTAACAAAACTTTTTATGCAGAACCGAAAAACTCCATCTTCGACCATAAGCAAAAAATTACCTAATCAGTCAAAGTCACGACCTATGTCATTCTATCAATACAACATTTCTGCACGGCACGTACTGAGTACGCACCACATAATATTTTATCAATTTACTATCGGTTACACGTTGCGACACCCAAACCTTGCCTTTATCTATAATTTCTTATTTATAAATTGTGATATCTAAGAATCAGTCAGTCTGCCTGCAACAGTGACAATGTGGACAAAACTGTTCATAATCCTCAACATTTCATGTTCCGTGCTATCTAAAGTTAACCTCCAAGATGTAAACGACGAAAGAGAAGCACTCTTACAAAAAGAGTTGGAACTAACTCTAGGAAGTGATATCGTACTGACTGATAATGAAATCGTAGCGAATAAAATCATAATGGATCTGAAAAATAACGAATTAGACAAGGGGTTTGAGAACCCTGATACTTTCAACGTCTCCAAACATTTCTTTGATTACAAAGATCAAATTACTAAGACTGAACTGTATGAAATCATCAGAAACATGCCCAAAGGAGCAATGCTTCATGTGCACGACACTGGAATATTAGGTCCAGATTATGTGGTAAATATAACCTATATGAATGATCTTTACGTTTGTTTTGAAGAGGATGATATTAACTTTTTGTTTTCGACTAAACTGCCGACCACACCGTGTAGAACTCAATGGCAGCTCATGAGGGATGCAAGATTTTCCTCAGGTAATGTGGAAAGATTCGATAGAAATTTAAGAAAACACTTCACGTTGGTTGTAGACAATCCATGCGAAATGTACACGGATATTAATATTGTTTGGAGTAAGTTTCAGCGATATTTCATAGAAACCAGTCCTCTTATGACTTACAAGTACGTATGGGAACAATATTTTTATGATACTCTTAAAGCATTAAGAGAAGATAATGTAATGTATCTAGAAATAAGAAGTGTTTTACCCACGTTATATGATTTGGAAGGGAAAACGTACAACGCTATACATACAGCAGAAACGTACAAAAAAGTATTAACAGAATTTATGGAGCATTATCCAGATTTTCAAGGAGTGAAACTAATATATGCTCCTCTTAGATTAACAGATAAAAAGGGATTGAAAGAGTACCTTGAAATAGCCAAAGAAATTAAGCGAAGATTTCCAGATTTTCTCGCTGGATTTGACCTGGTTGGCCAAGAAGATTTAGGGGCTCCAATCAAAGACTTTCTGCCTGAATTGATAGAAGCAAGCAGTGACTTGGATTACATCTTCCACGCTGGAGAAACTAACTGGAACGGAATGGATTCTGACGAGAACATTATAGATGCTATTGTGTTAAACACTAAAAGGATAGGCCATGCGTTTGCTATTATTAAGCATCCTGTATTAATAGAAGAGGTGAAGAAACGAGATATTGCTTTAGAAGTCAACGTGATATCAAATGCTGTATTAAAGTTAGTAGCAGATGTAAGAAATCATCCGTTAGCAAGTTTCTTTGCACAGAATTTGCCTGTAGTTTTATCGTCAGACGATCCGGGAGTTTGGGAAGCTGATCCTATCTCTCACGATTTCTACGTAGCTTTCGTGGGAGTAGCAAGTAGACACTCTGACTTAAGGCTTCTGAAGAAACTGGCTATGAATTCCCTGATCTACAGCACTCATCCAAATAAAGATAAATTACTGTATGAGTTCGAATTCCGTTGGACAAAATTCATAGATAGTGTTGTGAAAGGGCAGAGGTAAATGGAATAATACGTGATTCTTGATAGATATTTATGTTCCAGTGATAAGAAAGTCATGTTGCGTCAGATTACATTTCATTTTTGTCATAAACACGTCCTACAATATTATCATTCAGTTCTGTGTCCATATAATCAATACTATAGATCTTGTATCCAAGTTAGTTCTTATCCCAAATATGAATATTACCTATACCTATTTATTGCACCACACCTCTCAAAACACCTCTCAAAGTGCTTATTTATTTTAGTAGAATGTTATTATAGTTTTCTTGAATTCACTTTTTTGGATCATCTGTAGAATAATTAATTACTGTAACACTGCAAATTTCTGTAACTGTTATCGAACTAAAACCTTTACTTAAGATGCTGTTCTCCAATCAGTCCTGAGATCTTATTTAAACTATGCATACCTGATTAGTAATTATAATATTTATAATTTACTTGTAGGTATATCATTGATTAATACATGTAAAAATTATCAGTTTTGTGCTCCAATGACATTTTAAATTATATACTTACTTATGGAAACCAATAACTGCTGACCCTATATTTAACTAAAATTTGGCACAGAATTTGCTATAGTCCCGGGACAGGATAAGGGGAATATGAAAGTTTTTGTCCTAGAAATCAGTGTATTTAATGGGGGGAAAGCGAAGGGGAGGAGCGAAATTTATGTAGGAAATCAGTACCTAACCGTTAAACGAATTTAGCTGTAATTACCTACATTTAGAAATAGGTCCGTGAAAGACAATGGATAGTTTTTATTCCCGAAATCAACGTTTAAATGGGGGAAGTTTGTAAGAAAAATAAATAATGGCCGACCCTATTAGCTTAAATCTGGTACAGAGTTAGCTAGAGTCCCAGGAAACGATAGAATAGTGTAAATTTCTAGGAAGATCGAATAACTGTTACGCGCTACGATGTGCGCGCAGGTGTCCGCTAGTAAAAAAGCCTTGTACGTCAAAAGTCACATTTTGCTCCGAAATATTGCGTCACGGACCCCCCCCCCCCTCCCGATCAACTTCATTTCAGCCGTTTTTCAAAACCAACAGATCTATTTAACAGACTCACCTATATTTTATGGAAATATCTCTACTAGTAACAAAATAATTTCTAGATAACCAAGATAACATAAAAATGCTGCCAATATCACACTAAAAACCTATTGAAACCTGAACGCTCAGGTTTGAACATGCCTTTAATATGATTAATTTGAAATGTCATTAGTTTAATATATAATACCTACTGTTAAATATTAGATAAGCAAGTTTATCGGAAATATTTGGTGAATCCCACGTTCGTTGATAACTGTTCCCACCTTGGAGATAATAAATTTATTTTATAATATGATTAATATTGTTCTTTTATTTTTATTATCACTAAGTACCTATTAGGTAAATATGTACCTACCTACCTACCAGGTATTAGTCAAATAAGTAGTAGTCAAATTACTCTAGGTACATTCTGAGTCAGAGTCATTATAATAGGCTCATTTAAATAGATACTTAAGTACATAGGCGGATTTAGGGGGGGGGGGGGGGGGACAAGGGGGCCAAGCCCCCCCAGAAGCATTGTAGAGTTACGAAGTTTGCACATATTTCATAGTGAAGATTATAATTTTTTTCTCGGCGCTCGCAGCAAATTGTTCGTGCACTTATTGTTAAGGATATTTGAACTTTCTAACTGTTCAGAGAGAGCTAAACACACACTTTTCGTAGTAAAAATTATAATATTTTTGCCTGTCTGCACCTTGGCCAGGACCAAATCCTGGATCCGCCAGTGTAAGTAGTAGTCAAACTCATAACATTACTCTAGGTACATTCTGAGTCAGAGTCATTATAATAGGCTCATATAGATAGATAGGTACCTACTTACGTATTATTACTAGCTGCTACGCTCAGCGAGTTTACCCGCTGTACCTACTGTAGTCCATGTTTTACTCCAGGGTCAAGGGTCTAAGCTATCTCTATACCAAATTTCAGCTCAATCAGTCCACCCGTTTAGACGTGAAGAAGTAACAAACTTCCGCATTTATAATATTACTAGCTGCGCCCAGCGGTTTTACCCGCTGTGCTGTAACCTATGTGTTATTCCAGGGTCTAAGCTATATCTGTGCCTAATTTCAGCTCAATCGGTCCACCCATTTAGGCGTGAAAGAGTAACAAACATACATCCAGACATACTGACATCCAAACATCCGTACATTCTTACAAACTTTCACGTTTTTTATAATTTTAGTAAGATAGTGTGATAGGGATAGGGGAGACCGGGAATAGTTGACTATAGGCCGCTACCCTGAGTAGCGGTAGTAGTAATAGAGTCTATTGCTTGGCTATGTGATCGAATAACGCAACGCTCGTATGCTGACAAGTTTATTTATTTAGTCTACCTACCACTATAGTCAACTATCCCCCGGTCTCCCTACCATTTTACATGTCAATTTGATGTAGGTACTTATATTCTGACACAGATTTTTTTTTTTATGTAATTGGTGACAAACAAGTAGACGGCCCACCTGATGGTGAGTGGCTACCGTCGCCTATGGATCCCTACAATACCAGGGGTACCGCTGGTACGTTGCCTACCTTTCAAGATTCTATTCACTTGCCTTTTGAAGACTCCCATGTTAAAGCTCATCGGAAATACCGCGGGCGGAAAATGAGCGTTTAATATGTGTTAGTGAGGACGCCTGCTCAAATTTGCCGAGACTAATATTCTAAGGGGTTTCCAAAATGTAAACAAGCAAAAATAATGTTTAAATGCATTGAATTTTATGTAACATAAATCTTTGGACATGCTGCTATCCGACAGTGGTTTGGAGCACTTGGATTTACCAGGGGTAGACTTCCTTTGCAGGAGGTCGTCTAGGTGGGTACCCCAACAGTGCCAGTTATTCTACCGCCTGAGCAGTGATGTGCAAACATTACTGTGCTCCGGTAGGAGGGCACTGTAGCTAGTGTAATTACTGGGCTAAAGAGTCTTAACATCTTATGACTCTTGAGTAAGAAGCGTTGGTGCAGTGCTCCTAGATTGTCACATAATTGTGAAATCATAGGTAACACTGTACTGATTATGGGCAGCCGTTATCTCTTAACATCAGGAGAGCGTCTTGCTCGTCTTCTACTTCATCACATAAAAAAAAAAAAAAAAAACTGAAAATCAGCTTGTGGTCGATCTGTGGTTAATACAAGTGTTTTTACTGCTGTAGTAGCTGTCTTCTTCTTCTATTCGAGTCGAAATGAACATAATATATCTATTTTTGTGTTAAAACTGTTTAACCCAGTATCGCGTCAGTTCCACTGCTTTATCGTTAGCCTCCAGAAGGTCCTCAAATGTGCAAGTTGTGGGGCAGATAGGCCATATGAGGAGGTGTGCCATTGACTGGACAGCACCGCAGTTTTTTTTTTGATTTCCAGAGAAACCCCATCTAAACCGAAGAAAGTAGCTGTAGTATTGTTAGTTTTCCGTTTGTTTTTTCAATAAAAGCATTTTCACAAAAAAAAAAGTTTTTAGTAAAAAATAAAACTACCGAAAACCGGAGAAGCAAAACATAGTAAACTGATGTTAGTATACCCCTATAGTCAACTATACCCGGTCTCCCTGCCATTTTAGATGTCATTTCGGTGTATAGTCTGACACAGTCTGGATATATGTTACTCTTTCACGCCTAAACGGGTGGATCGATTGAGCTGAAATTTTGTATAGAGATAGCTATGCCCTAGAATAGCACATAGCCTACAGTACAGCGGGTAAAACCGTAGCTAGTAATAAACTAACGTTAGTATACTCCTATAGTCAACTATACCCGGTCTCCCTGCCATTTTAGATGTCATTTCGGTGTCTGACACAGTCACAGCGAATTAGCGTTTAATGTGTGTTAAACAGTAAATCTCCTGTTGACGCCAATTAGTGAGGACGCCTGCGTAAATGTGCCGAGACGTGAGCTGTGAACTACACGTATTTTCAGTTTAAATGTTCTACTAAAGAAGATGTTAGAATTCTGTGAACCAGTGACAGAAATGAATAAACTTAAGGACTGTAATAACAATTATTAAATACCACTATTTTTTTCAAAGATTAGATTTTTAAAAGATTTTGATTAACCTCGCGCACTTTGTAGCGCCTAATAAAAAAATATCATTGTTTATCTACTAGAACGTGCATCTAAAATGCCTTCAAAAACATAACTTAAAAAAACCCAAGTCTCGCAACGTCGCTCTTACCGTAAGAAGTTGTGAGATCCATGTTATACCAAGTCGGTAAAAATCTTTTGCATAGATCGACTTACCCCACACATCTAAGCTTCTTCAAATTATAATATTTAAATTTTAATTTCAATATCTTTATTTGCAAATACATGTAAAATACAGTAATTGTGATCTTAAATTAATATTAGTAACAATGTATTTCGCCTGTAAATTAATATTAGTAACAATGTACATCGCTGTTCAAATAAAATAACAATCCATATCCATCCATATCCATATCCATACATATAATAAGAATGGAAATTTCTCCCCATTCATTGTGATCCTTTACTAAGGTGAACTGTGAAAATACGCATATGAACAAAACGACGCGAAAAAGTCGCTTGCGCGATCTAGATCGTAAAACATTTTGTCAATTTTTCCTAGGGAAACGTAAAATCTACTATATAAAAATAAGTCGGGTTTTCCTCCCTGACGCTATAACTCCAGAACGCACGAACCGATTTCCACGGTTTTGCATTCGTTGGAAAGGTCTCGGGCTCCGCGAGGTTTATAGCAAAGAAAATTCAGGAAAAATTTCAAAAGAAATGAAAAAAAAGTAAAAAAAATAAGTTATTCAATTGGAAACCACGCGCGTATTGGGCAAATGTCAACAGCAGGCATTTGTCTTTAAGGTGGTAATGGCCGTGTCGGCGCGGAGGATATTGATTAGTTTTATTGCAACCTTATTTCGAATTAATACTGGCAACGTAGTAGTCAATGGCTCTCCTTGGATGAATACAAAAAAAAGCGTGTTCTTGGGCAAATTTTTATTAAATTTCAACAGCAGGCATTTGTCTTTAAGGTGGTAAGTTGAACTGTGTAAATTATGTGGATCGTGAATTTGAGGTTAAATAGGGATGTTGACACATGTTACGAATTGATATAAAGTTATGTTTTTCACATAAAAGACAGTATTTAAAAACCTAAAATCACATTTTAAGGATCTATTTACAAGCCAAAATTGAATAAAATCAATTTTAATTTCAAAAAAAATTACTTATTATTACGCGAATGCGAACGCCAATCAGAGCGCGTGACGTCACACCATTGGCTGGACCTTACGCTTCCTATGAAATATTCCTGATTTCGACACATTTTAATTATTCATAACATAAAAACCACTGAATCGATTTTGATATGTCTCTCTGAAAATATAAGATTCATTTTGGTTATTGACTTTATTTTTGGTTTAAGTATGCTCCAACTAAGGGCACAGCATAAGTTGCATCAACAATGGGAAAATTGTTGATGCAATGCAAGCTCATTGTTTGGGATGAGTGCACAATGGCACATAAGAAATCACTTGAAGCACTTAACTTCACACTCAAGGATCTTCGGCGAAATAACATCTTTGGCGGCTTTATGATATTGTTGGCAGGCGATTTCAGGCAGACGTTGCCAGTAATTCCCCGTGGAACGCCTGCCGATGAATTGAATGCTTGCCTGAAGGCATCACCTTTATGGAATTACGTAAAAACATTATCGCTAACCACTAATATGAGAGTTCAACTTCAAAATGATCAAAGTGCTGCACAATTTTCCAAACAATTGTTAGCTGTTGGAAATGGAAAAGTCCCAGTTGATGCGACATCTGGATTAATTACTCTTACCAACGACTTTTGCCGATTTGTAGACTCTCAATTAGCTCTTATTGAAAATGTTTTCCCAAATATTAGTGAGAATTATCATAATTATGCTTGGTTAAGTCAACGAGCAATTCTGGCCGCAAAGAATAATGATGTACACGCACTAAATTTCACCATTCAATCAAAAATTGCTGGCGATTTGGTGACATACAAATCCGTTGGTTCCATAACAAATCCCGATGATGTAGTAAATTATCCAACGGAGTTTTTGAACTCTCTGGAGTTACCAGGATTTCCACCACATAACTTGAAACTCAAAGTTGGTACAGTTATTATGATATTGCGTAATTTGAATCCACCGCGACTTTGCAACGGTACTCGACTTTCGGTAAAAAGACTTATGCCGAATTTGATTGAGGCAACCATTATTAACGGAAAGTACGCAGGTGAAAATGTATGTATTCCTCGAATACCAATGATTTCAACTGATCTTCCGTTTGACTTTTAAACGATTGCAATTTCCAGTTCGCCTTGCGTTCGCAATGACAATTAACAAGTCGCAAGGCCAATCGCTTAGTGTTTGCGGGATAAATTTAGAAAATCATTTTTTTTCACATGGGCAGTTATACGTTGCGTGTTCACGAGTTGGGAAACCATCGGCTTTGTTTGTGTTAACGTCAAACCAAAAAACAAAAAATGTGGTTTACCAAAGAGCACTTCAATGAAACGGATAATTTGCGGACACGTATAACGCTTCGATTCAGTATTTACTTTGGATTCACTTTCATTTACTTAGAGAAGTTCAACTAAATAACACTTCATTTTTGTAATCGAAATGACTTTATTACTGTTGTGAAATGAAATAAAATTTTTCCTTTTCAAATATAAAACAAAAAATTACATAAAACGAAGCCATCTGGTGGCGAAACGGAGTTCGCCGGGTTTGCTAGTAAAATAATAAAATAAATAATAATCATTTATATCGGACACATCGCCCCTAATTTACATCAAAATTTCGAAGTAAAAGTAATAGAATATAAAGTAAATTCAATTCAAAAAAATCAAAAAGCAAAAAGTGCGACAAACTAAAAATACGCCATCTATCGATGTGGCCATAAACGAAAATTTACCAGAGTAGTTTTATTAGGCTTAATTTGTAAAAAGGTTATTACTTATGTGTGATAAAACAGCACAACCGAATCGTATGCAGTTTTCGCTAAAACGTTGCAAATTTCTCTAATTTGTAAATAGTATTGGTTTTATTTAAATCGGTTTTTAAATAAAAGAGTTATATCTATCTAAAGATTTACTTATCTATTATATAAAATCGTTCGTACACTTTTGTTCTATCAACGCACAGCCCAAACGGCTGGACGGATTGAGCTGAAATTTGGACAGCGTATTCGTAAGAAGATTTCATCGTGCAATAAGAAGCGATTTTTTAAAATTCCCTCAGGAACAGGAATTATTCCCGAAAAACGAATGTATGCAAATCCGTAACCGCTGAACCGATTAAGCCGAAATTTTGTAAAACGATAGTTGGGATTGTGATTAGAAACATCAAATAGTTTTTTTGTCAGAAATTTACTTTTAAGGGGAGTAAAGGGGGGTCGAAGTTTGTATGGAAAATTTAGAACCGCTGACCCTATTGAGCTGAAATTTGGTACAGAGATAGATTGAGTCCTAAAAAATTGAATGGTATACTTTTTATTCCAAAAATCAACCTCTAAGGCGGGATAAAGGAGGTCAAAGTTAGAATAGGAAATCGGCAACCGCTTCTTTGTTTAAGCTGAAATTTAAACCAGCGTGTTCTTTAGGTAACGAAGGCGACGTATAAAAAGGGATTTTTGCAAAATTCTTCCGGGAACGGGAATTATTCCCGAAAAACGTTTGTATGCAAATCCGTAACCGCTGAACCGATTAAGCTGAAATTTTGTAAAACGATTGTTTAGATTGTGTTTAGGAACATTAATTTTTTTTTTTTGACGAAAATTAACATTTAAGGGGGGGTAAAGGGGGGTCGAAATTTGTATGGAAAATTTAAAACCGCTGACCCTATTGAGCTGAAATTTGGTACAGAGGTAGATTGAGTCCTAAAAAATTGTATGGTATACTTTTTATTCCAAAAATCAACCTCTAAGGCGGGATAAAGGAGGTCAAAGTTAGAATAGGAAATCGGTAACCGCTTCTTTGTTTAAGCTGAAATTTAAACCAGCGTGTTCTTTAGGTAACGAAGGCGACCTATAAAAAGGGATTTTTGCAAAATTCCTCCGGGAACGGGAATTATTCCCGAAAAATGTTTGTATGCAAATCCGTAACCGCTGAACCGATTGAGCTGAAATTTTGTAAAACGTTTGTTTAGATCGTGTTTAGGAACATTAATTTTTTTTTGACGAAAATTAACTTTTAAGGGGGGGTAAAGGGGGGTCGAAATTTGTATGGAAAATTTAAAACCGCTGACCCCATTGAGCTGAAATTTGGTACAGTGGGAGATTGAGTCCTAAAAAATGATATGGGATACTTTTTATCCCAGAAATCAACCTTGAAGGGGGAAGAGGGGGGGGGGGTAGAAGTTTGAGTAGAAAATCAGTAACCGGCCATCTTTTAAAGCTCAAATTTGAACAGCGTATTTTTTATGTAACGTAGATGACCGATAAAAACGGATTTTGCAAAATTTCCACGGGAACGGGAATTAATTCTAAAAAACGTTTGTATCCAAATCTGTAACCGCTGAACTGATTGAGCTGATATTTTGTAAAACGATTGTCTGAAGTGTGTTTAGGAACATTGAATAGTTTTTATGTCAGAAATTAACTTTTAAGGGGGGTAAAGGGGGGGTCAAAGTTTGTATGGGAAATTTAGAACCGCTGACCCTATTGAGCTTAAATTTGGTACAGCGGTAGATCTAATCCTAAAAAATGATATGCAATACTTTTTTCCCAGAAATCAACTTTTAAGGGAAAAAAGGGGGGTGCAAGTTTGTGTAAAAAATCGTTAGCCGCTTCTTTGTTTTTGCTGAAATTTGGACAGCGTGTTCTTAGTTACATAAACTAAGACGACCGATAAAAAGGGATTTTATGAAATTCTTACAGGAACGGGAATTATTCCCAAAAAACTTTTGTGTGCAAATCCGTAACCGCTAAACCAATTAAGCTGAAATTTTGTAAAATGATGGTTTGAGTTTTGTTAAGGAAATTTTTAATAGTTTTTATATCAGAAATTAACTTATAAGGGGGGGTCAAAGTTTGTATGGGAAATTTAGAACCGCTGCGCTGACCCTATTCAGCTTAAATTAATTTAGTGCAGAGGTTGATTGAGTCCTAAAAAATGGGATACTTTTTATCCCAGAAATCTACATTAAAGAGGAGGAAAGGGGGGGGGGGGGGGGGTGCAAGTTTGCGTAAGAAATCGTTAACCGCTTCTTTATTTGAGCTGAAATTTGGATAGCGTGTTTTTAGGTGGTTTTGGCGACTCACGAGAAGGGCTTTTGCTAAATTCCCACTGGAACGGGATTTATTTACAAAAAAACAATTGTATGCAAATCCGTAACAACTAAACCGATTGAATCGAAATTTTGTAAAATCATGGTTTGAGTTGTGTTTAGGAACATTAAATATTTATTTTGACAGAAATTAATGGGAAATTTAGAACCGCTGACCCTATTGCGCTTAAATTTGATACAAAGGTAGATTAAGTCTTAAAAAAAATATGGGATACTTTTTATCCCAGAAATCAACCTTTGAGGGGAGGAAAGAGGGATCCAGTTTGTGTAGGAAAGGTAACCGCTTCTTCGTTTTAGCTAAAATTTGGACAACGTATTCTTTATGTAACGTAGGCGACCGATAAGAAGGGATTTTGTGAAATTCTCACCAGAACAGGAATTTTTTCACAAAAACGTTTGCATGGAAATTAGTAACCGCTGAACCGAAAATGAGCTGATATTTTGTTAAGTTCTGTTAATGAATAGTTTTTTTTATGTCAGAAATTAACTTTAAGGAGACTAAGTATTAAAGGAGGGGGAAGGAGGATCAGAGATTTAATGGGAATTCAGGAACCATGGAATTGATTTGAGTCGCGGGAAGGATGGTGTGAGAAATTAGTAACGAATAATAATTTAGCTGAGGTACATTACAGTAGAGATAAGTTAAAGAGTTACCGGGAAAGGACCACAAATAGTTTTAATTCCTGAAAAGAGGCGTGAAAATTTATGAAGGCGATAAACTACCGCTCAACTGAGATAATTTGACCTCTGGGAAAGGACATAGGATTGGTTTCTACGGTAGCGAACAAAACTGCATAGAAATACCCAACCCGATATTCTTCGCTACCCACAGCGGGAGCAAATAATATATAGCCATGCCTTATTTTACGCTTACAAAGTCACGGGGATGGAAATACTATCATAGTGAACATAGCAGCACCAAATTCGCTTTATTAATTGACTCTCACGCGCAACGAAGTGCGCGCGGGTCAGCTAGTATTTAATAAGCGCTAAAAGAAGTATTCCTTCTAGACCAATTCGTTTCCACGACACCCTTCTATACCCCAATCTTGATATGCAATTAGCCCGCAGACGTGATCAAATCGCCCGTAACTGTCAACTTTCACGCACTGGCTTTGGTAACACGTGCCTAAACGCACAGCAAAAAATAAAATATACCCGTACCACGGTACGAGTAATATAACAGGATAGGTAGCAGATTTTATAGTGGTACTTCTGTGGTGGCCGCTATGGGGATCGCCAGAATACTAGCGCTGTGTGTCCTTCACACATCACACAGCACAATGCTGAGGCACAACAAGATATCTATGGGGGCCCTTTACTCCCCCATCATAGAGGAGATTGAGTTGGATCATCGATCCAACTGTTTGACGGTAATGGAATGTTATGCCTGTAGGTGCTCCATTACCGCCATACACAGCAAGAGGGCACGTTGCTGGGGGTTTTAGTGGGTGTGAGCCCCACACTCCCCCCCTTTCTTCCCCTGATAGGGGGGATAGCGCGGTAGGCGTTTCGACCAGCATAAAAAAAGGCTGTATTTTTGAATTCATAATTCAGGAATCACGCTAATATCATAAATGCGAATGTTTGTAAATGTGTGACTGTGTATATTTGTTTTTTTAATTTTGTACGCCTAAACCGTAAGACCAATTGAGCTCAAAATTTGCTATAGAGATAGCTTAGATCCTTTTTTTACCCAGGAAAAATGCGTTACGCATCATCACCCCACGCCGGGGGACGCGGGGCGGTATGTGGGACTCCCCCGACGAAGGTGGGCGCGGCGGGGATGCCCACTAAAGAACCTGGGGGTGTTCCTGCGAGACGCCATAATGCCGGGGCAGCGGAAACGCCGAAGCACTCATCCGCGGCAGATAGCTAAGATCCAGGAATAACACATTATGCAGTACAGCGGATAAAACCGTTGCGCCTGGCAACGTAATAAAAGTGATTAGTATGCTTTATTCCTATGCGAATGGACTCACGGTATCATTGCTGATATATTATTTAGGCTAACAGTGTCCATGGACCATAACCGTGTCGTTCATTAGCTGTAATCATTAACAGTATTTACAAAACTGTAATATTTAGTTCGTGTTATCAATTTATTTAGATTTCACTTGTTTTTTTGCATCGAAATAGTGGACAATTGATCGCAATGTCATCTTTTGGATGACTCTTTGCTCAGGCGTAAAATCTATACTTCTACTACATTTTTATTGAACTGTTAAGTTACTAAATTTAGGGTTAGTAGATAATAGAGTGTCAAATATCCTAAAAAAGCCAGTTTCAGGTTAAATTAATTTAATTGCCTTGTTAATTTTTTCCAGTCCAGAGTAATAGGTAGGTATAATAATATCTTAGTGTAGGTACGATAGGGACATACCTAGATTATAAGATTTTTTCTCCATCAAGTAGAATATTTAAAATATATGAGAATACATATGACATGTATTATTTTCTTGTAGGTACCTCTAAATATGATAAGAAACGTGTACGAAACTTGTTGGTCGTGACGTCACTGGTCACTGGACTGACCCTGTCAACATCCTTATTCAGGCCAATCAGTTTAAATTAGTTTATGCGTGAGAAATGGCATATTATTATACTTATTAATAGCTGCGCCCAGCGGTTTTACCCGCTTTACTGTAGCCTATGTGTGATTCCAGAGTCTAAGCTATCTCTATACCAAATTTCAGCTCAATCGGTCCACCCGTTTAGGCGTAAAGAAGTAACAAACATACACACTCACTCACAAACTTTCGCACTTATAATATTGGTATGATTGTATACAGGAGCTGATCTAAGACATTTGAGTACCTAGTAGAGTATTTGGGTTAACCTTGTTGTCGATGCGGTTTTTAAAAGTATAGTAACACGGGTAGACTTCCTTTGCAGGAGGTCGACTGGGTGTGTACCCCAACAGTGCCAATTATTCTACCACCAAACATGATGAGCAAACATTACTTACTGTGCTTCGATAGGAGGGCATTGTAGCTAGTGAAATTACAGGGCTGAAGAGTCTTAACATCTTATGACTCTTGAGTATGAAGCGTAGGTGCTGTACGCCCAGAATTTGTCATCATTATGAAGTCCTGGGTAGCACTGTACCTATTATGGGAAGTGTTATCTTTAACCAACAGTAGAGCGTCTTGCTCGTCTAATTACTTCTTTGCATAAAAAAAGTAAAAGTGTAGTAAGTAGTTCAACTTTGCTTTGAAAAGGTATGTGAAAGGGGTTTAAAAATCATTGCATAGAGCGTCGCATACTAGCAAACAAATGGAATTCACGTGATCAACTTTGACACTTGATAAATCCAAAACCTAACACTTTACGAAGGTGGGTGTCGGAATATTTTATGCTGGTATTGATGTCAGCTATTGATTAAAATAAGTTTCGGCACAAAAAAAAAAAATAGATCCAATGCTACAAATCTTTAAAACCCCTTTGGATACGATTTGAGCTCTAGCTAAGAAATACACTTAATTTATTATATAAAAGAATTTAATGAAAGTCACTAATTTTAATGGTAATTTATTAATATTGATAAAATTCTACAAATGAGAGCAGACGTTAAAATATAACTTAAGTCGGTATTTTAAAAAATGAAATCATAACAATATCTAATACAAATTTTATCACATTTTCGAGATTCTTAAAAATAAATGCATAATAATAATTCGGTCAATATGCTACAATAAGGTGTAGAATACCTACAATCATTTATAAATACTTTCTCATCTTATTCTCTATATTATTAATCTTCATGGCTTGAGGAACGGCGCGGCGAGTGTAAAATAAAGAAAAGGTGGCTTTTGCGCGTCGTGAAATGCTGTTTTCAAATATTCAGCTTCAGCAATGATCGTTTACAATTGATTTTTTTCTAAATAATTAAACTATTTTTAATCGTTTCACTGGTAATACAAACTAACTAAATTTCCTCATTAATCTTCAAGAGAATCACTTTTATCTAAAGGTCCTATTATATCGCACTCTACATGCCTTACTTCGGATATAAACTCATCCCACTTCTTTTTAAACACCTTATAAAATGTCTTTTTACCTTTACTGTCTAGAGCACTGTATTTTATAGAATTAAGAGCTAACTGTTTTAGCATTTTTAAGTCATAATTTCTGCTTGCAACTGCAATAAATGCTACGTAGAAATCGTGGGAAAGCGGATCTGCCCCCCAAGCACCAGGGTCATCGCTTGATAAAACTATGGGTAGGCCTAAAGCCAGGAATGATGCCAAAGGATGATTCCTCACATCCCTAACTAAAGCTAACACGTTATTAGATATCACATTCACTTCTAAAGCTATATCCTTCTTCACAATAGCGTCCATAACCTTCGGGTGTTTGAGCAAGGAGTACGCGTGGCCAATCCTTTTAGAATCAACTAGTACTGCATCAATTAAATTCTCATCAGACGACATTCCAAACCAGGGAGTCTCGCCGGCGTGAAAATAGAAATCCAGTTTATTAGTCCCCTCCGTAATAGCTGGTACGAAGTCCTTCAAAGGCCGTCCTAAGTCCTCCTGCCCGACGAGGTCAAAACCAGCTATTAATTCGGGATATTCCCTTTTAATTCTTTCAGCGAAGTATATTTTGTTTTGCATATCATCAGGGGTTTTACCTCTGTAATTGCTTACGATTAATTTAACTCCGATGAAGTCTGGGTGTTCTTTGATAAACTGATCGGTGATATCTTTGTACAGTTTTGCCATGTAAATCTTATCGTGTGTAGTCCCGTCCAGCTCGTACAGTTCCGTCAAACCGGTCCTGATCTCTATGTACATGACGTTGTCCTCGTAAAAGCTCTCCAGGGCTTTTCTAATGTATTTTTGTCGCACCGGTCTGTACGATATTAGGGATTTGATGACTGCATGGAGCGCTTCGAATCGTTTCCAGACGTTGTTTATATTTGTGTTCATTAATCTCTCGTCGTCCGTCACGAGTGTGAAATGTTTTTTTAGATCTTCGTCGAATAAGGTCACGTTATCAGAGGTCGCTCGTAATTCGCTCATTAGCTTCCACTCGACCGGGCAGTCTAGTTCGGGGTCGGCGTCGGAAAAGAATAATTTTAAATTGTCGTGATAGCAGGCGTAGCAATGGTCCTCGTACGTCAGCCCAATCATGCTATCAGCGTCGAGCATGTAGCTACTGTGAACGTGTAGCGCCGCACCTTTAGGCATTTTTCTTATCATCCGATATACTCTAGACGTTTTTATGTGTTCCCTGTATGTGAAGAAATGATTGGAGAGATTGAAGTTTTGCGGGTTGTTGTAACCTTCGTCGAGTTCTTTGTTTTTGTACCGTTTTAGTATGTTGTTTGCTTCTTCTTCTTCGTGTGAGAGAGTGCAGTGTGCTCCGAATGCCATATCCTGTTCCTCGCGTAGTAATTCATCTCTGGTGGTATCGTAATCAGGTAGGATTCTCGATTCGAGTGTGGTGAAGAGTAAACACGTAGCACAGGTTGTTATGATATTCATGTTGACAAACGCCGTCTGTATAGCTTGGAGTCTTGCTAGTAACTGTTCACTTCTCCCCGATTTTATAACGATCTTAACAGTTCTGCAGGTTGTTTGCTGAGATAATGGTTCTGGGATTTGCGCAAAATGAATCACGCAATGCTTGAATAGGCATGGACCTATATTCTAACTATTCCTAACGCAACGATATAATTAATTGTTATTACGTATTTTATAATAATAGGTATTTATATTATTTTAGACAGATCAGAACTTGTATTCAGATTCTCAAGCATGAGACTGATACTTAATTCTTTTAACGCTCCCAGGTTAAAAAAAAATATCCCGTAGGCTAAAACTGGGACAAAAATAATAATTATCATACGTCTTTTCTCAAGACTCCATACCAAAATACCAAACCAAAACCATTACCTATACCACAGATAAAAGAATACCCTATACCAAAATATCGAATTTCACCTCAATCGGTTTAGCGGTGTAATAGTAAAGAGTAAACAGACACATTAGCAATTATAAAATATCTAAGCATGAATTTTTGTGAGTATATAAAAGCATTTATTAAATAATAATTAAGTATACAATAATATCAAATATTTCATTCCAGTACTTATGTGTATTATTTTCTTAAATATTACTAATTAGCTACATACAATAAAAGTCGATATTATTTCATACCTGCTGCGCCCAGCGGTTTTACCCGCTGTACTGTAGCCTATGTGTTATTCCAGGGTCTAAGCTATCTCTATACCAAATTTCAGCTTTATCGGGCCACCTGTATTAGGCGTGAAAGGGTAACAAATATACATCCAGACATCCATACATTCTTACAAACTTTCACATTTTTAATATTAGTAAGATACGAGTAGTAAGAATTTAAAGAGGTTTTTTTTTTAATTTTACAGCTACAGCTACACCTAGGTTAAGTTGGCTAAACCTAGGTGTAGCCATAGACGTCTGTCAAAACACCTTTCTTTATTACAAGCTTTTGTTTACTTTTACCTGTTTGTTGTCTGTCTGTCTTTAATCAAATCTTGAAAGTCCACTTCCCGATTTCTGATTGAGCTGAAATTTGGCATAGGTACATGTACCTATAAATCGGATTACAATGCAATATTATTATGACATGGAGCTGATCTGATGATGGATCAGGAAGGTAGCCATAAAAACTACGTAGGTAATTAAACGACGCGACCCCATCGAGTTTGGGCTCATTTGATTCGTCTTGACGAGTACCTACTTTGGTGCTAGATGGTAATAATAATAATAAAAGCTTGTTTTAAAACAGTTTTTTTTAATTTCACTTGTGTTACCTATGAGCCAGAATGCAGAGGCACCGCAATTACGGATATGGATGCGAATATTCGCAACATCTTATGATCAATAGGAACACGTAGCGCCATCTATCCAAAACCTTAGGCACTAAGCAATTGCATAGTGCATAGAGTATTGTTGGTGTTACGTGCAATGATTGCGCATACGCATGCCTTATAAAGGAACAAAGTAGCTACACACTCCCTCGATAGAGGGCTTTGTAACATGTCAGTATTCTTTATTTGTTAAAGGTTAGCTTTTGACTACAATCTCGCCTGATCTTAAGCGACGATGTGGCCGTAGATGGAAGCAGACTAAACCTAGAAGGCGGGATAAATCCCCCTGGCTTCACTGAAAATCATGCCGGAACACGGTCACAATGACCGCTTCCCAACACGGATTTGTCCAGTGGGTGGTAAGTGGTAACTAGCCACGGCCGAAGCCTACCCTGGTACAACGAGTGGAAAAACCGCTCAAATATGTCTATACTTATTTGTAGACCTCTAATGCAGAAGTCGCCTGGGGAAGTAGGTAACGTCCAGCAATGTGCTGGCATTCTGAATTCTGGCGTTACTGCATCCCAGTCTCCAGACTGAGAGGCAACGTTATCAGATGAATAGCCGTGATGAAAAAAAAAAGACTTAAAAATAATGGACACACGTATTTTAGTCGTGTAAATTTTATGAAAAACGAGTAAGTATGTTTCAGCGCGCTAAAGTTGCGGAGTCATGACGTCACTTCTAGGTACGATTTGTACCTAAGTATGACGTAGCGCGGTCTCCTTCCCCAAATTTTATACTTATTACCTATGCACACAGATCATAAAGCTAGAGATGGAAGCTAAAATGAGGTAACATTCGCCAAGTCATATGCCTGAATTAACATAAGCTCGTAGCTCCGCCTCTTTTTCGTGTTCATTCCACGGCCGACATTGACAGCGTGACATTCACATACTTAATGAAAAATAATTAATAAAAATGCCGTATTGTTCAATAAAAAGGCGCAGAAAGACTAGCGCTACATTCAGTTACGCAAAAGACGAAATCTTATTACACAGGCAAGTTATTCTTCCTATAATAATCATTGAAAAATGTTTAACATAAAATGCAATATAAAAATGGCCAAGTTTCTTTTCGTCTCATTCTTTCTTGGTAAATTTGTATAACATTATCTCGTTCTCTCTTACGCACGGATAAACTAGTGATAAGACACAAATTTAAATTTACACCACAAATTTTATCGACAAAAATGTTATTGAAATTTTTGAAGTAGGTAGGTTATATTAGGTATATTAAGGTACCAAAATTATCGGGGTATTATAGGGTTTAATATTATACAGGGTTACTGGTATTTAATTCATGAAGCTTATAAAAAGAGAAGTGTAACGAAGCTTTTAAAATACATAATGTTAAATTTGTCACTAATTTAAAAACAAATAATTCGCTATCTAACATTTATTGCTTATTCTTATAGGGTGCGTATTCGCACGCATAATTTTTTAAAATTAGGACTAAAAATTTTATGCGAGCGATGAGCCTATTTATATTTTAGTGAAACCACATAATACCGGGGGTAGACTTCCTTTGCAGGAGGTCGTCTAGGTGGGTACCCCAACAGTGCCAGTTATTCTACCGCCTGAGCAGTGATGTGCAAACATTGCTGTGCTTCGGTAGGAGGGCACTGTAGCTAGTGAAATTACTGGGCTAAAGAGTCTTAACATCTTATGACTCTTGAGTAAGAAGCGTTGGTGCAGTGTTCCTTGAATTTCACATCATTGTGAAATCCTAGGTAGCACTGTACTGATTATGGGCAGCGTTATCTCTTAACATCAGGAGAGCGTCTTGCTCGTCTTCTACTTTATCACATAAAAAAAAAAAAAAAAAAAACATAAAATGTTTATTCGGGTACTTTGGGAGGTAATAGAGATGAGAAAACATTTAAGCTATAATAAAACAATAGTAATTGAAGTTATATTAAAATATCTCTCGTATACAATACAACGAACTTTCTCATTAAACTTAAGAATAACAGTAACTTATATTTTCTTATCGATACGATATAGCGACTTTACCACATCACTAGAAAGTCATGTTATGCCTTTAACTATTACCTAATCTGTGGCGTAACTGTGACGTGACCTTGAACGAGCCAATCAAATTTAGCCACCCATCCCTCGCACCCCACCATGTTTTGGTGACTTTGTTTTCATACAAAAAATGACCTAACCGCGGTATATATATCTCTCTTGTATATGCCTATGCATTATAAATTAGTCAAATTCAATGAAATTAGTGAAATAACTGAATAAAATATTTATTGACAAACAAAATGCATCAAATATTTTTTTTATTATGTAAATTACGGACATATCAATTATTATTATATAAAAAAAAATAACCTTGATTTCATGCCTATTATAATTTTGAAGTGATTCAACAACTAGGTAGGTAAATAACTCAAGGTGACACTGTATTACAATTTTTATTGTTCTGTTTTAACCATTTTGATAAAACTATAATTATATTACTCGTAATTTTATATTGTACAATATTAATTAATTTTCAAATGTAATTATTAAATATAAATTTAAAAAGTTGCTACTCGATAATAGATGGCGCCACTCGTCATCGTCGCCTCAATGCGTGCTACTGTAATAAGTATTTCTTATAATCAAAATTTACTGTTGTTCGCTATAGAGATATTTTAGAATTAGTGGATAAAGTCGTAATATGGTAAGACCTATATATTTTATATTAAAACCGAAAGTTAGCTCTACCCTTTTTTCTCCACTTGATTTAGCTCTGCTTTCTACCTACGTTTACATAGATGTTTCAACTCACTTATTCTATAATTTTGTATGTTACACTTATAATATCGATATGTATATCAATATATTACAATCTAGCCTTATTAGACTAATAAGTTATTTAGTTCTAACTTATATTGCTAAAGTGAGGTACACTTAAGAATGATTTTACTTTTTTCGTTGTTTACTGAATGTGAATAATCAAAAGTGCGCCTTAATTTTTTGAATTTTCCCTTTTTCATTCTCTACACTGCGGAAAATAGACCGTCGGAACGGCGTTTGTAATTATAAATAATTATTGCCGTCAAGTAGGGAGAATTAGATTTTAAGTGTGACTTTTTCTTATGATTCGATCAAACTCGATCACTCCGCTCTGTTTTGCTTCTCTTTGGTGGAAATATCGAAATATATAAAATATAAATGGAAAGAGTGACTGACTGATCTATCAACGCACAGCTCAAACCGCTTAACGGATTCGCTTGAAATTTGGAATATAGAAAGTAGAAAGGTTTTATGATGTGGACCTTCGCTAAGAAAGGATTTTGCCACGCGGGCAAAGCCGCGGGCATAAGCTAGTAATATATATTATTATTATAATTAATCTCATCGTTACGAGTGTAAAGCAGTCTATAGCCGTATTAATTCTGTTTAGTTCACGGTGTGGCGGACATAATATTTTTCTAAGCGTAGAATTTACTTTCAAATCCTTATTCTACTAGGTCCTTTGCAGACTGGGCAGCTATCGCAGCTACTTGGACTGGCAACTTTTTCACAACTTTTTAAGAAACTAGTGTTTCATAAATCTACATAGGTATGACCGCTGCCGAACTTTAATATTGTTTCAGCTTGCCAATTTAAGGTCTATTCGATGTAGCCATTGCATTGACATATATATGAGAAACAGCAAGTTACCAGTGCTTGTCGCTGCAATGCTTCTCTCTGTTTGATAAACGCATTAGAGAATGTAGATCTTTATGCGCCTTACAGACAGCATAAACTTTTTTTTTCCGGGGGAGAGGCATGGGTTATGTGGGACTCACTTGCTGGTGGGAGTGCAAGACCAGCAAGAATACCCACTAAAAACTCTTGGTAGGCCGTCGTTCATTTCAGCTACTAGTATTTACTGGCAACCTATCCTAATCTTTCTATATGTGATCAGTTTTAATTGGCCTTAGGTTTATTCTTCTCAATATATAAAAGGAAAGAGTGACTGGTTAAAGACTGATCTATCAACGCACAGCTCAAACCGTCGAACGGGTTTGATTGAAATTTGTAATATAGGTAGGTTTTATGATGTAGACCACCGCTAAGAAAGGATATCTCCACGCGGGCAAAGCCGCGAGCATAAACTAGTGTATGTATATTTTAGTTAGTCGTAAGATTACCTTAATTATAAAATAAATAAATAAGCTTTCTAATACTCTATATTTTGTCATCATACTTACAAAATATATGCCATAATATGTAGAACAAAGTCTTATCTGATAAATCCCTATTGTCGTGTGACTACAGATTTGTTTGACTATGTTTTTACAGACAGTAGTACAATGATTTTATATTTGGTTTGTAAAAAAAAATTATCTAACTTTTTTGACCCTGGAATTCACAAAAAATATGTCTTAACTCCTCCAAGTTAAGGCAAAATTTATGCGAGTCATACATCAAACACTCCCCTTTAAATTGGGGATTTTTTACATGTGACTTTATTCTACGGATAGATCGAATAATGTAAGCGCTAGTTGGCATTTACGATAACTCTTTATTGTATCACCACAATTTTATACAAGGGCTTAGAGAGATTTAGTTGCAAGAAAGTTGCCAGTTCCAGAAATAGTAGCGCCGTCTGTAAGGCGCCTAAACCGCGGGAAAATCTCAACATGTACCCTTCATTACCATCTTAAATCAATTGAAAAATGAACTCTATTCCTTGGTAATAAGAACTAACAAATTACATGTAACTCGGGGCGAAATCGTGACAATGACGCGACGTTACTTGGTGCTTGAGATGAGCAATGAACTTAGACTTAGATAAGTATTTTAAGAGTAATTATAGACTTTATGTAAACGAGATAAGGTTGGTTTTGTAATGGTAAGGAGTAAGGAGATAATTATGTGATTGTAAAACAGGTCAGATGATGATAGTCATGTTCAGATTGGATTAAGCGATAAAAGCTTGAATTAGGTAGGATCCTGTACATTTTTTTGTAGAATAGAATATCTAACTCTTTAATTTCATACCAAGTTACAATAAAAACTTAAACAAGCATTTTCTTGTAGTGTAAATGCTACTTTAGCATTAAGTTAGTCCTAGCGTTGTGCTGAATAATAAAATAAATAAATATATATATGTATTTACTAGCCTAGCGGTTTTACCCGCTGTACTGTAGCCTATATGTTATTCCAGAGTCTAAGCTATCTCTGTACCAAATTTCAGCTCAATCGGTCCGTTTAGGCGTGAAGAAGTAAAGATACCTTGTTGGCATTTCCGGTAGCAAACTGAACTTTAGAAATGGCTTTTTTTTATATCTTACTAATAATATAAACGTGAAAGTTTGTAAGAATGTATGGATGTATGTTTGTAACTCTTTTACGCATGAACGGGTGGGCCGATTGAGCTTAAATTTGGTATAGAGATAGACCCTAGAATAACACATAGGCTACTACAGTACAGTGGGTAAAACCGCAGGATGCAGCTAGTGAATTTATATTTCAAAAAATATCAAAAAGTGCTAGCGAAAGAGTGTCCACCGGAGTAAAGGTTCAAAATGTGTAGGTCCTATTACTAGCATTATAACTCCAAGTAACCCTACAACCATCAAAAATGATATTACAGGAACAATTCAATTGACATTTGGGGGTCCAGCGGACCACTTAGGCCAAATTGTTTGGTCCGTGTGGGACAAATATTTTCAAAATAGGGGCCGGGGCTATTGTCAAATTGACCGAGTGATTGCGAGGGGACCACAATGGGACGATGCCTTGTAACCTGCTGTCACTTTTGCATGATGTTACTTCAAAAATTAAATGAAATTAATTCCACTAATATAATAAACACGAAAAGATATAGATGTGTGTGTGTGTGTGTGTGTGTTTTTTTATGTAAAGAAAGAAAATAAATTTATTGCCAAATTTTTACACAATTTACAAAATGAATTAAATTGAAAGAAAAAAAAATACATTAATTGGCAATAGGGATAGCCTCAGCGCGCAACTACGTCAACTCAGAGTGAGCGTAGTTGCTGGTTTTCAGGCTGCCCCTTGATGTGATGAAGTAGAAGACGAGCAAGACGCTCTCCTGATGTTAAGACCATGATCGTACCTGCTATACTACCTGTGGTAAGCGTAAAGTTTGGCACTATGGGTCGGCTGACTGGGATAGCTTACGTGAATTCTATGCGTCCTATCCCTGGAACCAACTCTGCTTCTCTTCGGACAGTGTTGACACTTGTGCGGACTCCGTAGCCGATGTTGTGCTGCAGGGCATGGAGTTATTTATTCCTTGCTCTCTTGTACGCGTTGGTGGGCGGAGTCGTCCATGGTTTAATAAATCTTGCGCGGAAGCGTCCCTCAAAAAACAAACCGCCTATAAATCGTGGACTGAGGCACTCGCTTGTGACGATCCCAACATCACTGACTTGAAGAAAAAGCTTAATAGCGAGTCTAGGTCCAGTAAGAAGGTTACTGCTAAAGCACGAGATGCCCATATAAGCCGAATTGGCGATCAACTCGCCGGATTCCCTACAGGAAGTCGTGCGTTCTGGTCTCTCGCCAAGGCTGCTGAGGGTAACTTTTGCAAGTCCGCTCTACCCGCTTTGCGTAAGCCGGATGATTCTCTGGCCCATGGTGCTAAAGAAAAAGCCGATCTCCTCGGCTCCATCTTTGCCTCTAACTCGACTCTCGACGACGGGGGTGCCACACCGCCTACAATCCCGCGGTGTGGAAGTTCCATGCCTGAAGTACGCTTCACTCAGAAAGCTGTACGGAAGGAACTTTTATCCCTTGATGTGCGGAAAGCGAGTGGGCCGGATAATATTCCCGCTATCGTCCTTAAAACTTGTGCTCCCGAGTTGGCCCCTGTCCTAACGCGTCTTTTCCTGCACTCCTACACAAATAGAAGAGTACCCTCATCTTGGAAGATAGCCCTTGTTCACCCCATCCCTAAGAAAGGCGACCGTTCTGATCCAGCTAACTACCGACCCATTGCCATTACCTCCCTGCTCTGTAAGGTGATGGAGCGAGTTATAAACACTCAGCTCCTTAGGTACCTGGAGGATCACCAGTTGATCAGCGATCGTCAGTACGGCTTTCGCCACGGTCGATCGGCTGGTGATCTTCTTGTTTACCTCACTCACCGCTGGGCTGAAGCCGTTGAGAGCAAGGGAGAGGCACTCGCCGTTAGTCTGGACATCGCCAAGGCCTTTGATCGGGTGTGGCACCGGGCACTTCTCTCCAAGCTACCTTCTTTTGGCATACCCGAGGGGTTGTGCGAATGGGTTGCCAGCTTCCTATCGGATCGGAGCATTCAGGTCGTTGTCGACGGGCAATGTTCCGACAGTAAGCCGATCAATGCCGGTGTCCCTCAGGGCTCTGTGTTGTCACCGACGCTGTTTATCTTGCACATCAATGATATGCTACAAACTAGTGGTATGCATTGCTATGCGGATGACAGTACTGGTGACGCTCAGTATTGCGGTCGCATCAATGCCCCCCGTGCCGTAGTGGAGGAATGCAGGAACAAACTGGTGTCAGACGTTGAAGCTTCTCTGGAACAGGTCTCAGATTGGGGCTCGCTGAATCTGGTCCAGTTCAACGCAACCAAGACACAAGTTTGCGCGTTTACCGCTAAGAAAGTCCCTTTTGTTGTCGCTCCTCGCTTTCAGGAAACTCCTCTCAGGGTCTCGGATAGCATAAAAATTTTGGGTGTCGACATTTCTGCTAATGTTCAGTTCCGTGGTCACATTGCAGGTAAGGCCAAGCTCGCTTCCAAAAAACTTGGAGTGCTCAATAGGGCGAAGCGGTACTTTACGTCGAGACAGAGACTGCTTCTTTTTCTAGCACAAGTCAGACCTCACGTAGAGTACTGCTCTCATCTCTGGAATGGAGCACCCAAGTATCAGCTTGACCCTCTTGATGCATTACAGCGTAGAGCTGTCAGAATTGTTGACGACCTCAAGCTAACCGAACACCTAGAACCGCTCAGTTTTCGTAGGGACGTTGGATCCCTTTGTATCTTCTACCGTTTATACAATGGGGAGTGTTCTGAAGAGTTATTCGACCTGATTCCGGCGTCGCGCTTTTATCACCGCACGAGCCGTCACCGCTCGAAAGCCCATCCACACATTATTGATGCTTGGCATTCTCGCACTGTGCGATTCACTCGCTCCTTCTTGCCGTACACCTGCAAATTGTGGAATGAGCTTCCGTCCGCGGTATTTCCGATGAGCTATAACATGGGACTCTTCAAAAGGCAAGTGAATAGAGTCTTGAAAGGTAGGCAACGTACCAGCGGTACCCTTGGTATTGCAGGTATCCATAGGCGACGGTAGCCACTCACCATCAGGTGGGCCGTCTGCTTGTTTGTCACCTATTACATAAAAAAAAAAAAAAAAAAAAAAAAGAGATAACGCTGCCCATAATCAGCACAGTGCTGCCTAAGATTTCACAATGATGTGTAATTCCAGGAGCACTGCACCAACGCTTCTTACTCAAGAGTCATAAGATGTTAAGACTCTTTGACCCAGTAATTTCACTAGCTGCAATGCCCTTCTACCGAAGCACAGTAATGTTTGCACATTACTGCTCAAGCGGTAGAATAACTGACTCTGTTGGGGTACCTATCTAGACGATCTCCTGCAAAGAACTCTGGAAAAGGATTGCCGATATCAGACACAGTGCACTGCCATCCAATGTTTTGCGATTCAAAAACTGCACTACGTCACCCGCAATTTTTAGTTTTGGCCCTATAGGTACCCAATTACCCATCACTTCAGAACAGTAATGTACACATCACTAGAAGAATAACAGTAACTGGCAAAGGTGGTACTTCCGTAGGCAACCTCAGAGGCCTACCACAAACAAAAACATACTAATAATTACTTTCCTATTTAACGTACTTACCTTCTAAACCATAAAAGCCACCGCTTCAATACGTAACTCGACACCCCACAGACAGATGCGCAATCCATTCAGCTATTTTTCCCTGTAGCTACGTACATACTTATTCCGAGACAATGAGAATTAAAGATGCGGTAATAAATACATCTGAGACGGCAGCACTGGTAATATATTAGAATAGATACCGCAAGCAGACCTCGCTGTCACTCCATAGAACAATAACCGACCATTAATTTATTTCAAACTTACAATATTTTGGCGGTGAAGGTGAGTGCCGCTTCTTTACGTAGTAAGGTGCATATTTTCTATTATTTGAAGCAAGTTTACTTTTGCGTTTCTGAATGAAGTGAAGGAATATTGATTTTTAATTGACTTAAAAAATTGAAGGAAGAGTTCACAGTTCGTTATTGTTATTATGTAGATACTACGTACCTATGTAATATTTTACGTATGTCGATTGATATTGTTATTCAAAGACCCCTGTAACAATATGCAAAATCATACTTCGAAACTAATATAAAACGACCTCAGACTCTCTTTTAATAAGCGTGGGCGAAACTCACGATTTAATGCATTTTTTCCACTGGACTGATAGGTATATATTTTTTCACGCATTGAAACGAAAAAAAGGATTTTCCGAATCTGCTCAGGCGGCTTTAAATAATTGGTAAATATAGTTCATGTGTAAAACAAATAAAAAAACGGTTACGAATTGTAAACCTGTCTTAATTTTAAAAATCGTTTAAAAAGAAGAAAACGAAACGAACAGAAAAAAGCAAATCAATAATGCTGTGTGTAAAATGTGAAACCGAAGCACAAATGTCATACTTTTCATTTTAGATACCTATAAATTTGGCACAGTATCTACTCAGCTACACTTCCCAGACGGTAGCTCACAGGTGGCGGTGTCAGGCGGGTTCAAAGGAAGCGGCGTGCTTTGAACCCCCTCCCCTGGCGGCGGGCTCTCCCACCCTCTTCTATATTTGCATAAAATGTTAAACACGTTTCTATTATTATTATTCTTGAGTCGGAAAAACTATTAGTGACGTAGAGCCTCTTATTTGAGATACAAACAAATATTTTTTAATCACACGAATATTATAAATTCGAAAGTTTGTGAGTGTGTATGTTTGTTACTTCTTCACGCCTAAACGGATGGACCGATTGAGCTGAAATTTGCATGCATGTATAGGTATAAATCGGATAACGATGCAATATTATTATGACATGGAGCTGATTTGATGATGGAGGTGAAAGGTGGCCATAGAAACTCCTTAATTAAACGACGCAACTTTACCGAGTTTGGGCTCATTTGATTCGTCTTGACGGGTACTTTGGTGTTAGATGGTAATAATAATAAAAGCTTGTTTTTAAGAAGGTATTTTTTTTATTTATTGACTTGGTTTTCTTTCTTTCAATATCAGATTTTTCAAGTCCTATTTAAAAGAAATGTAAGATTTAAACGCAATATGAATGTAATACTATACAAAGTTATTCTTATTTCACATGATTAACATAACTATCCCACTGAATGAACATCCGCACCGAACGCCAAACCGCATAATTACCAACAATCATAATCAATATTCACAAAAACTCAAAAAACGTTCACCCCCAAAGAACCTTGACACGCGATGCTAACAAAAAAGGATAAAAAATGCTGAAATTAGGGAGTTTTTGCCGATAATTAGTAATTGGCACATCGTTCTGTGGTCGAGCATGCTTACAATTGTAGTTATTTGTGCCATTAGTGGTGGCCATATGGTGTGTAACGGTCTTAAAACGTCATTGTGTTTTGAGAAGTAACTTGCTAACTTACAAAGAGATTTTTGTAACGTTAACGAGATGAGCGTTCGCAAGTTATTGAACCAGCTCTTTAGCATTTGTACTTATTTTAGTCAATCCGCGCCTTCAACTATCTACTCTAGACTTCTCTACTACTCTCTCGTCTTCTTCTACTATGTCGTCTAGGTACTCAACACTTTCCGATGAAAAAATCTATTATATCTATTAACGCTCGGCATCCTCTCGAACATTTTTTGAACTTACACTAAGTTCAAGTGACGTGGGTGAAGCCCACTTTATAGCCCAAAGTTATTACAGTAAAGTTATTTATTTATGTAGCGTGTGTGATATTATAATGTAATGAATGAATGTACGCAAAGGATACAGGGGGAGGGGGGAAGCAGGAGGCCAAGCCCCCCAGAAGCATTGGAAAGTTACGAATTTGGCCGCTATTTCATGGTCAAGTTTGTTTTTTATTAGGACTATTTGAACTTTCTCACCATTCAGAGTGAGCGAAACACACTTTTCTTAGTAAAAATTATAATATTTTTGCCAGTCTGCACCTTGCCCACCTCCAAAAATCCTGGATTCGCCCATGAATGTACGAATGTGTATGAGTGTGAATGTATGTGTGTATGTATGTTTATAAACTACTTACAATAAATATTATAAATAATATGGGAAAAATATATTCATACTATATACATATATTATGTATAATGTGTGACGTGGGTGAAGCCCATATTAGAATAACCTTTTTCCTAGAAAAGGGTTGAGTAGAGCTACTGCTCTACCTACCGGTAGATAGTCGAAGGCGCGGATTTGACTAAAATACGGGTCTATATATAATAATATCTATAGACAGTTGAAATTTTCACAGATTATGTATATCTGTTGCCTCTATATAACAACAAATAAAAGGTAAAAGGCCCCCTTTTCTCATACAACAAACGTGATTTTTTTAGACAGGCGAAACTACACATGAATATCTAAATAGATCGTGCGCGAATCCGACTCGCACTTGGCCAATTATTTAATTTCTTTCACCCATCAGTGTCTATTGTAATCTTAATATAAATTTCTATAAAAATACAATTAATTATATTTAATAGAATTGTCGACTAATTACCAATAATTGTAGGTACTAAACAATGTAGCATCCATTCCTTCAGAGCCTTTGTGAAGGCTCGACTTCAAACAGACATGTGGCGGGTACAATGTGATATTGTTCTGGAGGAATTGTCACAAAACATAATTAATAGCATTGTTGTAGGTAGGTATTGGTATTTTGCGTGACATCTGTTTTATAATAATTAAAGATATTACGCATAAAACTATTTACTTATATAAAAAAAACTCAAACTCAAACTCAAACTCAAAATTCATTTATTCAAATAGGCTACAATGGAGCACTTTTGCAAGTCAATTTTACATTTTATTTTAATATTCTACCGCTCATTCGCAAGGCACCTTTATGAGAAGAATGAGCAAGAAACTCATAGGGATTGCTTTTTTTAAATATGTGTTTACAATTATTATCTTGGTTACATAATTTATTTACAGGTGGTTGCAGAGGTTTCCAGGCATCTTTGTCTTCTATGTATTGGCTAATTTTATAATAGGCTTTCTTTTGTAATATGTCTTTAACACGGCTTTTGAATTTACCTTCTGTGAGCCCCGTTATTTCATCAGGGATTTTATTATAAAAACGTACACAATTCCCTAAAAATGATTTATGGCTCGTTTTGGACAATCTGAATCGTGGTACAGCTAACTTATTCTTATTTCTAGTATTAAAGCTATGAGTGTCACTATTTAACTTGAATTTATCTAAATTTTTTCTGACATACATAATATTTTCGTAAATGTACAAAGATGGTAGGGTCAGTATATTTATCTCTTTAAAGACCTCTTTTAAAGAGTCTCTTGGGCGCATCTCATAAATGGCACGAATTGCACGTTTTTGCAGTATGAAAATAGTCTCAATATCTGCTGCCGACCCCCACAGTAAAATACCGTATGACATTAGACTATGGAAATATGCAAAGTAAACTAATCTAGCTGTAGCTACATCTGATAGTTGCCTGATTTTATACACCGCATATGCTGCAGAGCTTAATTTCCCTGACAATACGTTAATATGATTACCCCATTGTAACTTAGAATCTATATTCATGCCAAGGAATAAAGTTGCATTGTCAAGCTTTAGTATTTCACCATCAAGAACTACATTCGATTCTATGTACCTAACGTTAGGTAATGAAAATTTCAGGCATTTAGTCTTTTTCGCATTCAATAACAGATTGTTAGCTGCAAACCATTTAGATATTACTACTAAAGCGTTATTTACATGTACAAGCTCACTATCTTTCCTATCCACTTTGAATATTAGCGAGGTATCATCGGCAAATAAAACGATGTCTGCTAGGTCTTTAACCATGTAAGGGAGATCATTTATATATGCCAGAAACAAAAATGGACCAAGTATTGACCCCTGTGGCACTCCCATTCTAACAGGATGGCTTGATGAAATGACACCGCCAATATCCACTTTCTGCTGTCTGTCCGACAAGTAAGATTCCACCAAGTTCGAGGCATTTCCATGAATTCCGTATACCTCCAACTTCCTCAGCAGTGTGCTATGATCCACACAATCAAAAGCTTTGGAAAGATCACAGAATACGCCAATAGCATCCTTTGAACTCTCCCAAGCCTGAAGGATCAGAGTCATAAGGTGACTACTAAAAAATACGCAGAAAGCATGCAAATAGTATAAGACATACCAAACAAACACAAAATAAATTATAATAAACTCATTTATTTCAGGGTATAAATAGTACACTGAAAACAATGCAATGTATTATATCTTACATAGAATAATATTATATAAACGAATAATATGACAAAAACTAGGTGTCAACTAGCGCTTCAGTAAGAAACGTTGGCGCAGTTGCACCTAGAATTTACATTATTGTGAAAACCTAGGTAACACCTGTACAAATTATAATGTGCAGCGTTATCTCTTACCATCGGGAGAGCGTCTTGTAGGTCTTCTTATTTCTTTGAACATAAAAAATGACACTAATATTATAAATGTCAAAGTTTGTGAGTGCGCATGTTTGTAACTTCTTCACGCCTAAACGGGTGGACCGATTAAGCTGAAAGGTATAGAGTTAGCATAGACCCTGTAGCGGGTAAAACTACTGGGCGCAGCTAGTAGATCATAATAAGTATGAGAAGATACCTTGATACACTGTTACACTGTTTACATTACAAATTGTTTTTACTTTTAAGTTATTGTAAGTTGTATCAATAAAGAGTTATCTGATTTAATCTCTTGCCAGAAAGTCCAGCAACAAATTGGAGAAACTAATGGTTACCGGCAAAGTAGAGGGAAAGAGACCGCGAGGACGCAGCCCAACGCGATGGTCTGACCAAATCCGTGCCACACTGGACACCACGGTATACGATGCGATGCAGGTGGCAAGCAATCGGGATCGATGGCGTAACATCATAAGGAAGAAGATAGTGACAGAGGGTCACGACCCTCATAATTGAGGAATACAACGCGGGGAGGAGGAATCTAATCTATAGCGAGAATAAATTATAATTAGGTACCTATGACCTATATATACGAGTATATATGAGATGAAAGCCTACAGCTGACTAATAGCTAGAACTCAATTATTATTAAAATAGGAGCTTTACAAATTGATGTCGTTATAAAATATTTGCGACAAATGTCACCAGGGACTAGGGACCAGTAATTGATATTAACGGAATCGAATAAAAAACGTTAATTTCATGATACTTTGCGACGAATTACTACCATTACAACATCATTATGGTTTTTGTGATAGTGAGACTTTACGAGGGCAAAAAGGTTACATTTTACACTGTTGGTAGATATTAAGAAAAATAAAAAATACTTATCTATGTCGCACATCTAGATCTTAAGTGAGTCAATTCAAAAAGTACTTTTTTCAGAAAAGACGTGGAACTTGGAAGTGGTTACTGTCTGTACACTGTGGAAAGGTTATACTGTATTCTGTATATACATAGGTATACTTATACCCATTACATGTAAAGTATTTTTAATTTTTATTGATCGTTAGGGTCAGGAATTCAAACTAGCTGATTATTGAATTGACTCCGTTCTGATCTAGATGTAAGTACATCAACTTAAAGGAACGCACGTTATAGGTTTATATTATAATAAGTACTGAACCGATTTTCAATGGCCAGAAATTTACATTATGTTTTGTTGATTGATTGCCAATATAATCTCGCAATCGCGTTTCCAAAAATGTTAAACACAAACTTAACAATGATTTGAAGACCCTTTTTGTGAAGTCATATAATGAAAAGTGGCGTAGTAAGCGGTGAATGACCTACATTAGACATAACATTTCATATTCTAGCCTACACAACGAAAAAAGGACCAGCCCCATACGAAAACATCAATTGCTGCCAAACCAAATTACGTCTGATACTGACAAATGATCAAAACCACGAATAAACAAGCTACTGATCACTTGTCCAATCACGCTCGAATAACTTAATAGATTCCTTAACCAATGTATTCATAACTAATACGCTGCCTACAATCTTATAGCTCGCGGCGAAAAATGGAACTTCAAACCAAACTGAGTCCATAGTTATAGAAAAACTAGCTGTAGCGGTTTTACCCGCTTTGCTAGTAGCCTATATATTATTATGTCATTCCAAGGTCTAAGCTATCTCTATACTAAATTTCAGCTCGATCGGTACTCCCGTATAGGGGCCGTCTTTTAATCACGTGATCTTATATTTAGCTTTTTTAATTTTAAACCATCCCCCCCTCCCCTTTGGGGATATGTGGTGCGATTTAAGACTAAGTAACTACCTACTACTTATAATATCAATAGAATAGTAGGGTAAAGCCGAATAAGACAAAATAAAACTTTGACACTTCTGTATTACAAGATAGAAAAGGAAAGGCGAATCTGTTGTTACTGTGTCCGTTTTTGACTGACAGGTTTGTTTGAGTTGCCTTCAAAAGTCCTAACTAGTGACTCAAAATAATTGGTCACGCGTTTTTGGAATGTCAGTACCTACATCTACATTGTATATGCTAAATTTGTGACTGAATCTCTATCACAATCCTGACACGCATAGACGCTAACGCCTCCACCATTCTCTTTTAATTCTTAGTCATAATAATGTAATGTCTACGATCTAATTGTTTGCGGTGAAAAATGGAACTAATTTCCCGCCGCACAAACTTGCTACCGATTTTCTTCAACGCGTTGATGCTAACGCCCCTAATATACGTTATTTAGTAAGTCCGTACATTAATATGTCGTTATGATGACTGACAGGCCCGGTTGCTACACCTCATCAATTCTGACCGCTAGATTATCGAGTACATAAGTAAGTTAGGATGTTATTCCACTGGCTTTTTCGAGCGTTTCTTACTAACGCTGAACGCTGCTCGTTTAAAGCGGGATAGCAACCTTATACCTGGAATAATCTTAAGTAGCATATCGGATTCTTAACATCTTATGACCCATGAGTAAGAAGCGTTGGCGACGTGCACCTAGAATTTTAGATCATTGTAAAACTGTACTCATTATGGGCTGTGTTATCTCTTGCCATCAGGAGAGCGTCTCGCGTTTTCGTACTTCTTTGTATAAAAAAATATATCCATACTTGGTTTTATCGGCCGGTACAAACTTTAACCCTTATAGAATTAGGACCAAATCTAACTTAATATTATAAAAGTCAAAGTTTGTAAGAATGTCTGAATGCATGCTTGATACTCTTTCACGCCTAAACGAGTGGACTGATTGAACTGAAATTTTATATAGAGATAACTTAGACCCTGGAATAACACATTGGCTACAGTACAACAGGTAAAACCGCTGGGCGCAGTTAGTATTAATATAGTATTTGGTGCATGTAACCAACGATGCCTCAGGGTGTCGTGTGACATTTAATCTATTTATCGTAATCTACATAATGTTCTGAAAGCAGATTTGGGACACTTTAGTTTCGTTTACGTAAGCTCTTTAGTGTTGTTAAGCTTTGTGTGCAGTATAATATTAGACAGTGACTTAACATTTAAACTCCTAAATTAATTTTACTGACTTACTAGTACAAAAGATGCACAATTCCTATTTTAACTTAGATATTACTCGTACTTATTGAAAATGTCTAATATAATAATATATGTTTAGACTTTAAATCGATTTGAAAAAAAAAAAATGATTTTCGGGACCACCCGAACCACCATATCCATTTTCTTTTTTTTTTATGTAGAGAAGTAAGAGGACGAGCAAGACGCTCTCCTGATGTTAAGAGATAACGCTGCCCATAATAAGTACAGTGCTACCCAGAATTTCACAATTATGTGCAATTCTAGGTGCACTGCACCAACGCTTCTTACTCAAGAGTCATAAGATTTTAAGACTCTTTAGCCCAGTAATTTTACTAGCTACAGTGCCCTCCTACCGAAGCACAGTAATGTTTGCACATTACTGCTCAGACGGTAGAATAACTGGCACTGTTGGGGTACCCACCTAGACGACCTCCTGCAAAGAAAGTCTACCCCGGTTTATTATGGTCCTTTCCACATTCTTTTCCCTGTTATAAATTAATGGGGAATATAAAATAGGAAGGCTTAAGAAGATGCTAACGATGGTGTCGCAGGCGTCAATAGACGACGGTATCCATATATCATCAGACGGGCCGTCTGCTAGTATCGATGTCTTGTAGCAATATAAGCTACTAGGTCCTAGGAAAATAATGTTAATTTTACCTTCACACACATTCCACATCATATTAGCATATTTTCACTGTAGATTTTCAATGTTTTGAAGTAAATAATTAAAGTTTTTCATTCACCCTCCGTAATTTAAACAAACAAATAAAAATATCTTGAATTTCCTATAAAAAGGTGGGTGGATGAATAAGTTTGGTTGTCAGCTGTCAAAATGTCAGTTGTCAGTCCGACATTTAGTTCTTTTAATGAATGTCACAAGCGCAAATCATGTGCCAAATAAAAATAAATAGTTGCCAGGGAGATAAAAATCCACTCAATGGTAGGAAATTTTTATCTCCCAAGACAAATAAATGATAATAAATTCTAAAATAATAAAATTGTTAAAAATAGTTAAATACCAATTTATATCGGTTTCCTCTCCAATTAATAACAATTAAATAGTAGGCACTACCAACTACAGGTAGGGTTTATAGTGAGGGAATCGCCTTTGATCATATGTGAGGCCGACTCGATGTATTTTACTTATCGGGTCGGGTCAATATTTTGAAACAATAGGGTAGTCGTGTCAAGTCTGTTGAGTAGTATTTGGATTTATGCGCTGGTAGCCCAGCCGTCCATGTTTTTTTCCCCTCCAGGCCATACGACGCCATGAAATCCTTTATAAGGCAAAACACGCCCATTGTTCTTTCTTTTACGCATCGAGAGCACAAGTAAGAAGTCGCGGTTAGGGCGGGGGAAGGCCTAGGCTATGCCGAGGCGTCCCTCGCCCATGAGTGTTTTATTCTTTTATAGGGACAAGTTCCCCAGCCTCCAGTAAAAGTTTTAATAGAAATATAGTAAAATCAGTGTCTTGTTTAATCACCGGTGAGTAACCTCGGTTAATTTTTTTCATCACCGACCGACCTTCCGCGTCGGTATTTCTAGAGGTTTCTCGATGTTAATCTTGTTCTTTTCCTATAGCACTGTTTCCGACACCCCGAGCTGCGCGTGCCGTTCGTCCCGCGTGTCCGCCAGGCGACCACGTGTCTGCATTACCCACTTTTAAGTGGTGAGTTTATTTTTTATTTGAGTGGGTAGGATTGTTCTACTCTGGAACGCCATGTTCCCGTAGGTTGATAGGAACGGGCCTAAGACCTGTGAATTGTTCACAGGGTCCCGGGTTAGGGCTCCGCCCTCTTCAAGCTTCGGCCACCGCCCGTCGCAGGCGAGGCTGCCGCCGAGCATATTCCAGCGGGTGGCGCTAGTGTAGCTGCCCAGCTGCGTTCTACGTGGTTAAATTCCCGATTTTCAAGCCGCGCCGTCGCCGCCATTTTGTGGTACAGCCACGTGCGTGCCGCAGGACCCTAGGGCTCCTGTTGTAGTATTCGTGTGAGGAATATAGTACTCCCCCATATAATCTCTGCCGATAACGCAAGATTTTTAATAGATTTATTGTAACTTTTGTTCTGTCCACGTGGGTGATTCCTGGTCACGGTCGAAGGGCCATCAGCAGCTCCCTGTGACATCACCACGTGTGATAAATAATACTGGACTTACTTAAATAACCTTTTTGTATATAACCTAATTTGCTAATTTAATTTCGATCGTAACGTACCTTTTTATTTTTGGGCCCTAAGCCATTCTTAGGTACCCTATTGTATATTAATATCATGTAAATTTACCGTATGAACATAATACGGCCTTTATCGACCGAGCGAAGCGAGGTCTTAGAGTCGAGAGCCGCGAAAAGCCTGCGTTTCGACCAGTTTAGCGGCTGACCTCTGGCGCTTAGGTTTGATCTACATTTACTCAAAAACGGTTAATCCAAATTAAATGAAATTTTACACACAAGTTAGGTAGGTTAATAGAATATTTTTAGTGAATAAAATATCGAAATAGACCTTAGGGTTGCAGAGATGTAGGTGATTTAATGTCTTTACGATAGGTCTGACGATAATTTAAAAACTGGTGCTCTGATTTTTTTTTTCTAACATATACACATTTTTTATAACCTACATAAATATATTATCCAAAGTGTATGTTTGTATGTATGTTTGTTACGCGATAACTTGAAAACCGATGGTCCAATCTTTATGAAACTTTGCAAATACGTAGTTTAAGTCAATAGAATTTTTAAGTTCGAACATCAGCTAAATCGGTCGAAGGGTTCTAGAGTAATAGAAAATGCTTAATTACAACGTTACAAAAGTTCCAATCTTAATGGAACTTTGTGATCAGGTAGTATAAGCTAAAAGAATTCTCAAGTTTGAAAATGAGCCAAATCGATCCAAGGGTTGTAGAGTTATAGAGATGACTAAATTATAATGTTTTGCACAATTTGTTAGGTAGGTACATTAAGTTTGAGAAAGATCCTACAGGCAAGAAAGAGCAGGCAAATAGATCAAGCTAAAGAATAATTATTAGTGATAAAGTCCAAGCATTCGAGAATTTCAAGCAATTTATCTTATTTTTAATAACATTATTTTTTACTATATTACGTTATACCAATTGCGTCAATTATAGTCCGGCCGCCTAAAGTTTGCGATTGAGATAGGTGTCACATACATTTAGGTAAGTACATGTTTTGTGCTGTTTTTTAACCTTTTTATAAACCTCGCTTCGCTCGATCAATAGAATATAATGTTATTTAATTTAAGTAAAATAAAAATAAGAAAGTAAAATAGTTATATAAAGTAAAAACCTTATTAATAGCGTTATTTTATGCCCATCGCTAATGGCAAGCAACCAAAGTTGGATTTAGTAGTATAGGCATAATTATATGACGACATAATTACGTCACATTGCCTAAAATTTTGTATAAATTATCCCGAACGCAATGTACCGGACTATAACTCGCTGTCAAGTAAAATAATATTTTACTGTCAAAACACGAAAGTGGAGACCATAGATAATATAAGCAGGCAACAATGTCTGTGGAAGTGGTGATAGAATAATAAAAAAATACTCGCTGTATCGTTTTGTTATAAAATATAATTTAAATATATAATTTATATGAATACATACATAATATATCATCTTAGAGTCGATAGCCGCTGCTTTTTCGCTGGCAGTAAGGTATATTATTATTTGTGTAGCTTGTCTGCAAAACCTTTTAAAACTTAGAATAGTTTGTGCCGGCACATTCAACAATAAAGGTGCACGAGCACACCGTAATGCATCGCGGGCCGCTGGTGGCTCTCTCACAAAAAGTCAGCAAAATGTTGAGATCACTACGTACGCGCCAGGCGCCCATCCAAATACGTACGCGCATAACATTGCTTAACTTCGATGTTTACGTACTTTAAAAAAAAATGTTTGCGGAGGGTCATGTTGACGATTTCTATGCCATCATGAGAAAACGGACCGCTTCGATGTGGTACAGAATGCGTGTGAGCTCCGACACTATCGTGAAAACATCGTTTAATAAAATGGAAAATCCATTTATAAAGCACTGGCTGGACATTCATCTGTCCAGGCAGTGCAGTAGACCGCCGGGCTCGCGATATGTTCTAACTCGCTAACTTAGTTTGTAAGATTAGTAACAATTTAGAATAATAATTATTACTAACATTTTTATGGAATTTCTATGTTCTGCAATAAACGTATTATTATTTAAATAGAGCCATTTTTAAATGAATTCATTCTAATGTATAGCTTTCAGAAGTTTTCCCGAATTTAAAATATAGTTTAAAATGGAGTACAAATAAGTTTCCGCCGTTTTTTTAACACAAATTAAATATTTATTATAGAAGAACGGTAATATAAATTTATTTAAAATAGAGCAAGTTCTTTTTGTGTTTGAGATGAATCTTCCTCCAATAATTCCTCCAATTCTGCATCCTCGTAAATTTTTGGCCTTCCACTGCGATCTTTGTCTTCTACGTCGAAATCACCGTTTTTAAACTTTTGAAACCACTCTCGACACGTTCTCTCACTCAAAGCACCCTCACCATATGCTTCTACGAGCAATTGATGCGCCTCAGCAGCAGATTTCTTTAAATTAAAGAAGTAAACTTACATTTCCCGCTTATGACGCTTACTTGGCTCAAATTTTGACATTTTCAACTTATAAAAATTATATTTTGCCAATATAAAATCAATAATATTAATAGGTTATGTTGTTCTTGAATGTGCAAACAATTTTTTAAGCCGGTTATCATCTGCGAAAGCTAACCGAAACTCCGTGCCGCGCCATCTACAATAAAACGGCGGAAACTTATTTGTACTCCTAAATGTAGGTAGTTATTGTCCTCCATGGTAGTTATAGTCTGCCAAATTTCATAAAAATATGGTAACGGTAAGTTCCCTATGAATGTTGATTTATTCATAGGGTCAAAAAAATTTACGTTTTTGAAGGATAAACGGCTGTATTTTTTTTCTACGTTAACTTAGAAGTTTAATTTCACGGACACAAAGCGGCCATAGACCTGTGTACCTATATGGTAAAAATATACAATTCTACGGGATGTAGAGTATAAATGGGTCTTGAAAGATATACGGATGACCAAGTGATCCTATTAGGGTTTCGTTTTTTCCTTCAGAGGTACGAAACTCTAAAAAGGATTATATTCTAAAAATCTCGGTCTACGTACCGATTGTTTATTGAGTTTTAATTTCTCAGAATTTTGGTATTTTGAGTTTTAATATTAATGTTAAAGTTCTTGTATTAGGATATATTTTGTCGAGGCCTAAAGTCTAAGGTTTACACGGAAATTGGGCTGCGAGGTCCCAGTTCGAGGCGAACTACTAGTCTTAAATTAGTTCCATTTTAGGCCACGCGCCATAAGATCCTAGTTTGTTTAAGCGGCTAGTAATAAGTCGGAATTGTATGTACCATAAATTAATTTCACCAGTACCTCAACTTGCTTATAATATATTTATTTTGATAATTTAATGCATGTTTTTTTTTTGTAACCAATGATGTGGAACCAAGGAATAAAATAACCTATATAACTTTGTTAATGATTTTTATTTTGTACCAACCCCGCTTCTCGTTTGTAGGAGGGAGATCAGTGGCGCCCTTACTCTAAATTCTTCTGATCTTTCTCCTCCCTAGGCTGAAACCATCCATGACCCTGGCTCTCATGCTGGTGTACAATTTTGCTAGTCGGAAATTTCAGTCAGTACACCCTAAACTGCTACAGTCTTACATGAAAACATTAGGATTCCAGATACCAGGGTCTAAGCTATCTCTATACCAAATTTCAGCTCAAACGGTCCACCCGTTTAGGCGTGAAAGAGTAACAAACATACATCCAGACATACATACATTCTTACATACTTTCACGTTTATAATATTAGTTAGATTTTAGAACATTGTTGTAATGTTTTTGTTGAAAGTTTGAACCAAAACACGCGCTGGAGATGCGGCCTAATTTTTTACAAGCTTTTATTTACTTTCACCTGTCTGTTGTCTGTCTGTCTGTCTGTCTGTAATCATATCTTGTAAGTTTAATTTGACCCGCTTCCCGGTATCCGATTGAGCTGAAATTTTTCATACCTATATAAATCGGATGACAATGCAATATTATTATGACATGAAGCTGATCTGATGATGGAGCTGGAAGGTGGCTATAGGAACCTCGTAATTAAACGACGCAATCCCATCGAGTTTGGGCTCATTTGATTCGTCTTGACGAGTACTTTATGATGGTAGATGGTAATAATAATAAAAGCTTGTTTTTAAAAAGATTTTTTTTTAATTTCACTTGTTCATGTTTGATTTTACGTGTCTTGACTACTGACTCTTTTTCTATATCTCTACTTATTGTACCAGTAATAGGCTATGTTGTGTCATAAATTGGATTTGAATATTAGGGGGAAAGGTCGAACCTTCTGGGTAAGCGTTGCTACCTCACCGCCCTTATAACATAATAGGTAACTTATAACATACATTTATTTGAATTTTTATAATTACTTACTTATTATTTATAAAAATATATTATTCATAATTTTATAACTTATATTGACATTTACAATTAAAATGAAATTAACGTTATAACATATACTATAAGTTTTTACGATAAGCACCCATTATGTCTTCATTTTGTGCGTCTGTAAAGGCAGAACATGTTGGCCACTAAATTAATTAAGATCTATATGCATGTACCCATGTTTCTACGCAAAATAAAAATCTTTATCTTTATCTTATCTTTATCTTTAGGTTTTGACTTTTAGCGGATGGATATTTTTAGCTGTTGACTAAAGTAAATATTTACATATCGAGGGACACAGATTATGTAGCATTGTTAGAATGCAATTATGCAAGCTTTGACATTATAATTATATACAATCAGTCACCCATAGCCCTCCCGACGAGACAGGCATCTAAGGATAATAAACGTCGCGATTTCGTATTAACTGGTGTTTCATTTAGTTGGCCCGCACACATTAAATTAGAACACTTAACCTTCGAACATTGGTGACCCCGGACTGTGAATTTTTTTTAAATTATTACACTGTCCACACCTACACTGTCACATACCTACACTGTCTTGTTAACTGTCACATACCTACACTGTCTTGTTACTTTCGATGTACTATCGATATATAGTTAATAATATAAGGTCTTCGACCAATTTTTTTTGTTAATAGGTTATCCACCAACACAATCGAAAGTTTTATTTTTGAAACAAAATCAGTTTTGAAATGAGAGTTTTGAATAAAATACTCAGGATCAATCGGTGGCAGTTAGGGTCAAAATTATTTAATTCACCATTTTTGTCTTAACAAAAAAAAGGAAAGATTTATTGATTTAACGACCGCATAGTTCACAAGTCCATACACGAAGAAAGTTTTCTTCCGCACACAAAATGGCGTCAGGACAGTTGTCGCCAAATTAAACCGCGTCCTGCATCCTATCGCGCTTTGATCTCCCTCCCTCAGGAGTGTTTGTTCGTCTGTCTGTTTGTCCGGGTGCATGTGAAAGGGAGCCAGTGAATGAGCCTTCAGTTTTCTTTCAATGGGAGATTTATATCGGCGGGGCGAGCTGGGTACTATAGCGTCGCAATTTGTGGATCGTAGATAGCACGATAAACCAGTGTTTGTATTGAAGTGTTGGGATGAGATGTTTTGTTTCCGCGATGACGGGACTTGACTTGAGACTTGTGGACATTGCTGCAGTTTTAGGAAGGAACGCTAACGTCAATGTAACATAAGATGCCTTGTGACGTTTTACGAGCGTTTGCGTTTCTCCAACGCTGCTCGTCGAATGTACGTATATATAAGTTATATGAATAGTTACCTGATATGAAAATCTTAAGCAATGTTATAATAGTGTCGCGTGTGTGTGTGGCCTAGTGCTCGTACGTCCGGGTTGTAATCTGGATGCTTTGGGTTCAAAACTCAGTGTGGCTAGTTTTTGCTTGGACGCTACCGTGTTTCTGAAGGTACGTAAAACTGTGAATCCCGGCTGTTTCCTATAATTCTTTGAGTCTGTTGGTCATGCTGCAGGTCTTGTAGTATAGTCTTGGCGATTTATAGCGTCGCAATTTGTGGGTCGTAGATAGCATGATAAACCAGTGTTTTTATTGAAGTGTTGGGATGAGATGTTTTGTTTCCGCTATGACAGGACTTGACTTGAGACTTGTGGTAATTGCTGCAGTTTTAGGACCGAACTTGTTCGCGTAAACCTAATGTTATCCATGTTGCTTAGCGTACCAATGCGATGTGCCTTCTAAAAACTAATTTTTACACAGAAATGTATAAGAATGACGTTTGACATGTACCTAGTCCAAAGCTTTGATTTTTAAACACAAACCATTAGCCGGGTAGATACTGATTGGGCGAGATAACATCTGAGGATCTTCGCTAGCTGGAATAAGACTGATTGACTGATCAGCGGTTTGAGCATTCGTTGATAACGCGCAGCCCAAGTCGCTGAACGGATTGGCTTGAAATTTGGAATGTTAATGTAAGATATTAAATAATGTTTTATTTTACTTTATATCAATCAGCTATTAAGCACAACGCTAGGGCTAAAATTAATGATAAGTAGTTTCTGCCCGATGACCTGTAACTGATAATTACTAGAGAGATAATTTACAAGAAATGTTATAGCGTTGTCTTCCGCAAGAATTTTGCCGCGCGGTTTTTGTGAATACAATAAAGTGTTATCCATCTATTTATCTTAAGTGAGCATAACACGATAGGTACTTCATCTTGAATAATAGACTATTATCTTATTTGTGTATTATACTCTAAATGAGTCTACATATTTATAGTAGGTAGATAAAACAGCGAAAAACAAGCACTGAAGACAGTGGCGGTCTAGACACCACCCTCAAGTGTTCAACTGCTGAATTATTCAACGCAATGGGGTCGCTATTACCTATGTAAGTGTCATACCTAATACCTATTTGGTCGTATACACTTCTGGGGCTTGTTACCTTTTTGGAAACAACTGTTTTAGGTAGCTGTGTTTCGAGTTTCAATAGAGCGTTGTAGCTAGTGAAATTACTGGGCTGAAGTGTCTTAACTTATTATGTCTCTTGAGTAAGAAGCGTTGATGCAGTAGGTAGGTACTTACACCTAAAAATTGACATTATTGTGAAATCCTGGATAGCACTGCACTGATTATGGGCAGCGGTATCTCTTAATATTAGAAGAGCTTCTTGCTCGCCTTCTTACTTCTTTGTATACAAAAAACCCCCTTCAATTGTAGAATATTATATTCAACGCAATGGAGTCGCTATTACCTATGTAAGTGTCATACCTAATATTTCGTCCCTTTATTGGTAAAACCGATTATCTACCGTAAACCAAACTTGTGGGAATGACGATTTAAAAGTTTGACACAAAAATAATGTCTCTAATTGACATATATCTTACCTGCAATCATGTTTTTATAATAAACAAATTCATAAAGTATGTTTATAAATCATAATTAAAGAAGTATTTCATTGATAATGCTTGAAAAAATGACAAAAACTATCTTCAGGGAGGTCATTTAGTTGGTTTTTCCTGAATAACAACATAATCATTATATCATTAATTAAGTCACTTGGAGCTTATCTTACAGCTTCACCGTAAACTATAGAAGAAAGTAATAAGGTAGCAAAAACAGCTGTAAAAGCAAGACTCTGTAACATTCTACAAATTGAAATTTTAAAAATGTTAATTGGTTTTGCTTGAGTAAAATTAAGAATTGTGGTAGACTACCTGCAAAATCTTCATACAACTAACTAAAGCAAGCCTGGTCATTGTTATTTTCATCAAAAATACCAAATAATCATTACTTTATGAAACTAAAAACTAAAAAGGAAAAGGAAGATGCCAGCTCTGGTGTTGGAGAATGGTTCTCTGTTGTTGGTTAATTTGATGTGGTGTCTGAGACTTCTGTCCGCCATGGAGGTTCTTGTAAAATGATAATACCAGTTGAGATGCAGTAACACTTTTATTAGAGCTCTTCACGCTACCGATGCCACCAGAAAAGTAACAATTGTGAGGGCTTACCCTCTTTACATTGACTCGGTTATTGTAAACAACTTTCACATTGCGACCTTGAGGAAGACTGCGGTCAACCCATAGTCAATTTAGTATTTTACACAATATTCTTTCAATAATAAAATCACTTCATTATTTCTAAATTCTTAAAACTATTTTACAATCACATTCAATAATGTTTCTCGCCGATAAACCTCGGCTCGAACTTTACTTGAGTGTTAACAACTTTTAGGTTGCAAACTTGAGAAAGACTCGCAGAGTGCGAGGTGGACTCTTAATCAATTACAATCTTATTAACACGATAAAATGGTTACAATATTTCTAAATTCTCAAGACTATTTTTATTATCATTTTCAACAATAAATTAACTGATAATTGTTATTCCTTGAATTATTGCTTCTTATGAGCAATAATTCAATTCAATTAAAATAGTAACGGAAATAAGTCATTCAAAAATAGTCATTTTAACAAAGGCGCTAACACGGCCATTCTGCAAAAGCGCACGTGCTCTGGGCGCGTTATCTTTGTCGAAGACTTAACTCATAATACAGTAAGAAAATTACTAAAACAGTAAATTTGACAAATATTTTGCCACACTTTTGTAATCTTTTGACATTTTATGAACTTTGGAAACTTGTGACCATAATTTGGTTCTTTAATGTTGACATAATACAGTAAGAAAATTACTAAAACAGTAAATTTGCCAAATATTGTGCCACACTTTTGTGATCTTTTGACATTTTGTGAACTTTGAAAACTTGTGACCATAATTTGGTTCTTTTTAATGTTGACACTTTGAAGTGTTCTTTAAATGTTTGATTACTTTAAATTTTAAAATATCAAGTTATTTTATGTTGACTTTTTGCTGTGTTCTTTTGTGACTCTTTGACACTATCGAATTCTTCTAAGTTGACACTTTGTTGTGTTCTTTTGTGTCTTAAGTAGGAAAATAATAAGATTGATATATTAGGGAAATGATCAAGTAGCCTTTTATTGTTATTTAAGTAATACAAAACAATTTGTGAAAACATGAAATTAATTCATGTTTTCACAAATTGCTTAGTATAATTAGATCTAACTATCAAACCTAAGATACATCCTGACGCCTCCCATCCTCCTGGAAAGCGATTGGTCTGGCACTACAACTGTGCGGACTGGGATGGGCTGCGAGAATTTTTCTCTTCCTACCCCAGGAAGCAGATTTGTTTTCAGTCGGGTGACCCTAGTGCTTGTGCTGTGTCGGTTCCCGATGTAGTTCTGCAGGGTATGGAGTGTTTCATTCCCAGTTCTGTAGTGCGCATTGGCGCCAAGAATAAGCCCTGGTACAACCGACCTTGTACCAACACGGCCAGCCGTAGGTTGGATGCATTCAAAATTTGGTGCGAAGCATGTGCTGTTAAGGATCCTAACACTGCGGCCTTTAAGAAGCACTACACTACAATTTTATGTCACGGCGTTCAAAAAAAGCAATTAACAAGGCTAAAGATGACCATATAGCGAGAATCGGTGACAAACTGGCAAGCTACCCTTCTTTTAGCCGGGCCTTTTGGTCACTTGCCAAGGCTGCCGAAATGAACTTTTGTCAGACGTCATTACCTGCACTTCGCAGACCGGACAACATCCTCGCCCACAGCGCAAAAGATAAGGCAGATCTTCTCTGTTCGCTTTTTGCAGCCAACTCTACTCTTGAGGACGGGGGCGCGGTACCGCCCGAGACTTCTGGTTGCAGTAGTTCCTTGCCAAACATTCGAAATTACGGTCTCTTACTCGACAGGAATCGTTCCATCTTCTTGGAAAGTAGCCTTAGTACATCCTATACCAAAAAAGGGAGATCGAAGTGACCCATCCAACTATAGACCGATCGCTATCACATCCTTACTCTCAAAAGTTATGGAGCGTGTGATTAACACTCAACTACTCAGCTATCTTGAGGAGCACCAGCTTATTAATGATCGCCAGTACGGCTTTCATCACGGTCGCTCAGCTGGTGATTTACTTGTCTATTTAACTCACCGCTGGGCTGAAACTCTCGATAGTAAGGATGAAGCACTAGCCGTTAGTCTGGACATAGCCAAGGCCTTTGATAGGGTCTGGCATCGGGCACTTTTATCAAAATTACCATCATATGGACTATCCGAAAAGTTATGCTTATGGATTACCGATTTCTTATCTGGTCGAAGCATTAAAGCAGTTGTGGATGGTTCTAGCTCCCAAACCATGTCAAACAATGCTGGTGTACCACAAGGCTCTGTGCTATCACCGACGCTATTCATTCTGCATATCAATGACATGTTGCAAATAAGCAACATTCATTGTTATGCGGATGATAGTACAGGTGATGCTTGTTATGCAGGCAACTCTAATGCTCCTCGGAATAACCTAGAGGAGAGCCGAAGACGCTTGGTATCAGATATCGAAGACTCTTTAAGTCGGGTCTCAATTTGGGGTAGTACTAACCTGGTCCAATTTAACCCCTCCAAGACACAAGTCTGTGCATTCACTGCTAAGAAAACTGCATTCACAATTGCCCCGCAGTTCCAAGGCATTCCTCTTGCTATATCTGCCAATCTCAGGACATTCGGTGTTGAAATATCTAACGAGGTCCAGTTCCGACGTCATCTGGAAGATAAGGCTGGTCTTGCCTCTAAGAAGCTTGGTGTACTTAACAAACCGAAGCGGTACTTCACGTCTGGCCAACGTCTCTTGCTTTACAAAGCCCAAGTAGGCCGGACTCATGGAGTACTGCTCCCATCTTTGGAATGGTGCACCTAAGTACCAGCTTCAGTCCCTTGACGCCGTGGAAAGACGAGCCGTTAGGATCATCGGTGATCCTAAGAGTTGAGGTAGAACCACTGTCCTTACGTCGAGACATCGGGGCACTCAGTGTGTTCTATAAAATTTACCACGGGGAATGCTCTGAGAAACTTTTCGATCTGATTCCGGCCTCCCGATTTTACCACCGCACCGCTCGTCATAGACTGAAGGCTCATCCTCACATTGTTAACGTGTGGGAGTCTCGGACAACTCGCTTTACGAGATCGTTTCTCCCACACACTTGCAGGTTGTGGAATAGCCTTCCAAGCGACGTATTTCCCACTTCCTTCAATATGGGGCTCTTCAAGAGGAGGATAAAGAAGGTGTTAATTGTTAATGGACCGACAACGCGTCTCTAATGCCACTGGTGTTGCAGACGTTCAAAGGCGACGATAACCGCTCACCATCAGGCGGGCCGTTTGCTTGTTTGTCTGTCTCTAACATAAAAAAAAACTTAATTGATGGATGTTTTCACAAATTGTTTTGTATTACTTAAATAACAATAAAAGGCTACTTGATCATTTTCCTAATATATCAATCTTTTGTTGAGGTGGATGTGTGGAGTAACAAAAATGGACATAATTAGAAATGAGTATGTGAGAGGAAGCTTGAAAGTTGCACCAGTGACAAAAAAATTAAAGAGTGGAAGATTGGGCTGGTATGGACATGTTATGCGGAGGGAGGAAAACCACGTGACCAAAAAGTCTATGAATATGGTCATTGGTGGTAATTCGGGAAGGGGACGACCAAAAAAGGTTTGGATGAACTGTGTGAAAGACGATATGCGTGCTAGGGGAGTGGATGCAGATTTGACAGATGATAGAGTGGAATGGAGGAGAAAAACGTGTTGTGTCGACCCTACCTAGTGTGGGATAAGGGCAGGAAGATGATGATCAATCTTATTATTTTCCTACTTTATTAAGTTTTTAGTTTCATAAAGTAATGATTTTTTTGGTGTTTTTTGATGAAAATAACAATGACCAGGCTTGCTGTAGTTCGTTCATCAAAGGTGGCCACTGTCAGACAGAGGTTTGCGCCGCAGAGTGCAAGTGAAACAAAAGATCCATCGACAATAGTTGGTTTTAGCTGAAAATATTTAAGTAGAAATATCATCATACACTTCGGTAAAAAACAACTATTTAAGCATAGTTGCTTTTATTTGTATTTGAATCTTAACGATTCGATCTTTGATGTTATAGAAAAAAACAAATTAAGCTGCTTAATCTCTTTTAATTGACTTTAAATTTGCATTAGAGCAAAGAATTATGTTCTGTTAAAATCAAGTAGAACTACTTACTTTCTTTTGGATGTGTAAGATTCTAAGTACTTTCCAATGATTCACTAAAATCAGAACCAATTAAAGTATTTAAATTTGTTTTGGTACAATACTACATTATGTCCAGAACGTATGCAAATTACAACAAAAATAACATATGAAACGGAATGTGTTTTTAATTGCAAGGCTTTCAAAAAATCGTACAGGTATTTGACTGTAGTTGTTATTAAATGCAGATGTTACTTAAAACCTTGTAGTTTAATTGCTTTTTTGCGTGTCTATCTCGGAAACTATGCATTGTATCGAAAAATCGGTTTTACCTGTAGATAGAGCTCAAAAAGTTGAGTAGCTTGGTGTAAATAACTCATTTTTGTAAAAAAGTGCAGATAATCGGTTTTACCAATAAAGGGACGATTTGGTCGTGTACACTTCTGGGGCTTGTTACCTTTTTGGAAACAACGGTATTATGTGTTACACAAATTGTAGAGTTTTCGTGCCCGAGGAAGATATGCCTATCGAGAATCTAGTTCTACGGCAAAATTTTAGAGTCCTAGGTAAATTGGAGGTAATTTCACTTCTAGATGAATACCAACTCCAGTAACTCAAAAAAGATTTTTTATAAGGTTAAATATGTAGAGATAAATTTGGGCTTGCAAAAACTTGCTTTCTGAGTTAAGCTAGTCTTTCATTAAGTGTGCAATTTTATTTTTATTTTTATTTATTTATTAAGTACAGCCACATTATACATATTATACATTTAGATTAAATTTTTAAACATAGGCTTGTTCTTATACGTATAACAATTAAGGCGTACATAGCATTCACCATAGAGCTCGTTAAGATAACAAAAATGTAATATTGGAAATGTAATAAAAATGCAATAGTAAAAATGTTTAGACAATACAATGTATAAGAAAGAAAAACACTATTATTATTCATGAATACAATTGCTAAAAAAAAACTTAGACTATAATATACCTATATTATTTAAGTGTTAGGAATATATAATAATATATAAATAAGTAGATACAATATAAAAAAAAAGAAAATTCAAATTATGTGCTTTTAAGAATCATTATTGTTGTTATCACTTTTGGGTGTATAGTGCTCAATAATTTTTTTTCGAAATGAGGCAAAGTTGTTGTGGAATACGTCAATATTATGGATTTTATTAGTTATTTCATTATACTGTTTGGAGATACGAGTAAAGGGGCATTGCAATCCAAGATTTGTACGTGAGAACGGAACATGAAGTAAGTTGCGGATGGGATGTCGTGGGTATTTGTGAGGGACTGTCAGTGGGAAATTTTCTATTAGATTATTGTTATTCGATTTACTATTTAAAGATTTGTATAGAAAGTTAAATTCCAATATTTTGCGACGGTCGTAGAGGCTGATCATCTTAAATTTCTGTAGGCGTTGAGCATAAGGACTTCTGTGTGAAAATGATGGGGTGTTAAAAGCAAGGTGTCTTGTGAAGGCACGTTGGAGATTTTCAATACGTTGGGAGTGTGTAAAGTAAAATGGATTCCAGACTACACTGGCAAATTCTAGATGACTGCGTACAAGCGAGTTGAACAATATTATTTTTGTATTGGTCTTAAATTCACGACTGTTTCTTTTAATAAATCCTAATAATTTAGCTGACTTTGATACAATCTTATCAATGTGGGATATAAAATTAAGTTTAGAGTCTAATGTTACACCTAAGTCTCGGATTTCTTGAACTTCCTTCAGCTCAGTGTTGTCACATAAATAAGCGGATTGGATGGTCTTTTTCTTTCTGGTGAATTTTATGTAGAAACTTTTGTTAACATTGACAGTCATATGATTTGATGAGCACCAATTTGTGATGGAATTAATATCTTCTTGTAAATTTATCGTATCTTGGGGGCTATTTATTGTTTTGTAGAGTTTAATGTCATCAGCGAAGAGTGAAATTTTGCTATGGTTGATATATTGTGTGATGTCATTGATAAATATTAGAAAAAGGATTGGTCCTAAATGTGACCCTTGTGGGACACCAGATTTAGCAAAATAGGTATAAGAATTTGAATTATTTATAGAAACAACTTGTGGTCTATTGAGTAAATAAGAGTTGAACCATTTATGTAAAGATCCCCCGATTCCTTGTATTGACAACTTGTGTAAGAGTGTAGAATGGTCTACTTTATCAAACGCACTAGAGAAATCTAAATATATTGCGTCAACTTGGCCCTTTTTGTCTACAATTTTTGAAATTTCACTGACATATGGAACTAGGTTAGTTTGAACTGAGCGACCTTCTCTGAAACCATGTTGGTAATTTGTTAAAACATTATCTACATGTTTATATAGTAAAGGACATATCAAAGATTCAAATAATTTAGAAAAACAGCTTAAAATTGATATTGGACGATAATTTTTAACAATGTTTTGGTCTCCTTTTTTAAATATTGGGACAATGCGGGCTTTTTTCCAGTCAGAGGGAAATACACCATCGTTAAGGGATTGATTAAATATTAAAGTTAAGGGAAGTGATATGACTTTTATGCAACGTTTTACAAATAGTGGAGGAATATTATCTGCAATATATGTATATATCACGGCTAAAGTCCGAAGTCAGGCTACACCTAGGTTTAGCCGGTTAAACCTAGGTGTAGCCGACCGCAGTCGGTTAAAGTTTATTCAATATTTTTTAATAATCATTGTGGACAAAAAACATTTTTTTTTCGTCATGCCTATTTTAGTTCTATATTCATCCACATCGAAATAAAATCTTACAGCATAGAAGAATATCTGCAAGATTTCACACTAAAATAGAAATATGTATATCACCCTCTCTAACATGTCCTATTAAAATAAATTAGGTAGGTAGACTCATTCATTTCATTCATACATTAATTTTTCATTGATTTCATTTCTTAATTTTAATTACAATTATTGTACCTTCTAAATTGTATGTGCCCATCAGGGTCCTTAGAAATACTTATGTGCAAACTAAACTAAGACCTTATTATGTACCTAATTCTAAGGAAGCAAATATAGTATTGAGTATCTTAGAGTGAGCCTTAATTTTAATTTCATCACATTAGCCAATCCGTGGTCGCCATTAACATTGCACAACGTCAATAATAGCTCTTAATTACAGGTAATACGACGTGTTTTGCAATAAATTGTGAACAATTGCGTAGTTTTTCCGAAGTGGCCCGCCTACTTCGAAACATCGGTGGCTTCTGGGAATCGGTTTCGAGAATCGTTTACGTGATGAGCTTGGCCATTGTGAAGGTCGTGGACGCCATCATTTCAATTTCAGAATTTTTATATTGAGAAAAGTTTACCGGGGGTAGACTTTCTTTGCAGGAGGTCGTCTAGGTGGGTACCCCAACAGTGCCAGTTATTCTACCGCCTGAGCAGTGATGTGCAAACATTACTGTGCTCCGGTAGGAGGGCACTGTAGCTAGTGAAATTACTGGGCTAAAGAGTCTTAACATCTCATGACTCTTGAGTAAGAAGCGTTGGTGCGGTGCTCCTGGAATTACACATCATTGTGAAATCCTAAGTAGCACTGTACTGATTGTAGGCAGCGTTATCTCTTAACATCAGGAGAGCGTCTTGCTCGTCTTCTACTTCATTACATAAAAAAAAGTCCAGTTTATAACTCGAAAAAAGTAGTAAGTAGTACTCGAGCGCGTCAGAAAATCATATGGGGAGAAAACATGGACCCTGTAATGTACCCTCATCATCATCATCATCATCAGTCTGTGTTCGTCCACTGCTGGACATCTTTCTCCTCCAACCACTCCCAGCGACCCTCCGGATATTATTACCCCATCTCGCCCAAGGACGCCCTACACCCCCCAAACCCCAAAACCCCCCCTACCAAATAAGAACTCCTAAAGTTAGTGTTCTTTCTAATAGTGATGATCTCATAGAGTAATTACATTAAAATGTCATTTTTCTCTTTCAAGAGCTAAACATTGAAGTGCTTTTTATAATTTTTTCACTAATTAAGTAGATAGGTCTAAATATGTGCGAATGCAGCAATAATGGTCAAAAGCCGACATTTTATCAAACTCGATGGGGTTGCGTCGTCTAATTACAGAGTTCCTATGGCCACCTTCCAGCTCCATCATCAGATCAGCTTAATGTCATAATAATATTGCATTATCATCCGATTTATAGGTACACTAGTTTTCGCTCGCGGTTTTGCCCGCGTGGCAAAATCCTTTCTTAGTGGTGGTCTACGTCATAAAACCTATCTGTGTTCCAAATTTCAACTCAATCCGTCCAGCAGTTTTGGCTGTGCGTTGATAGATCAGTCAGTCACTCTTTCTTTCCTTTTTATATTTGGATGCATGCAAAAATTCAGGTCAATCGGAAACTTGGAAGTGAATCAAATTAAATTTGCATGATTTGATTACAGAGAGATAGACAGACAGAGAGACAGCGGACAGGTGAAAGTAATTAAAAGCTTGTAATGATAGAAATAGGTAAGTGCATATATAACAAATCCAGTAGGTACTTAAAAATAATACTATTATTTATCTAACATTTTGCCCACAATGCGCCTTATCGCATAAAGCTACCAGGCCAACCAACTTTTAGATAAAGTTAAAAGGAGATAGGGTTTACGTGGAAAATATTATTTAAAAAACTTAGGTATAACTATGTACCTATCTGTACTTATAAAATGTGTTTAAATCGCTCGACAAGCAGTCATGTGAACCAACCCTTAAAGGCCCAAGTCCTAGATTTGTTTTTCACTAACAGCATTTCATTTCCATAGCACATAAAGAACCAGTAGTTTAGTATTTAGTATTATTTCATATAACGGCCTAAAGGATGCATAAAACCTGAGGAGCTGGATTTTATGGCAAGCGACGTTTATAAAGTGCGCCATTTTATGTTTTATATACTACTAGTTTCTGCATACAGCTTTACCTGTGGCCAGCATAGAAAAAAGCTTTCTCAGCGGAGATTCGTTTCCGTCTTTGGTTGTCTGGAAGAGTTTACTGCCATCTATGGCGGATCGAAGATCGTGGTCAAAGACTAACCTAGGTATAATGAATATATAAAAAAAAACTTTGTAACATCTCTGCTTTAATTGAATAAGAATAAGAATAAGAAAATATTTATTGTAAAACTGTGCTTAAACTTAGGTACAGATGTTATGGTACTTACAAATTAAAGAACGACAGTTTGCCCTCGTACGGAGGTACAATAATTTGAAGACAAGAGCCTTATATAATTTAAGAATTTAATAACTATAATATAATATTTCCCTGTAAGTAAATAAGCCGTAATTGCTACGAGTACGTTTCCATCACCACGGTAAAGCGATATACAGTAACGTAACTCCTTAGAAGCGGTTGAACTCAAGGTCGCGCGAGTTTGCTACGATTTGGGTAGGGTTCGGTAGGAGAGGTGCCTAATAGGCGTTATTATTGTGAATTACTCAAAATATCAAAAAGAATTAATAACTTTGTGATATTTTTACTAATTCACAACCATTATTAAATTAAGATACGGAAGCTTACTGCATAAAAACGTCTATTCGGCACCAAGCTGTGCTTCGGTAGGAGGGCACTGTAGCTAGTGAAATTACTGGGCTAAAGAGTCTTAACATCTTATGACTCTTGAGTAAGAAGCGTTTGTGCAGTGCATCTAGAATTGCACATCATTGTGAAATTCTAGGTAGCACTGTACTGATTATGGGCAGCGTTATCTCTTAACATCAGGAGAGCGTCTTGCTTGTCTTCTAACTTCTGCACATAAAAAAAAACCTCGCTGCCTACTGAACCCTATCCAAATCGCTGCATACTCGCGCCACAGTCAGTCACATCAGTCAGTTGGGAGTCTCATTACTGTATATCTCTTTACCGTGCCATCACGTAGCGTATTGGGGAAAAGTACCTATCAATACAGCGGCTGATTGCGATCAACCGAATCAACCCTTATTGAGTTTATTCGATACGCTCGCTGTTTGCTACCTTATGTTTGCGGGACTATTATCCCTGGCGCAAGTGTATGCGAAGTATGGATGTGCTTTATATATCGACTAGCTTACGCTCGCTTAGCGGAGGTCTACGTCATAAAACCTTTCTGTTCCAAATTTCAACCCAATCAGTTCAGCGGCTTGAGCTGTACGTTGATAGATCAGGCGGTCAATCAGTCACTCTTTCCTTTTATATATTTAGAAGAATACTACACTTAAATAGGACATATTATTTTACTGTGACTTATCGCGTTCCTAAGTATATTTATTATTAGTGCAGCCAGGAAGGGTTTTATCCCGCCTTCTAGATTTAGTCTGCTACTATCTAAGCCTAAGAATCAACCTTTATTGAGTTTATTCGATACTTGCTACCTTATGTTTGCGGGACTATTATCCCTGGCGCGAGTGTATGCGAAATATAGATATGCTTTATAGACAGATAGATAGATAGAAAACACTTTATTGCACACAAATAATTACAAACAAACAATATACAGCATTAAATACATTTTAAATTGAACAGTGTATATCAAAGAATATACTATACTAGCTTATGTTTAGCTTATGCACTCTTTCCTTTTATATATTCAGATTCTATATTTAAGTTACTTAGTTATTGTACAAATTGTGGTGTAACAATAAAGAGTTTTTCCTATCTTCTTAAATGGTAAGAGATAACGCTGCCCATAATTAGTACAGTGTTAATCAGGATTTCACAATGATGTAAACCTCTAGGTGACAAACGCTTCTTACTCAGGAATCATAAGATGTTAAGACTCTTCAGCCCAGTAATTTCACTAGCTACAGTGCCCTCCAACCGAAGCACTATTAATTTTGCACATCACTGTTCAGGCGGTAGAATTACTGGCACTGTTGGGGCCACCAAGTCAACTTCCTGCAAAAGATGTCTACCCCCGGTATTTAAAAAGTATTTTCTTTTTCAAATTTCGGTAGATAGGTAACTCCCATTTTTCGCAGCGCTCAATAGAAATCGAATTACTGTTAACGAGACGATCCGATCGGTACGATTCGGTTTGGATAAATCAGTGGCTATTTAATAAGGGGAATGAGAGATCCACAATCAAATAACAGGAGCAAACGAGAGGGCTCTGTATTAAATCCACGTAGAAATTACTTTGGTAAATTATTCATACTTATTTTATATTCTCCCTAAGACATAGGTAGGTATAGTGAACAGTCGTTACCTGCTATCATGGGATTTTTATGGACTCACACTTTCGTGTGATTTACCAGTGTCACGTAAATAACGTACCTAATGAGTCAATATTATAGTCGAGTCACAGACAGAGTATCATAGATCATTGAAAACCATTTAAAATCTTAAATCCACAAAAAAATTGTTTCCAAAGTATGGTCAACGAATGGGGTAAAAATTAGGGAGTAAAATATTTGTCATCATTTCAACCCTAAACAATATTTCACTTTAAGTACAAACTATAGTGACAACATCTATAAATAAAGGGTCAATCAATTTTAAAAATAGAACAAGAATAGAATTTTCAAACGACAATAGATTTTCTCTCAGAGGAAGTGACGGCGGCGATGCGCGTGCGTCTCTTCCGGCCTCGTGCGAGCCAAAATGGCGGCGACGACTTCCGTCACGGAGGGTGGATCGGTGGATATAAATTATGGTTAGGGATGCTGTGCTTTTTGTGTTTGGAAAACGGCTAATAGTATGACTTGCAACGCCAATTGGTAAAAAAAAATAGTGTGTGACTGAAATAAGAATGGAATACACACGTACACAATACTTTAATTTAGTACCTACTTATTAAACCTATTTTGTTAACTTTTTTGGTCTCAATAAAGATCCCCCCTATTGTGTTGTATGAAACACACAAACTTCAAGGCACGATTGAATAGGTAGGTAATAGGTACCTTTCTCGGTAGTGATATGAATTTTCGAATATCGTTTATGCGAATAATATTCAAGTGGTACCTACCTTTTGCGAAAGTACGTTTTTGCGAATAATAATCAGGTGGTTTTATGTGTAAGCGGCGACGTAATAAAAAATATAACAAGGTAAGCACCATTTTTAGCGTGTAAAAACGCTGAGTGCAACTAATTCTAAATACCTACCAACTTAAAATGTCAATAAAAGAACAATTTTAATAGTTACACCTTACCATCGATCGAACGTGGGTCCGCGATGAAAATGCCATTAACAACAGCTATGGTATAAAATTAACTACAATGTTACTTGTAATTATTATCCCTAACACGAGTTCTTGACATGGCATCGTATGGAATATTTATGGAAAAAATGTAGTTGTAATAGAGCAAATTGTGAATTATATCTTCTTAATAAGAAATATCGGTTTTCAAGACCCTGATGATAAAATTAAGGCCAGATGAAGCGCTAAGAACAAACGATTCTGTGAAAATTTCATTTTTACAGAATTGTTACGTTATGTTATTGACTATGGTCAAACGCAGTCCTATTTTATATAAAAAAGTAAAAGTAAAAATAGAGAAATAAAAGTTCGACGAATTGTAAACATTTTGATCCACTTTGTAAAGACGGTTAAAAATTGAAACGCAAGTGAACCCAAATGACACTATAATTTACAAACACACATTTTCCGAGAGAAATGCCGCAATATCATCACTACAAAACTACAAAATGCAGTAAATAAATTAGTTCCAAGTCGTTGCTCACACCGTGGCGAGTAATTTCTAAAAAAACCGTATACAAGAGTAAAAACTTAGGTTGAAATAAAAAGGGAGGATACGATGCGCGCTCAGGATCATTCCTATAAGGTAAGAAATTCTATATTGATATCACATAGAAAGTAAATTTCGAATCGACAAAAATTTAAGCTAATGGTGTTTACCAATTGGAGTCTTATCGCTCAAAGCGAAGCTAACAGCGACAACCAAACTTGGAACTGCTGAGTCTGAAGTGATGGTTGCCGCGCCGACTGGTGCCGAAGTAAAATTGTGTGCACGAACCTAATAGGAGCGGTCTATTGACAAGACACCTGTACCATATCTTACTTTTTATTTTAGTTTAAGGTAAAAAACAAGTAAATTATCAGTAATTGTGTTATAATATGGCTCTAATAGATTATGTTAGCACAAATTCATGGATAATTACACGCTCTCATCTATTATTGAGTGTAATAACACGTTATTAGTACGGTTTGTTTATTATAATAATTTTACATATTTACGCAGAAATGGTGGAGGGTGTTTCTTGGGAAAGAGCCTATATGTACTTGGTTATATACATAGGTGTACAGAAGCTTGAGATGTTTGTAATTTGGTTACATTATTATCTTTCTGTATAACCGCACCTACGTAGGCCAAGTTAAGGGCCAACCAATTTAGATAACAAGTGAATTAAATTAAAATTTTAAAAAACCCCCAACGCAATATTTAATTCACCATTTTATGGTGGCGGCCATCTTGGATTAAAAATTTTATATAGTGGGTTGTATTCTACTAGTTAAGCCATTTCTTTTGATACCCATATTGAGGGATCATGGAAGAAAAAAGTAATACGCCATTTTGTAGCGGCGGCCATCTTGAACCGATTTACACCAAACATGGCTAAGAACACTCTCGACTAACTCTACTTTCAAAAAAAACTAAATCAAAATCCGTTCATCCGTTCGGGAGCTACGATGCCACAGACAGACACACACACAGACAGACAGACAGACAGACACGTCAAACTTATAACACCCCGTCGTTTTTGCGTCGGGGTTTAAAAATTAATTTTGGTAAAATTTGTCAAAGTCGCAACTACCTAATATTACCATAATTGGTCTAAAAGGTCGCAAAGTGATGACGAAATGTTATTCTATTTTCTTCCCATCATTATGATTCTGAGATTCATCCAATCTCTCCATTAACGAACTCAAAATAGCGAACTACATTAGGGTTGGCACAACTCAAACACGTAACAAATGCCGAAACTGACACAATGTTTGCATTGTTAGCGGTCAGGCAAACAACAAAAATAGTGGGTAACGAACCAGTAATCCGATTCCGAGTGGTCAGTTCTATAAAGTTTCGATCTGCAATCAACTGTATAAACAGATCTGTTTCGTGGGTAAACAGGGGTTACTGGCAACCCTAGTACGCACACACACAAATGTGTGTTAATAAAGATGTGTGTGTGAATAGTGTAGATGGGTGAGACGTTACATACGGGCGGTTTTGAGTTTCTTTAAATTAGAATCAATTAATAGTAATTAATTGTTATTTAAGATATATTAATATGAAAGTGGGCGGTTGCTTCGCGGGTATTTCTTTTTAGATTATACCTAAATTTTGAGCAAAATCGGAATCGATAAGATACCAGACCGAAGCGAATCATGGTAGAATATTAGGTGAGGTCGTGCTTACTAGCCAAGACAGAATCTAACATAAAGGAAACCCTCTCACCGAAAAAAGGTATATTTAGGTAGGTACTAATATATCTCTGAAATTAGCGTTTATTCATATTTTGAGTAGGTACACGGCTGCAAAAAGCGCATGAAAACATAAAAACAAACGGAAAGCACGAAACTTTCCTCGTTCCATTCATCTTAGCTTTTTCTGCAATTTGTAAAAACAATTTAATTTTTAACAAGTACCATCTATCTTTTCATGACTAAAAAACTGAATTGTAAGACATAGTTTACTAAAAACTGAAGCAGTTCCTAAAAACTGATGTCAGTATACCTCAAGATGGGGTCTTAAAAACTGACGTCCTCTGCCGATCGTAAACTGAACGAAGGTAATTCTACATTGTCATTACTATTCATTGCCGAAAGGGCCGCGGCGAATTATAAAGGGTTTATGTAGTTAGCGGTGTTGCCAGTGTGGAGAATACGACTGATATATTGGCATATTTGTTGTGTGCTGCTTCTCAGCACGACCATGAAAGATTAAAGTTGTTGGTGGATTTGAGTGAGCAATAAGTGTGGAAAAGGGGTATTGTTAAATATTTATCTATTTATTTCCTATTTCCATTCCTCACGTGCTGGGGCCATGGCTTGTCAATTAGGGCAAAAGGATTCCATTTCATCCCGTCTATGCATGCAGTGATCTCGTCTCACGGTGAGAATCTACCTGATGATTGTGTGGTGCACTTGGCCTATAGCTCGTCCAGCATGCACTTGATGTGATCCACTCAGATCCTTTTTAAGCTAGCGACTAAAAATTGTATGTTGGCTGCTTGATCTTGCGAGGTTATCAGTAACCTCGCAGGATCAAGCAGCAATAAGATAGGTATTTCAAAAATAACCTTGATAAGAAGTGGGTATATTAGAAGCTCAAAAAGTATTTAAAAGAATGTAATATAGGGCATTAGAATGAAAATTTTAAAGGAATTTTTAATTCAAAGCTAGCAACACAGCCTTAAAAGCATAAACAGCCGTAAAACGCGCAAAAAACCGAACCAGAGATTGATGTATCCGGCTAATTTGCCCACAAATCTTTACCGACAATAAAATATGTCATATCATATGGCCGCTTTGAATTTGCATGCAACCGAACCAAAACAGGCTTTTGAGCCAACTACATATTTCCTGTGCAATTCATTGGGAACAAAAAGAGGGAAATGAGTACAAGATCTTCCCAATTAAAATATAAGAGAAAGGTTGGTAATAGGGGTCTCGAGTGGGCATAAATCAGTTAGTGGATTTTAATTATCTCAATCAGGATGTCCTTTTCAATGCAGCTTTTGTAGGACGTTTTGTTCGTCTAATTTGCGTGAGATGGTATTTAATATTTGATGTGAATTAAAGCAATTTGGAATTATACTCGTACCTAAGAGATTGAAAATGACCAACATTAAAATTATATAATGTGACCAATTATAATGTTTTTGTCGAATCGTCGACATGACAAATTTCAAATTTGACTAAAGTCGTGCAGGGCGTAGATACCTATCCTCAAGCCTATTTTACATGCAATCCTGCTAATAATAATAACTATTATTACACCGCAGGGCAGCTTATGGCGAGCTGTTGTGGAGTAGCGACCCCACGGACCCGAGTGCTCATCTCAGGCTTGCTTTACCGGCTGGCCGGAGTGAACACTGACGAGGAACAGTCCCCCACCTCTGTGCTTGCCTTCATTGGCCGGCCAGAGTGGAGTCGTGAGAGCTTTTCGCTCGGAGGGAGGATGTGAAGCATAAGTGGCGAGTTGGCCTACGTGTTTAAAGTCCAGGGACACCTCTCCCCCTCCAGCCACTTGCACCAACGTTGCCCTTCTCGTCGGCTATGTAATGCCGGCCTTTATGGGGGCCCGTTTAGTGAGTGGCGAGTCATCACCTGCCTATATATTTCCTAATGGGACGGAAGTGGCAGGTGCCGTAGTCCTAGCAATAGCCTCATTAACCATCCATTTAGAATACACATCCATAGCCTAGTTCAAGTAGTTTCCATTAATTAGCAATAGTCCTGTCACTTGGCGGACACTGTCTTTGAGCCCATTTTCTATAGATGGACTCACAGACAGACTCCAATAAGTGTCACCCATTACATTTATATTTAAAGCTCAAAAGGGCCTCTGCGCGTTGGACTTTTTTGTCTTCGTGTACACCTATAAAAAGGCCCGGACTTAGCCCGTGTTTAAGAGCGACATAATAAGTATTATAAATGCGAATGAATGGATGTGTGCTAGTATTTATGTTTGTTACCTTTTATGCCTAAACGGCTGAAATTTGGCTGGCTACTCTGACCCAAGTATGACACTTTTCAGCGAGTAAAGGTTATATTCTTAATCGATAAGTATGAAGATGATGGAAAGCTTTTACCCAGGGCCGTGCCAAATTAGGGGCAAAATAATAAAATGGATAGGAAATGTTCTTCCAAAATTATAAACATGAAAGCATGGATTGTTTGTTACTTTTTCACTCACAAAAGTTTTTTGCTGAAATTTGGTACGTAGTACCAGAAGGGCCTTAGTTGTAGAGATTTATGAATTGGATCCCCATGAGTAAACCAATATCTAAAGGCAACCGTTATCGATAGAGCAGTAGAGTATATAACATAGAGTAGTAAAGGAGCTAGAGCTAGTGTGGTTCTACGAAGACAAAAGAAAGTTAGCAAAAAAATTTCTTTACATATAATTATTATCTTTTATTTTTATACAAAGAATAAGACGAGACCCTTTCCTGGTGGTAAGAGATAACGCGGCCCATGATAAGTACAATGCTACCCAGGATTTTACAATGTAAAATTCTGGGTGCACTGCACCAACGCTTCTTACTTAGAGTCATAAGATGTTAAGACTCTTTAGCCCAGTAATTTCACTAGCTACAGTGCCATTATCAAAATGCATTCGTTATCGATAGAGCAGTAGAGTATAATATTACATATATAGAGCAGTAAAGGTAGAGCTAGTGTGGTTCAGTCGTAGACGACACCGCCTCGGATAAGGGAAGCATTGTTCGACCACGCCGCGTGACCGGACCATTATAGTAGCGACAGCAGAAAAGGTTTTGCAAAAAATACGATTTACAATTTTATTAGTCTATGCTGTCCTACTATTGGGCAAATACTCACAGTAAGCGTTAGCAGAAAAGTAAGCGAAAATATACGATTTACATTTTTTTTCATTATTCTATGCTGTCCTACTGCTAGGCTAAGACATCCTCTAAGTATATCAATCTGTCTTTACCTCTACCTTAGGCCAGCCAATCTGGTAAGTGTTCAGGTCGTCTCTCCATCTTTTAGGCTTCGGTGGCGCAGTCTTTATTTCGGGGCCAATTCATTATATTTACTTGTTATTACATTTTCAATACTCCATAATGCATTTTCATTTTATTTTCAAAATTTATTTATTAGTTTTATTAGATCATAAGTCATTTAGATCTTATTAATAATATAAACGCGCAAAAATTGTAAGAATGTATAGATGTCTGGATTCTCTGGATGTCATCATCACATCTATGCATCCTACAAACTTTCACTTTTTTTTTATAGCAGATTAAACAAGCGTTTGACCGCAATGTCACCTGTTGTTAGTGACAATGCAGTAGAAGTTGTAGCACGCTTGTTCAGTAAGAACCTATTCGCTCTTTATTTGAAGAAACCCACGTTATAGCATTTGAGAAACACTGAGGTTGGTAGCGAGTTCCATAGCTTCGCCTTTCTCATAAAGAAAGACGGAACAAATCGCTTCGTACGAGCTATATCCACCAAATATTGGTGGCACAGTACCGTTTGCCTAGACTTTTATAATAGGTAGTAGAATTTTTCTTATTTTGCTGTCGGTACACAACAATCACCGCTTATTTTCACTGGCATTAGTTTAGTGAAGTAGAGTATCAATGAAATATGTGCAGCGCTCGCGTGACGTCTTGCTCTGAGGGGGACGCTACTTAGGTGATTGGATTTTTTATAAAATGCTTCCGCTCGTTTCGCTCTTTGATGTCCATGTCCACGTGCATTATACATCTTCGGTAGGAATTATATACTGGTCTTCGTGAAAGAGAATATATGTATGTGTGAATAAGGGAGTGAAGTGATGATGGACGATAGACTTGAGGTACAGAAAAAGTACATGCAGAAGAAAAGGAAAGTAGCATAAAGAAAGTAGTTTGAAGAATTCTATTCATTATAATAAAGCTTATTCTTAAAGATAAAAATAGTGATAATCATCGGTGATAATAGGAGAAAATGGCAATAGGTAGATACTTAGTACTTGCTTAGTTTTAGTACCTATTCCTATGCATAGGCAAAGTATGCAATGTTAAACAAACTACTTCGTCGTATTGTTATTCAATAATAGAGGTGTGGGACTGTTCTTCGTGTCCCGCAATGTAAAAATAAAGACTTAAAGATTTTTAAACTTATTAGTATTTATTCGGACGTGTTACCCAGCGACGAGTTTGAGAAGGAATGACGATCGAATAGATCGTGTCACAAACAGATTCTGCTTCGACATTCCGAGTTTGAATTGTCCTCGCCGGCCAGTGGCGAAGGAGGTCTGCTGCGACGGCGGAAGTGCTATGCCACAGAGGTAGTGTAGAGTGTAAAGCTCAAAAAAATATAGCGTATCATCATGGGGTAACTTTTTTCAAAGTAAGACTATAAGTGCCTCAATATTTATAGATATAGGTAGATTATTCAATATTTATGTATAAAATTGAATTAGGTATGAAATTGATAATAAATTTATAAAAAATGCACAACCAAAACGAATGAAGTGAGAACCTAATAGCTGATATGTTAATGTAAAACAGCTAAAACATGTCACAAAAGCATTATGTTATAAAGTTTTCTAAAAGCTCACACAAATAACATGTCATTATTAAAATTAAAATGGTAACAAATTACAATAACGCCGAGGGAATATCTTATAAATCGTCCAAATATTTATTGTGTTTAGTTTACAGAGATTTGTGAAAGGGTGTCTTCGCCACGTGCCCCATACATCTAGGGGTTGATGGCCAATTTATGGAGACCCCTCTCACATCTATGCGAACGTAACATAGATAGAACTATGCCACAATATTTTTTTATTCGTTAAAGGTGTTTTTTTACTATGGAAAATGCTTTTATTAAAAAAAAAACTAACAAGCTCCTAGGTACCAAGCGCCTACTGCCGTTTTGCTTCGTCGTTATTAATGAGAACTGGTCGCATTTGGAACACTGCCGTCATCCGTGTTTCCCGAGCGGTACAACTTGGGTATCTTCAAGGCACGAGTGAATAGGTACCTTTCTAGGCATCTTACGTGATTCATCGTCGACTGCATTTTCACTTTCCATCTGGTGGGATGTGGTCAAATGTAGGCCTATTTAGTATAAAAAAGGTACAGCAGTAAAGAACCCACAGATCGTCCACAAACCAATCTACAGAAAATCCAAGTGCTCCAAACCAATATACGTCAGCCTTTGACCACGATCTCATGTGATGTTAAACGATGATGCGGTCGTAGATGGTAGCAGACTAAACCTAGGAAGCTGGATAAATCCCACCCTGGCTTCACGGAACATTCAAGCCGGAACACAGTCATAATTGAAAATGTAACATTGAAAATGTAAAGTTGAAATGTAACATTTTTAATTTTTTTGTTTAGCTGTGCATGCTGTGGCTCCCTATAATTGTGGGAACACAATACCATAATTCTCTTACCTTAAGAATGATATTTCATTGTGTATCCTCCGTTGGGAGTCCTTAATAATAAATAATAACAGCTTGGGGACACGGTTTTATCCAGTGGGTGGTAACTAGCCACGACCGAAGCATATCACCAGTAAAAACAATATCACATAACACTTATATTAAAAATGCGAAAGTTTGTGATTGAGTGTGTGAGTGTGTATGTGTGATACTTCTTTACGCCTAAACGTGTGGAACGATTGAGCTGAATAGAGATAGCTAGTGAAATTACTGGGCTAAAGAGTCTTAACATCTTATGACTCTTGAGTAAGAAGCGTTGATGCAGTGCACCTAGAATTGCACATCATTGTGAAATTCTGGGTAGCACTGTACTGATTATGGGCAGCGTTATCTCTTAACATCAGGAGAGCGTCTTGCTCGACTTCTTACTTCTCCACATCAAAAAAAAAAGATAGCTTAGACCCTGGAATAACACATAGGCTACAATACAGCAGGTAAAACTGCTGGGCGCAGCTAGAAAATGACAAAAATATTAGTCAAAAATCAAGAATGTAATAGATTTTGGAAAAGCGATACAGCACGCTAATAGTATATTTTTGACACAAAAAGTTTCAATTTTGTACGAAAGCAGTAGGATAGATTTTAGAACCAAAGGTCTTGTTATATTGGTCAATGCTATGAAGAGATTTTATTTAATGTGTTCAAAATTTATTAGTTTTGGTTGTTTGTTTGTCGGTACTTCGATTTCGGATATTATGAAGTGGTTTTTTATTATCCCCATAAAGTTTATTTGGTGGGCAGTTATTAAATTATCACTGGTAGTGTATTAACCTCTGATTTGTTTATTTTTATTGGATTTGTCTCCGATGACTTTTATCAACTGAGAGGCTGGATATTATCTTAATTTTCAGCTTTGTGATGTTGTTATAATATTTTGTAAACAACATTTTTTTATTTTTAACCTACATAACCTAGTTCTTTTTTTATAGGTTTCATTTCATAAGAACTAAATAATTATTGTAAAACATAGGTGATGGGAAATAAAGCCTTTTTTATTTTTTATTTTTTTATTTATTATAATCTAGTTTTTTTTGTACATTTTCTTCTGTGTTTCAATAAAGTATCTACCTAGTTATCTATCTATCTTAAAAGGAGGTTTTCAAATTGAGTACCTATATATCTCTATCCTCAAAATTAAGTTTAAATATTAACAGGGTAAATATTTTGAACAGTTTTTGTATAACAGTTATATAGCTCTATGCGCATGATATATTAATTTCTTTGGGAGGCAAATATATATCCCATTTGTTTTTATTTCACTTGATTTTAGTTCTTTATATTAAAGCTGTGTCATTTGTTACATTTCTTATTATTTTTTTAATAATACACTCTTCCGTAAACGCCTTTCTGGATATATTTAAAATGAATTCTTATTTATAGATCATAAATAATACAAAAAGAAACACACTCATACGTGCCAGTAATCAACGTATAAAGTCAGATGGATCTACTTTTATTACTGTACCTACAATGTTAATGCTGTTTCTAATTAAATGTGGTTTAGGATTTCACGGTTCTTGTTAAGTTTACGACTATTTATTGCTTTAAAAAAGATCTTAAGTTTGTTAATTTATTAATTAAAGAATACGGCATTTATGTTTTATACCATCTGTGTCTACTACAGATACATACAACTCGTAGATATGTTGACTTTGTGTTAACTCATTGTCTAATCTACCTATTTACCAAGTTTCTGGTCAATCGATTCAGCCGTTTAGCCGTGAAGAGGTAACAAACACACATCCATACTTTCGCATTTATAATATCAGTAGGATTAAACCATTCCTTGCTTAATGCATGTCATCATGTTAGATTAATATTCTCATCGTCACAATAAAAGCTACAAAAAATCAATGCGAATTTATTACCATCCCCATTACAATCGTAGGGGAGAAAAGATATATTATTTTCCATAATCATCACACGACCATTACCCGTCGCCGCCGACGCGTGACCAAAAATTAGCGTCTCCATTTTTCGCGGGAGTTTTTTGCAGGTCCGTCGCGTGCCGCCGCCAGCAAGACACTGCGAATTTTCGGGGATACCGGAAGTTGTAAAGTAGAGATTTGTAACGCACGCGCCGCGGCGTCTGACGGTACTTCCGGTGGGAAATAATGACTAGATAGATGTGTACCCTTAATGTCTTGCTTTCCCCCTCGGAAATTTTATCGTTTTACTTTTATTCTCTGTTTCGCGAGAATTCACTCTCCATTTAATTACGGCGTCGCTGTAATGTGTTTGGCAGATGACATGGGCCTAAATGACGCGTGTAAATGGCTCGGCCAGTCATTGACAGACGAATTTAGGGTTAAACTAAATGTAAGTGTTGACTGTTCGTATTAGAAATGATAAGTGGTCCATTTCATTTATACGAAATCGTGATGGGGTAATTTAGTGCGTAACAGGATATCTATTTTTGTTAATTAATGGAATTAGGTGTAACTTTACAGAATTCTATTGTAATTACGAGTAAAAAATTCAATATTAATATTTAATTATTATATTTTTGTGTGTATTTTGTAGGGGTTAGAATCAGACGCAAACGAAATTGTGCGAGTCGCTACAATCGCTATGTATATTGTATATGTGTAGGTATAGGTACCTTTAAGCAGACGATTATTTGTTTGTAAAACCGATATAATTTATTCGAATTGATCCACTAGATCTATGTATGGTATTTATGGGAACTATAACCGATGACCGCAGCTGTAATATATAAAACGGACAAGACCAAGCCTGAGTTGTGCTTGTACGGGTAAAACGGATCGCATTCATAGACTGAGCAGATAAACTCTGGGCACGAGGCTTTGTTGGTAGATGCCCCTTTATGCTTAGACAGATCTGCCGTGCAGAGACTAAACCGCAGTATTCGACATTTTGCCGATTTTTAGTTATATATGCCACCTTATTGCGCACAAAATAAGGAACACACCAATCTAACCCATTTGTCAATTAATAAATTTTAAGGTAGTAAAAACCTTGATTGAAAATAGTTACTGCGGGCCACTTTTGCGCACTTTTTATCAAAACACTATTTAAAATACAGTAAGAGTATTTACGTCTTTTGCAACCTATAGTGTCTCTAGTTAAAATGCAGTAAACGTATTCACTATAACGCATAGTACTGTTTTTAAAACAAAAACCAAAAATGATGCATTAAACGAAAATGCAGTAACATGATAATGTACTGAAAAAAATTATACTGCATTTTGGTTTTCTGATAACATTACTGACAAAATTGCAGTAAATTTTTTTTTTTACTGCAGAACGGTTGGTTATGTAACAAATTTTAAAATTGTAGCTACAACTGAATTCGCAGTTTAAGCTCATTTTGCTGCATTCTAATTGGCATTTTGGATTGTTATTCTGGAATTTACTTCGTTTGTTATAGATCATACTGCGATTTAGGATGCATCTGCCCTTGATTTGTCGAGTAGTTAAAGTGTCAGTCAGATTAGATTTGATTTAATTTACATTACATACAACAGTTTTATTTAACAAACAGCTTTATTTGTCAAATCTAATGGCGTATAGTCATTCACTCAGATAGTACACAATTTTAGTATTACAATTATCAGACTTCAAAGATGCACAAGCAACAGCTGTGGAACAGTCGGTAATGGGAATAATCCCAATATTTCGACACCTTAGTTCGATTTTTTATCATAACAAGTAATAGTGTTGAACTAATGAAAAAAAATTCCGTTTGGTTTATTCTAATTGTAAAATAAAATGCGCAACAAACGTCAAAGTGTTTAAAGCAACGGTTACTTAAGACAAAATTAAACTAAAGAAAAAATAACAACTTAATCCAGTGAAAGCGGAGAACTTTCTACAATAACAAGCATGGTTAGAAGGAACTTTAGAAATACCAATAGAATTGCCTTCTGCTTAAGGTAGACATAGTTAAGCCTTTTAACACCAAACTACTTAAAACTCAAAAATTATGACATATACATATATTTATGATAATCTTTTTTATCGGTGCATCTGGAAGCAATTCAGATTTTCATTTTATGAACAGCCAGAATACCCTTAGCTTAAACAATACCATTTTTTTATGTGATGGAGTAGAAGACAAACAAGGCGCTCTCTTGATGTTAAGAGATAACTCTGCCCATAATCAGTATATTGCTACTTAGGATTACACAATGATGTGAAATTCTAAAAACACTGCACCAACGCTTCTTTCTCAAGAGTCATAAGATGTTAGATTCTTTAGCCCATTCTCATAGCAATTTTGCCATCTCTTCGAATTTCACTATTAGAAAGACTCTGCAGATATAATAAAAGATAAGTTATGTGCAAGATGTGTTTAATAAATAAATATGGTTGCTAAATGGTACCAAAGACAAGATAACGAATATAACTGCTTAGGATATAACCGCAGCTCTTCCTTGAAGAAGATCCTCGTACAGGATCTAAACGGTCGACACGAAACCGAAGTAAATTCACTTGAATTTACTCATCATTGTCAAGATGAATTTAAATACTCATGAATCGTTTATTATAAAAACTGCTAAGAACATATTAATAAGTGGCAATCATCTAAAGAAAGGTTTCTAAAGCTGTTACAAATACAAAACATACTTACGTGGAATTATAGAAACAACCTCGCTATACTATCTGTAATAGAGAAACCTCAGAGTGGTACAATAATTTGAACAAGAATAAAGAAGTGAGCCACCAAGTCTTAGAATTCGGTTTGTCTCATTTCCATACTATAATTATTTGAAAGTATAATTATCCATCTACAGTATAAACTATCTAAACTGAATTTGGAGACAAAATTCTGACAAGAAAAGACTGAAAGCATTAATAAAAATCTGAAATCCAACTTAGATTAATAAAAAAAGTAGAAACTCATTTATGTTGCATATAAACCTGCCACATATAATTTAATAGTTTTTAAATTAATAACATACTGCGGACAAATTTATTCAAGGCATAAAATTAAAATGCAGTTAGTTCAGCTGGATACTGCAAATTAGTTGGTAATATATTATAAAAATCAGACATTTTGCATTTTTTATATATTCGTTAATGTATAGAAATGTACCTGTAGTAACTGACACCATTTTCAAAAAGTATTTTTTTCTATATTATAAAACAAATATTTTTGGTATTTTTTGTGCTTAAATTATACTACTGTGGTATCTTGTTGCAATAGCAAAAAAATATAAATTAATTTTTATTCATAAACGTCAAAAAAAAGGCTTCAAAACGTTTTTCCCGATTATCTCGAAACCGCGATTTTGCACTTACTGCGTTTTAGTCTCTGCACGGCAGAGATTTGTATTTTGTGTTTGGTAACATGGATTCTTGATTTGCTAATCGGTTTTGGAAAGCAGTAGCATGTATCAATAGGTAGGTTGATTATTTTCATGAAGCGGTCGCGATCTTTGTGTAGTTCCGGACCGCGCCCGTTATATATGAGTCAGGGTGTGTACAAATTTAAACATTACAAAAATTCCGTCCCGAATTGCACCGTTTTCCCTCAAATGTGTGACATAGGCTTTTAAGCTACCTAAAGACCACTTGAAAGAACATCGCTCAGGTTTCAACAGGCCTTAATATCAGTTCAACTAGTCATCTCGTTATTGAATTCAAACATGTAAACATTCGCCTTTATAATATTTTGTGTGATTCCAAGTCGAAAGTTATATTCTGATAGTGGTGTATAATCATAAGTGGAATCAGCACGAGCGGTACCTACAACCCGGTGTGCGACTATTGTCATATTTTAGCGGGTTCAACCGTGTCATGACGTGACAAGGTTGAACCCGCTAAAATATCCTTTCTGATATTGTTAAGCTACTTACTACCAATACCAAAACATAATTTTTATTACTTAATTTCAATTCAATAAAAGAACGCGTAGAGTTCCCGATTTAAAGAAAATGTACAGACATTCAGAATACAGACAGAGGGCCGAACGAGTGATTTTAATGGAGTTTTTCTTTTAGAGGTACGCAACTCTAAGAACGAACAGGTGCTACATAGATGCCAAATTTAACCGCAAATAACAAAAAAAATCGACTTTATATTTGTGTGATTCTGCGAGTACAAGATATTCTGATAGTGGCATATAATCATAAGTGGGATCAGCACGAGCAGTACAACCCGGTGTGACAATAACCGTGTCACGGCGCGGCACATAAATCATGCGATAGCCGCTCTCATGGTCTGATACCACATTATCACCTGCGCCATCCGAACAGGGGGAACTGAGGAGATGGAAAGCAAAAACATTTTTTGAAGCTTACCGCCGTGCTCAGCTAGTAAATAGATAAATGAATAAACAAAGCAAAAACATTTGTTGAAGCTGGAAGCATAGACATTTTTTTTTTGTGTAGGGGAATTTTGCTGTGTGTTGACGTGTTTTTGTTGAGAGTGTAGACAAAAAAAGGAGCTGGAGACGCGGCTTTATGGTAGTTAGGATAACGAATATAATATTTATACATACTTTTCTTTTGTAAATACATAAATATAATATATATACAGAAAGCCACCCAGACCAGAAACAAATATCTGTGGATCACACAAACATTTGTCCCATGCGGGAATCGAACCCGCAACCTTCTGCGTTGCAGGCGGGTATTAGCCCACCGCGCCACAGAGGTCGTGGGTTTAGTCTGCTGGTCATAAGCTTTAGGTACTTAAATAAAAAAAAACGAATAATCTAAAATTTTAAACACAAAGCGTCTCCACAGCACTTTAAACAAACCTTCGTGACTCCAATCCTCATTATCGAAGCGTGTTTAAAAACAAACAACAAGAGAGCGAATTAACGTGTAATCCAGAACTGTGTGATTACCCTAAATATAGATATTAACCTCCGTGGGTGGCTGGGATGATGACATGATTCTGGACTCTGGCTAATGAGGTCAGGTGATGCACCGATTGGGTTGAAAAAAGGCTTTAGTGAGTCAGGTGATCGTGAGTTGTGTGAATGTGATTTGATATAATATTCATATATATTCAAGCGATGGTGGCAAGTGGCAAAGGTTCTAACTTAATGATCTAGGAGGCAAAATCAGATCTACTCGTACACTCGGGGTAAGGGAAGCGGTGTTGGCCAAGCCCAATAATTATGCCTAATTTATTTTTACTCTTCTTTCTCTCTCTCTCTCTCTCTCTCTCTCTCTCTCTCTTCTATGACGAATAGTTTTTCCTTTTCTGTCACTTCGCAGACTGAGCATCTGGCACTGAAACTATACGTATCGCAAATTCTGGAAACTGTCTCTTATTAACATTATAAAAAAATTGCGACAATCGACGAAATTCTTTAAGGTTTTCGTTGTCGATTGCCACAAAATTTTATGTATGAAAACGCCAGTTTCCATAAAATTTGAATACGCGTTTTCAGTTCCGATTGCTCCATAATCAAAGTGCCTAATAAAGACAAGATACAGTTATTCCAAAAACGTCTTCAATATCAATTTGCGTTAGCCCATAATTCATAATCGTCTCACAATTCAGCCCAACCTTTACCATGCCGATTGATTGTAAAGAATTCAACTTTCTAATTGGGTGAGCAATAGACGACAGAAAATAACGAGTGGTTAAAGAGAGACATTACCGGGCTGAGTCACGATCGAGCAATTTGATTGCAATCAATAGCAATGATGGCCAATCACGCCACACACATCGATGCTTAATGTTGGTGATGCGAAAGTACGAACGAACGACGTTGGATGTACGAACTGGAAAACATGCAACCGAAGCGCAACTATATCAGCTATTGTAAACGTAAAGATCATCTAATAAAGAACCGATGTTATGGATGAACTTCGTCTTTAAAAGGTTTGGGTGAACTGTGTGAAAGAAGATATGAAATGAATCTTTATTGCATGAAACGTGGAACAAGTGGACCTTAAAGTTAAGCGGGAGTCAACGCAGATATGACGGATAATAGAGCAGAATGGAAGAGAAAAACGTGTTAAGACAGTAGGGATCATCCTGGTTGGGATAAGGAAGTGTATTTCCTTTCGGTCCTTCTAGTTGTTCGATAGCCGAAACTCCGAATAAGCTGAATTACATACGAAAAAGTCCTACTAATCCGAAGTTCAGTCAGATTCCAAAAACCTCAACAGAAAAAGCAGAAAAATTATCATTATATTGTGGGTAGATTTCGTAATTTACACGTACATTTTAGGAATTTTCCCACTTTCTCCAGAAGATCGACATCGGCGCCACCCACAGGCAGTTGGGGCCAGTCTGGCATCAGGTTAGGTGGAGGTCTAAGCACGTTATTATCACATGTAGCCGTAAATTATGGGTATTCCAGTAAGGACTGTTAAATTAACAAGAAAGAATACCATGGATACGATATTGCATATCTCTTAGTCAGCGATATGGATTAAATTGGAGGAAAAACTATTTGTTTAACTAGAATAAAAAAATGTGATATAATAAAAAAGATTAATCTAGGTACCTTTAGTGTTATAGAGGTACAATTTGTGTTTACAATTGGAACCCACACTTGGCCAATGTCTTGGTTTCGAAAATCCACAAAAAAATCAGATAGGTATAGACTAAAAAATTTAAAAACAGCGTATAAAAGATAACTAATTTTATTTAACCTGAGAAATATAATTTGATTTTTACTTTTTTTTTTAACAATAAAATAAAAAAGAAAATAAATTAGTACGTATTACGAACAAAAACCTGATAGGTATGCAGTATATATTTTTTTCTTAAATTTGCTAATGCTAATATTATTCATAACACAAAACACTAGGTTAATCTGTAATATTATGTATAGTCCATACTATTGTCAATGGCGTCCACACCTCGTTCAGAAATTGGTGAGGAACAAAAAACCTGGTTCGAAAAACCAACAAACCGAACAGCTCGGCACCTCTACCCCTGAGGCCGAATTTAATCATACATATTAGCCAGTTATGACAGCCAGACAAAGATACAGCGTGTTTTAAGATGAAGCGTTCAATATTCTACCCGATATTCACGATTTTGGATCGGATTTATAAGGCATTTGAGTTTTGGTGAAAGAAATGCTAAGGCAGCATTTCTTGGAAGATGGGCATATGGTTCACGGGGGTAGACTTCCTTTGCAGGAGGTCGTCTACATGGGTACCCCAACAGTGCAAGTTATTCTACCGCCTGAGCAGTGATGTGCAAACATTACTGTGCTTCGGTAGGAGGGCACTGTAGCTAGTGAAATTACTGGGCTAAAGAATCTTAACATCTTATGACTCTTGAGTAAGAAGCATTGGTGCAGTGCTCCAGGAATTTCCCATCATTATGAAATCCTAAGTAGCACTGATTATGGGCAGCGTTATCTCTTAACATCAGGAAAGCATCTTACTCGTCTTCTACTTCATCACATACAAAAAAAAAGATGGACATAGGATCTCAGTAATTATACGACATAACACCACCGAGTTTGGGCTCGGCAGTTAACCTGACCAAATAACTACGGTTGTGATGAATAAGGCATTCATTCTTGTTCAAAACGTAAAATATTAGTGACCATAGATTAAAAGAAAAAATATTTTATTTGTCATAACTCAGAATAGATTTCATCGCAAACATCTCTTACAGTAAAGGCAGGTGCAAACTAGGGCGGGCTTTGGTAACTAACGTGCATTGGTTCATATAAAATTATGTACACAGGCAAATTTTGTGTTATTTGCCCTCCCTTGTTTGAACCTGCCTTTAGTGATTAATGTAAGCATTTTTTTATCTTAGATGTGTTCTATCTATCTATCTACTCAGCCCGTATCCACCCACTGCTGGGTATAGGCCTCCTCATGTTCACGCCACACCTTCCGATCCTGTGCGAGTCTCATCCAGTTCCCTCCGACATATTTCACAATATCATCTGACCATCGAGCTGGTGGTCTGCCTCGATGTCTATGTCCCTGTCTTGGATACCTGTTCACATAAAAATATTTTTTAATAGACAAAACCGCAGAACGCAGCTAATATTCAACGTAAACAATATTTATAGGCAAATATAAAATTTAATTCTAACTGCAAGTCACATAATGATATTTTATGTTTACGAGTAAACCTGCTCTATTCAATTCCATTGAATAGGCACTGAAGTCATTTCCTGAACCTACCTGTAGTTTACATATCCATTAAGGAACATGTTTTCTAAGGGATTATTCCCTATGTTTATTAGGGAAGTAATACTAGAAAATTGACCGGAATTATGTAAATATATAAAGGAAATAGTGACTGACTGACTGATCCATCAACGCTCAGCCTAAGCCCCTAAACGGATGGAGTTAAAATTTGGAACTTAGATAGGTTACACGACGTAGTCGCTAAGAAAGGATTTTTCCACGCAGTCAAAGCTGTGGGCATAAGCTAGTCATTAATAATAGAGTATTATTTAATCATAGTTACAAATACTACATATATAATTTATTTACCATAAAAATCCACCTAATACTTTCGACAACATTAAAAAATAATTTAAGTTTTTATATGTAATTAATTATAATTGCAATTATTAATTTGAATGTTTTATATTATTTCCTATATTAAAAACTGTAGAAAATGCATTCATAAATATTTTTTCTGTAACTCCACAATAAAAAAAATGGTATGAGAAAAATCTAAGAAAACTTCTTATTCATACTGATTCATTATTTTTATGGGAAATGGGAAATCACATCATTATGATTTTTAAGAATGCTAAGGTACCTACTTATATTTCATTTTAAGAGCAATTATTGTAACTAAACCTACTTTCCAATCGTGTCAAATTTAAATCCATCTGTATCTTAAGTTCAGTTATAAGGTAATTTATAACAACCTCGGTCCGTATAATTAGGCCCTGCCTGTGCCTCGTTGATTGCTTATTATATTGATGTTTCAATTTTATACTCATTTTTATGGCCATCGACCAACTGTGGGGGGTGGCCACCCATACTCTCTAACCTCCCACTCTAACCCACCACATCACTCATCTATGCATCCTTGTCATCTTTTACTTGAAGGAATACAGGATTTTATGTCCTTTTCTTTCATATAGAAATAATGTTTGTGTCTCTGTCTGGTGGTAGTAACTGATTAAGGCAAGTGAAGAAAGTTGCTTCGTGATGGACAAGAAAGCCTGTATGGTCTGCAAACGAGGTGTGCCTCCAAATTTGTTTGGTTTATTGGTTTTTCGGACACCAAATTTAAAGTAGCAATTATGATCATACTCCGACTTAAGTAGGTTCTTTAATCAATATAAACCTACACTATTATTTTCGAATACAATTAGATATTGGATTGGTTTTCTGTAGCAAATGCCAGTGTTCAGAAAAAATAAGGAAACATTACTAAACTAAAGGTACAGCAGTATAGAACACAGATCGGCCACACGCCAATCCACAGAAAATTCAGGTGCTCCAATTTCTGTTGGTTAGCTTATGATAGACCTGTGGATTGTCCTAGTGTTAATCTTTAACCCCCGACGAACAAAAAGGAGTGTTATAAGTTTAACCGCTCAGTGTATCTGTCCGTGACTTCATAGCTCAGAAACCGGTGAACCGATTTGAATGGGGGTTTTCCAGAGATGGTTTTTAGATACGTTTCATTAGAATCGGTTCAGCCGTTTACACAGCTCTTTTGTCTGTCAAATAAGTTCTCTTTTCTGTCCGTTAGATAAGCAGGCTGAATTCACTGAACTTCGTGCCGGAACGCGGATATAGTGACCGCTTGGTGACACGTCATTTTGTAAAGGCTACAAAAACCTATAAAATTCTGTAGAATCTTTGACAAATTCATGCAGTTCTAATGAATTTGTTGAACATCGAATGTTTGGGATCGCAGGAATGCCCCGTTTTGCTTTTGTTTTATGCCCCAAATCGTTTAATACGAATGTCGCGACTATCTCCAACAATCTTGTTTTTAATCGTCAGTGATGCTTAAACTTTATCTAAAGTTTACTTGTTTAGTATTATAACTTTATTAACGCTGATTAACTCATTGTCTATTTTTTTATGTAAAGAAGTAAGAGAACGAGCAAGATGCTCTCCTGGTGGTAAGAGATTACGCTGCCCATAGTCAGTAGGTACATTGCCACTTGCCACCCAGTACCCAGGTTTTTGCAATGATCTTAAATTTTGGGCACACTGCTTTTTACTTTAGAGCCATAAGATGTTAAGACTCTTCAGTCCGTGCCCCAGTACCCCCAGTGCCCTCCTACCGAAGCACGGTAATGTTAGCACATCACTGCTGAGGCGGTAGAATAATAAATGGCACCGTTGGGGTACCCACGTAGTCGACCTCCTACAAAGGAAGTCTACAACCGGTTAAACCTCTACATCGCCTCTACATTGTTTTGAAGCAGATCTGATAAGGATAAAATACAAACATTTCAAATATTGGCCAATGATTTTTGTGACTATTGAGTGTATTAATAAAATAAACCGACTTTAAGCTTTCAATAAGTTAAAGCTTACATACCTACTTACTTGACACAATGAAGTACGACAAACCACGACGCCAACTCTCCTACAATAATCAACCTACAATAAGAAAGAAAACAGTGAAGCGCTAACTGAACGCTTCTAATTTTAAAAGAAAGCTTCCAATTTCAAAAGTTTGGGAACCCAAGCGGGCGGCGCGCCAGACGGATTCGGCGGCGCCTGCGCATCATTTATAAATCACATCCCGCCATCTCCCAGATTATCCGATTAACTATTCAACTGTTAACGAACGCTCTCCCGACCCGTGTTCTTGGCTACCATTGCATGCTCATTGACTTTGGGACAACCATGGAAAAAATAATTAAAAATCAAGAAAAAATAGTACTGGATTGAGCTTCGTGTTAAAATAAATGTGGCACCCTTCGTAAGCTTATGCACATTTATGTAGGTACACAAACTAACAATGACATGTATAATTTTATAAGTAATTTACACTTAGGTACTATTGTAATTTTAATATACCTATTGTAAAATTTTAATTATATAAGATGGTACAACAATTGTTATTCGAAAATCTTGTAGAAATTAATAGCGATTTAACACGTAAGTGACGTTTCTAATTTCAATTTGATGTAGTTGTTTGCATTGTGTGTGGGCTTACTAAAGATACTTCAATTTATTTTCAACAAACTTATTCTTAATTTTTTTATGTACCCTATTTGTTAAAAACGTTTTGAGCAAGGAGGTCGCAACGGGTGACGTACAAACTTTTTTCTGGAGTTTATTTTTTTGAGAGAATTTCGGAAGGGATTATTTTTTAAATGATATTAGTGATACGAAATTGGAAGTGATAGGTTTGTAATAGATACCTACAGGCTAATCCAGGGAAAAACTTGGAGAAGTTAATATTGATTTGACATGTGAGTGACGTTTCTAATTTAACGTAGATATGGATAACGTTTCGGGTTGTTTGTTTTGATTGTTCACAATTTTGATATGTTTTAGGAAGGTTTACTTATATCGATATCTGTGCAAAAATAAAATTAAAACTAGATGGTAAAAGTTTATACATTTTTTTTACTTATTGGATTTTGATTCTCAGGTAGAAATTAAAAACTCATATCTGAATCTTCAAGGCGCGAGCGAACCTTACTAGGCATCTAACGTGATTCATCGTTGATCGCATCTGCATTTCCTATTCATGTGGAACGTAGTCAAACGAAGGCCTATTTATTAGATATGTCACTGATATGGCTAAAGCCTGAAGGCTACACCTAGGTTTAGCCGGTTAAACCTAGGTACCTTACTCGCCAAGACGAAGGTACGCACCAAAGTACTCGCCAAGACGAATCAAATGAGCCCAAACTCGATGGAGTTGCGTCGTTTACTTACGGAGTTCCCATGGCTGCCTTCTAGCTCCATTATCAAATCAGCTCGATATCATAATAATATTGCATTGTCATTCGATTTGTATACCTACATGCGTGCAAAATTTCAGCTCAATCGGAAACCGAGAGTGGGTCAAAAGTCAAATTTAACTTGCAAGATTTGAGGGTCGCTGGGGGTGGGTGGAGAAGAAAAACGGAGGACCGAGTTGAGTGGCGTGCCATGGGGGAGGCCTATGTCCAGCAGTGGACGAACATAGGCTGATGATGATGATGAATGGACAGGTGAAAGTAAAAAAATAAAAGCTTGTAAAAATAAAAAAATCTGATTTAAAGGAGCTAAGTTCTTAATCTAGTATATGATATAGATATCATAGTATATGAAGTAGGTACCTAAGCACTCCAACAATAATAGATCCGTGGAAATGGCGAGGCTAGAGGTCATCAGCACACTTCGCTTTATCTGTAGCAGAATACGCTCTCGCTGGCCATTAGGTAGCATAGTGTGGAGACGGCTTTATTTAATGAAAACTACTAATCACATCACGGTTGAACTCAAGGTCGCGCGAGTTACCAACGAGGTCGGTAGAGTTCGGTAGGCAGTAGCCAGCGAGGTACCGAATAGGCGTTATAATTGTGAATTACCAAAATATCAGAAATAATTAAATACTTTGTGATATTTTTACCAATTCACAACCATTATTCGGAAGCTTACTGCATAAAAACGTCTATTCGGCACCTCGCTTCTTGCCGATCCCTGTAGACTGCGTTGCAAACTCGCGCGACCTTAAGTTCAACCGCTTCTAGGGAGTCAAATTACTGTTTATCTCTTTACCGTGCTAATATCATAAAGGCGTAAGTTTGTGAGTGCGTGAATGTGTTTGGGAGTTTGGGCCAGCCAATAAAAATACTTATTTAGCTTAAATGGCTGAACCGGGAGGGACTTATCCCGCCTTCTAGGTATAGTCTGCTGCCATCTTCGGCCGCATCGTCGCTTAACATCACGCGAGATCAATTGATAAATAAATAAAAAAAAACCTATTGAGATGAAATCTTGTACATAGGTTGCTTAAACCCTCGAATAACAACATTGTACCTAATATACTACTTTTCAGTGAGTAAAATACCGATGGGCACAACTTAAAAGCTATAATAATAATACATAATTATACTTAGCTATAAAATAAAATCCAAATTCCAATTCTCTACTTTCTTATCATGTTATCTCGCGTTACCCCTAACTACCCTCAGTTAAGCGAAATTACTTTATCTCCTCACCTTTATCCCCCTTCCCCACACTCCAGCCGTTTGTTCCAGAAGTTTCTGCACGAAAATCGCTGCGGGTTAATCGAGTCGAATTTTGACTTTACTTTTGGTAATACACCTTCTACGATCTTTTGGAACGTTGCTGAATATGGAACTAAGTTTACTGCTACTTCTGTTACTGATAAAATGTTCCAGTACGTAGACACTAGCGCCAATCGTATTGTTTTTGTGAATTGTGTGTGTGAGATATTCTTATATCTCTCTATCTTTGTGAATTAAAATAAAAATGATTTGCGAATCTATAAGGATGTTATTTATCGTATGGCCGCAAGCTTTACCGATACCAATTCTTACTCGTATATTGAAATTGTTTATAAGAATTGTTTTCTCGAAAACGAATACCTAAATCGAGTGATTCGCTCAAGTCAGTAGGAAGAAGTGAGCAGAGTCAAGAGAAATTATTGTACTAGAAAACACAAAACCTGAATTTCATGAACGCAGAAATTCTAAGCAATAGCTTAGGACAGTCCCAATTCCTTTGTGCGCCTTTGTGGTAAAATTCTGCGATTCTGCGATGCACTGCACGTAATAATTTCTATTGTATGGCACTGCATTGACCTTGTCACCCTGATGCCCTGATATAAAAAAATACTGGCCAAGATATGGTACTTCCCCTGGCAACATCTGCAATGGAAACCTACGACTAAATCTGCTTGCATAGAAAAAAAAAGTATTATGTCGCTCATAAACACGGGCCAAACCCAGGCCTTATGTCGGTAAAACATATCAATTCGAATGTAATGAGACTAAACTTGCCGGTTTTACTAATAGCCATTGAAGGGTTTCAGTAGACACCTCCTGGCTCCATCATCAGATCAGCTCAGTGGAATTAAGCCAGATTATTAAACTGTCATCAGATTTCTAGACATTTGCAAAGTTTCATTATGATACGACAACCAAAAGTTGGTCAAATTTTATTTGTAAGATTTTTTTACCGGCTTTGTATGGAAAACTTATTTAAGCGTCTTCAAAATAGACCATGTTTGGAAGCTCATAGCTGGACAACGATTGGAGATAGATAAAAAAAGTTAAGATTAAAGTTGTAGAAAATTTTATGAGGTTTAATAATGTAGTACAACAAAATATCGTACAACGCACAGTTTTTGACATATAAGCAAAAAACCTAAAAATGGGACCTTCTTCGGCCTCCCCCCCCTCGGGCTCACCTCGGAAGGGTGGGGACTTTTAGTATGTTTATCTCCTAGCTAGTCCAAACAAAGTTACTAAGTTAGTTTTTCTGCTTTCGACTTTTCGATCCACATTTCTTCTTTTACTGGACTATTATCGGAGTCTATCTTTGAGTCCATCTATAGAAAATGGGCTCAAAGACAGTCTCCGCCAAGTGACAGGACTATTGCTAATTAATGAAAACTAAGTATTAGTATTATTAGCCCATACTGTCTCACTGCAGGGCAAAGGCCTCCCTTCTCTCTTTCCACTCTTTTCTCTGGGTGGCGGTTTGGGTCCAATCCTTGAGGTAGGAGTCAAGTTCGTATCTCCAACGGATTGTGGGCCTGCCACGTCGTCGTATCCTGACAGGTGGGCTCCACTGAGTGGTAGTCCAGGCCCACAGTTCCTCTGACATGCGGTATACGTGTCCAACCCAGTCCCATTTGATATATAGTTTTTTACCTTTATTACAACGTAGCAAACTTAGGTCAAAGCTGCTGCTGTTGCTGCTGCTGAGCTGGTTGCCTGGAAGAGATCTATCTAAGCGATAAGGCGGCCCATAGACCTTAATTATTATATAGAGGTAAATTTGTTTAGTTTTAAGTCTTTTCTGTAAAATTTTGGCCTCAATAAAAAGTATTGTAAAAGAAAAAGCATGGAGGTCTCAAGCGCGTCTGTAGCCGGGTGAATAGGGAGGCATTATTACACCCGGCGTGCGTATCCCGGGCATTTTCCGGGTAATTTCCCACAGCCGGGTCAAGACCGGTCTCTTTTAACCCGGGGTAGTGACGTCACTAGTCACTACTTCCCTTGGATATGTGTTAAGGTAGCTAAGAATACCTATATAATACCGTATACTACTAACTTCGAGACATTCTGTTAGTAAACTTTTTTGTGGTGTGAATCACCACATAAAGCAAGATTTCAATAAAGAGTTTTCTATTCTATTCTATACTTACTTCGTAGGTATTACAATAGGCTTTAAGTTCGTTCTAAGGTGGAATTAAAAAAAATGTAACTGTAGCAGCATTTCGTCTTAAACTACAGATGTAAATAAGCAAATATTTTAATAAATTAAAGCTCTACTTAGAATGTGTTTTTAAGTGACAAAAAATCGCGTCTATCGTTACTCGTTTCCAATAATTCGCCTGACAAACTTGTGAAAAAAACTTCTAGTTCGACGATGGAGCTAACCTAAGTCGAATTAGTGAGAAAATACGTTGCAGCTACAGGCCTTTTAGTCGACTTAGGTATTATATAAAACATTTTTCACAAATAAATAAAAACTTCATCATTTCAACTTCCCAAATTAAACATTTACTCCATTGTGATCTAAAGCCGCGCTCAGACTGCGCGACCATTTTTTCAACCGAAAACTCTCAAATAGTTTCCTTCCAAATGACAAATTAATCCCGAAAGTTTTGTGCCGGCAAAAAATATTGCCGAATTGCCGAATGCCGAATCAACCGAGTGGAGGTTATTGTAGTGACATTTCGGTAGTTTTGAAAAGGTAACTAAAGGTGTGTGCAGAAGGACAGAGATTAAAAATTACTGGTTAAATTAAGCATGTGCGCTTTTTGCTTTGAGAATCTTGCAAGACATTTACGAGCAATTTTTTAGGCCCAGTATGTAATGTCCATTTCTCTTTTAATTTTATATTCGTAAGAAGGCTATTGCTATTGAGGCTAGTTTCAATTGTGATGTCACCACATTAAGGTACCAGCGGAAGACCAGCGTAGGTCAACTAAGATCTACACATGCTGAGCTGGTACCTTTTTGCGGCAGGATGTGATTTTTTCTCTAAATATTAATACTATGTTTTTTTTTCTCTTATGCTTTGTACATTATTATCATCTTGTGTGCAAATAAATTTATTTCTATTCTATTCTAATATAATATCAAATGGGTAGCTTAAAAAAATATTAAATTTGTGAGTGAAACTAAGCCCCGTGGTTTCACCCACAAATTTACCAATCCCGTAAAGAACTTGGTAAAATAAGCTTTGAACATAGAAAACCAGCGTATATGATTTTTTCTTGATTTCCATATATCTATCGTGTTTTATGGCAAATTTTTCAGTATTTTTTTTACGTGAAAGAGCAACAAACAAATAGGTTAAATTGTTTTATTATTTTTCTGCATCGATATCTAAAATGATGACAAAAATAATATGACTTTTTATCATAGCTAATGTTTTAGAAAATTTAAATTTTATGTCAGTGGATGAAAGAGACATAACTACATACATACGATCGACACAAAGTCCCACGCAAACTGTACAATACTAAACTAATTCAATACATTACATTATTATACAATCAAGTAAACTTCAAAAGACGTTCCTTTTTCAAATCCATCATTACACTTCAGCAAACAATCATTTAAAGGACATTTAGCTGCAACTGTCCTTACATTTTTTGCAAGGATTATGCCAATCCAATCCAACAAGAAAAGAATAAATACAACATCTACCGAGCAACCTTGTCGTATTAAAAAACTAAAATTGCATGTTCGAAATTTAAAACGTTTTATCAAATATTGACTGCTTCCAGCGGTTTTATACGTTTAAAACTATCCTATAAGTTATTTATAATATATAAACTTTCTTAATACCAAATTTAAGCTCAATCTATTCAGCTGTTTAGGGGTACACAGACAACAAACTTACATACAAACTTTCCCCTTTTACAAAATTAGTACCTATTACTTTATGATTGTGACAAAGTCCTTTAGTGTTCTTAAAATTAAGTCGGCTATACTAAGCCGGGTAACTCAATAATAATTGCGACAGTCTATACGCAACCTTACTTCAGGTGCAACCGTTTTGAAGTGGCCCTCGGTGGATTAAATTAAATAGTCGTTTGGTGTAAAAATACAATGGAATAGGGATAAGCAATAATATTAATGTAATTAGTCGTTACTGATTTGTAGAAGACATTAAAACTTGCAGTAATCTTACAAAAAAAAAAAGAGTTATTATATTATTTTTGGCCACGAGGAGAAATATGTACCTACTTTTCTGTGAATGTTTACGTCATAATGTATATTCCAAATTTCAACCCAAAACTTTCATGGATTCTTTAACGTAATACATTATGGTAAATATTATTTATATAGGTTTATTGCAGTTTTTTTATTTAAAGAAAATAATAATAAAAATAAACCGAATAAAATAATTGGGGTTAATAATAGTGAAGAAGATGTTGCACCAAATTACTTTTCTTAGTATTAAATTAAATAAATAAATTTCTAGTACATAAATTAAATTGGCATGTTTTACAGAATTAGCGAAAAATCCTCGTGGCGCGCCGCGACATCAATCGTGACCTCAGAATGCTGATCCGAGCAAATTGAATCGTGGCTCAAAAAAAAAACTAACTCGGAACGTTGGCGCCAACGCGCCCGCGATGTTCTTTATTTGAATGTCTGCTCGCGTTCCTACCACTTTTTTATTTTTTACTGCATGCTCCTGCGAAAGTTGCTGGCTAGTTATAAAACGTTGAATTTGAATTTTTATGTTTTTCTATGGAACTATGCGGAATTTTAAACTTGGAATTGTGAATTATATTTTTTATTTTAAATTAGGTTTTATTTTATTAAGCAAATAAAACAGGATAATATGGTTTAACACGTTAACGTATTTGCCAAGCTATTTTCCTTAGGTTCTTCCAAAATAAGGCCTTCTGCTAGACACCCTTGAATCTTGAATACCGCCCGAGCAGTGGTGTGTAAAACTTATTGTGAGGCGGTAGGAGGGCACTGTAGCTAGTGAAATTACTAGGCTAAAGAGTCTTAACATCTTACGACTCTTGAGGAAGAAGCGTTGGTGCTGTGCGTCCAGAATTTTACAACATTGTGGAATCCTTGGCAGCGTTTATCTTACCAACAGAAGAGCGTCTTGCTCGTCTTCTTAATTTTTGCATAAAAAAACCCTGAAATTCGCAGTCACACACGGAGTCACACTTCCAGAGTCTATGTTACTATTATTCATCATAATCATCATCATCCACGTTAGTCTACAGCTGAAAAGAGCTCCCCATCGTCTTCCGTCTTTCTCTAACCACTCCCAGCGACCCTCCGGTTATCGTCCCTCAGTCTCTACGCTATTATTTAAAAATTCGCTTTATCAATGTGATTCCGTAAATATTCATATTTCCAACATAGAATTCCTGGGTCATAAAGAAGGATTGATGACAACTACAGAACTTATACATTCTATCTGTTGGTGTAAACGAAAAAACTGCTGGACTGAGCTTCTTGAACTAATAATGAGGCATCCATAGACATATTTTCTACATGGTCACATACAAATAAAGCAGCTAGCGTTCCTACTGACCTGAGGTACCTTTTAAATTATTTTAAGTCGTATTTTCAAAGTTAAATAAAAACTTTTTTTTTCTATCTTTGAAGTAGCGCAATGATCGCGCTGGTAGGACGTACTTTTTTTATATGACAACTTGAGTATTGTTCGTATTATGCAAAGTTTTTAATTTTATCCCGTACAAACAAAGAGCAAAGAATAGATAACTCTTTATTGTAACACCACTAATATAGGGACACGGTCTTACTTTGAATGTCTTATAGAATAGAATAGAATAGAAAACTCTTTATTGTTCACACAAATACAACAATATAGCTTAGAACTAAGATTACACAGAAATAAGTGTTACAATTGGCGGTCTTATCGCTAATAGCGATCTCTTCCAGACAACCAAGCAGGGAAAGGAAATACATAAAAATAGAGCGACGGTGGTTATAAAGATATATAGGGAGACATAAGTACATATTTTTAATCATATAATATAATACATACTATTAAAACAAATATAATAAATTCTAATACATACATAATATTATAAAATAATAATAATACATACAATTATACTACATATTTATGCTATGCGATATATAAATAATGTATATAGATATTATTATAATGAAAGGAAGTGAGCTTTTACACGATTTCTTATTTGTTTTTTAATGAAACTACTTCTACATTGTTAGTATTATGCAAGTTTTGTACATTTTATCTGTCGGTATGTGGGTAGACTCAGCGGGGAACGTCGCGGCATATCATATTGGGACCACCCGCCCTTTCACTCTTCCGATTTATTTTTTAAATTTAGAATTTAGATGAATAGATTGGGAGTAATTAAAAAGTTTTCATATGAGCTGTCATTTTTTATATTTTTTTATTTTATTTTTGTTGTTTTTGTGGCCAGTTATTTATCTATTTAGTTATAATAACTAATCGGAAGCTTTTGCAGCTGTAGTGTTCATGCAGTTTTAAAATTCACTACTTCGATAAATAAATTGTCCTGAAGTTTAGTACTAAGTTACTAAGATATGCAGTTTAAATTTGGTCGATTTATAATAATAAACAATTATAATTTTATATGTCATTACTTATTGATTAAAAATAAATAGCACGTATAGATACTTATAGCTTTTTGCAGTATACTAATGATTCATGAATGCTTCTATATAGGTACTATCACGACATAATTATTTTTGCTATAATATTTTCAACCACAGATTATAATATATTTATAATATATTTTCCGGCCACAGATCATTATTTTTTCCGGTCCATACTTTTTTTTCCTTCTTGCTGTACACCTGAAAAATGTGGAATGAGCTTCCGCCCGCAGTATTTCAGTTGAGTTTTAACAAGGGACTCTTCAAAAGGCAAGTGAACAGAGTCTTGAAAGGTAGGCAACGTACCAGCGGTACCCCTGGTATTGCAGGTATCCATAGGCGACGGTAGCCACTCACCATCAGGTGGACCGTCTGCTTGTTTGTCACCTATTACATAAAAAAAACTTGACTGTCCTTTTACCACTTCCCAGAGAAAGGGGTAGAAAGAGAGAAGGTTGGCCTTTTCCACGTATAGGGACGATATAGGCTGAATAATAAAAACAAAAACCTTAATTTTCCCTTTATACTATCGTAAAGTGATTTGTCACAGATTATAATAAATAATTAAATATATTTTGACATGTCTTAAAGGGATAGAAAGAGTACAGAGATCATTACGTTAAACGTATATTTTGTTCTGCTGTCCTTACATCTCTCATAGGTATAGACTGTAGATGGAAGCACGGTGCAGCGCCGGCGGCTCTTTGTCGGCGCATCAAACGACACGCGTCGCCGCGCCCGCCGCCGTCGAGATGCGCGAGCGCAGGAATGGTACAAGCCATGAGATGTAAAAGCTAGAATGCGCATGACGTTAAAAATAACTCAAACTCAAAATTCATTTCAAATAGGCTACAATGGAACAAGTTTGTTTTTTGCAAGTCAATTTTACATTTTATTTTTATACTCTACCGCTCATGCGCATAGCACCTCTATGAGAAGAACGAGCAAGAAACACCGCGCTGGGAATTGTTTTGATAAATTTATAACTTTTATCTGAAAATAAGAAATATATAGGTACCTATTAGTCGCAGGTACTCAAATAACACCTATTTTAGAAATCATTCAGTAATAAGAAAATAACTTGTACCTGGCGCTTCGCCGGCCGCTGCCGAGGCGCGCTCACTTCGCTCTCTCGGCTCATTAAATAAAATAAATAAATATTTCAGGACATTTCACACAGCGCCACCTAACCCCAAGCTAAGCAACTTAATGCTTGTATTATAGTGGTTAGGATAATGGATATAATACTTATATACTTTTCTTCGTAACTGTTCAAACTTAATATTTTCTCTTAGAATTTGTACCAGACCCCAGTGAGAATTTACAGGCACAGAGCGGCGTGTCCTCACCGCATGCGTCGACGTTACATCTAATCAACTAAATGCTTTAAATTATCAAAACGAGAGGTTTACCGATCTCATTGAAAGCTCCGATCGCTCGTAAAAACTATTCGATGCGTTTACATTGTTTTATTGACGTTTAATCGATATTACATTATACCTATATCATGTTACTTATGTTTCTATCAAGATGAAGAGGTCCTTTAAGTAGTCTTAAATATAATGTTATCTGAGGATTACCTAAGTCTTTCAGGTATGTTATGTAAAATCTAGTGTCAAATTGTTTGTTATCGAATTCCCGGCTTGACCGATTTTTATATTTATGTTTTTGTGTATTTTAGATCTACTCTTGAAAATTTTACAGACGTAGAAAAAATTGCACGGGTCAGCTAGTGTATTATAATTATTAATTACATTCTTTTTGGTTCTTACTTCAACCAATGCAGAGTTTATACAGAAAATTAATAGTAAGTATAACCAGCTTTTAAGGCACGTAAATCTTTTTAAGGCACGTAAATCTACATTGTTTTATTATTGACTTTTAGATCGACTGAACAGCGGTACCTGTATATGTATTCTAAATGAAGGTCCTGTTATAAGTTTCATAGTCATAATATGATAAATTCTGGGAACGATATAATAAATGTAGGCACTACTGCCTACACCTACCTACGTAAGTGCTTTATAAACATAATTAGGTACTAATTGGCATGTTTATTTTTTATATACTTTTAAGAAACTGTATAGTATATGTATATCTTAAAATATTTATGTACGTAGAACTTTTGGAATAACTTTTATATAAATTCTCCGGAGGTGGGCGTTGATGTCTGCTACACAGTTTTTAACTAATGCAGACCTGATCGTCACTGCAATGTTTTGTGAACCTTGTTATTTAGTCTATGTTTGATTGATTGACGTTTCTATTGCAGAGGCCGCTTAGTTTCAGACACCTTTGCCAGCTATTCATCCACAAAGCAGTATAATAATAGTTTGTGGTGGTTTATGGTTTTGCCTTTGACCAGGTAGCAGACTAAACCTAGAGGGCGGAATAAATCCCTCCCTGGGCCTGAACATGCCGTAAGTGGAGTGCCGGAGTGGTCAAAATGACCATCAGGTGCACGGTTTGTGGTACAGTCAACTACAAAGAGATGTATCCCTGTTAGGCTTACAAAATGAAGTAAATTTTCATTTTCAACAATGAACTACCCTTGGTTCGTGACATTTCTAGTAGCAATCAAACTTTATATTATCATCGACTCGTTTAATATGCAACAATGATGTATCCCACTACTTTTCCTTAGGTGATACATAATAATAGCATTTAAAATGAATCGAATATAGTACAAGATTTGGTGGATACTGAAAATGTCACGAAGTAAGGGTAAATAATTTTTGCATACTAAAAGTTCCTTCATTTTGTAAGACTAACATGGATAGGTACATCTCTTTGTAGTTGACTGTACCAATAGTTTCTAACTTTGCTAGAAATTTTACGTAGAGAAATAAAAGAAGGTAGAAATGAAATTAGCTAATGCAATCGAACACTCAACGCATCGACATTAGAGCAGTCATAACGTAGATACTACAGCAGATATGAATAAATCCATATATAAGTGCAGACACGGGGTAAATAAATAAATACGAACGTGGCTACTGGCGCCATGGACGCCGCGCTCTTCTTGTTGGTACGACTGAGAACAGAGGAAGGTGTGGAGACCACTCGTTTCTAGTTTTTTTTTGTTTACTTTGCCAATTTTTCTGTAATCACAATTTGTTAACCTCTGTGGCGCGGTGGGCTAATACTCGCCTGCAACGCAGAAGGTTGCGGGTTCGATTCCCGCATGGGACAAATGTTTGTGTGATCCACAGGTATTTGTTTCTGTTCTGGGTGGTTCTTCAATATCTATTATAAGTATGTATTTACAAAAGAAAAGTATATAAGTATTATATCCGTTATCCTAACCACCATAATATTACAAGCATTAAGTTGCTTAGTTTGAGGTTAGGTGGGGCTGTGTGAAACGTCCTGAAATATTTATTTATTTATTTGTAATACAAATCTGCATTATTTTCATACCTGAAGGTATATTAGGTAAATTTATCAATAAGTACAGACACGGGGTAAATATGTAAATAAATACGAACGTGGCTACTGGCGCCACGGACGCCTTTAAATATGGAATTGTAGCCTGGACCGCCTGGACGCTGCCGTATATAGGAACACATGAAATGCTATGATGGGTCCCAACTGTTTCCAATAAAATATAAAGAAGGCTGACGTTAAGGCATGTTTCAGACATTGTTGTAATTTTGGCTGAAACTGCAACATTTGGGCACACAACCTATACAATAATTGTGATTTTTATTTGACTTTCACAGTGTATGACTTTTCATAAAGCAGTAACTAACCTAAAACCTTTTCTGTTCGACTACGAGGTAGGTATATATATCCTAATTATAATTACTTATTATTATAACTATCTAACTACTATTTAAAAGAAAATCTATAACAATATGAATGAAACAAAAATAGGTGCTAGCATTTGATGCAAACTACATATAAAACCTAAAATAAAATTAAACATAAAAATTATATCGCAATGAATGTCGACTCCACACTTCTCGCTGTTACATGTAGGCTTATCCGATTTATAAACGCAATATTGTATTTGTATAAAAACAATGGCCTTATTATAGGTGGTTCTGAATCGTGTATTAGGTACTTTTGTTGTTTTTTGTTGAGTGCTTCTACAGTGGGCCAAATTCTTATACTGAGGGAAGATTGGTGTTGAACACATTATTTTTATAGGGTTTCGTAGTTCTAAGGGAAAAAAACGAAACCCTTATAGGATCACTCGTGCATCCGTCTGTCTGTCTGTCAAGACCCTTTAACTTCAGAATGCGTAGAGTTATCGCGTGGAATTTTTTACCTTATACATAGATAGGACGTAGGTCTACGGCCGCTTGATGTTTTACTGAAATTCTTTTATACTGAGGGAAGACTGGTGTTGAACATAATATTTAGATTTGTCTTAAAAAGGGAGGTTTACTTTGGAATCTATTTTTAAATATTTTTAATATACCACCGATAACACGCCAGATTTGTAAAATATTTTTAATATAACAAAGGGTTGGTTATCGAGCACCATAAAATTTGATCGAAATCAGTCGAGCTGTTTTCTATTCACATCCCATGTTTGTTTATGATGTTGCTACTTGGTCCTGCGAGGTTGCAAGTGTTTTAAAAATAGCCCTGTATATTAAAAAAGTTAAATGTGGGTACTAGAACTAGATCAAACAAACACATTATATAATAAAACATCTAAAGGGTCATAATATATCAATAGGTTAGTTTGACTCCTCTGCTAAATTAGGTACACCTACACCCTACTCTTTAATTTATAACTTTCCTTGCAAAGTTGGTTGCCTGGAAGAGATCGCTCTAAGCGATAAGGCCGCCCATTGTGGACATTAATATTAGTAATTTAATTTCGTTTTAAGTCTATTTTGTTATTTTTTGTCCCAATAAAGAGTTGTATTGTAAAACAAAGATCGATATTATCAATGTCACAATAATAAAGAGACAATCAATACAAAAAGCAATCAATAACATTTGCGATGCAAATGACATATAGGTACAATGACGTCAATTAAGGACTGTAGACCTAATCAAAGGGGTCTGTAACCACAACTAGAAATATGTTGATTCTGTAAGAAAATAACACAAATATTTGTATTTTTTTGTTATCAATAATATTATAATAAAATAATAATTGGGGTTTTTACTCCAACAGAACAGGTTACCCAAATCTCAATTTTATTGGTTGTGTGGCTAACCTATATGTTGCAGTATCAGTTCACCGAGATTACTACAGGGCCTGCAACGTGACCTAACGACTGCCTCCTACATATCTTATAGGATACAGCCGGGACCCACAGTGTGTTAATGTGAAGAAGTAAGAAGACGTATTTTTACACTAAACGATTCGTGAGTATTTAGATTCATCTTTGTAAGAAGATGAGCAAGATGTTTTCCGGATGTGCTGATGTTAAGCGATAACGCTGCCCATAATCAGTGGGTACAGTTACAGTTTTACCTAGAATTTCACAATGATTTTTGCAATTAAAGATGCACTGCACCGAAGCTTCTTACTCAAGAGTCATAAAATGTTAAGATTCTTTAGCCCAGTAATTTCACAAGCTACAGTGCCCTCCTGCCAAAGCACAACCATGTTTGCACATCACTGCGCAGGCGATAGAATAACTGGCACTGTTGGGCACTAGCACTAGTCGACCTCCTGCAAAGGAAGTCTACCCCCGCTGAAGAATTGTAGTAAAGCAATGACGATTGCGACGACGATTTGTAGGTTATAAAAACATAACATTATTATTTTTGAAAAAAAAAACGTGTCTTAAATAAATAAAAGCTTATAAAATTAAAAAAGGAACAAACACCAAAACCGATAGATACTCCACAATTCCAAGAACGCTATGACAGGCTGATAAGTTATTCAAAGACACGTCGAAGGTAATTTACCTAAACTTCCTAATAACATGGTTCGGTCACTTCGGAGCCCAAGTTTTGTTGGCTTCTATAAAACACACTGTATCGACATGACATAGGAAAATTATAGTAAGAAGGCTGACACCATAGAGTTTCATATATTGCATATAGACACCGTAATATATTTAACTAGAGTAGACAAAAATGATCGTTTACGATAATATTTTTATTATAACAGGATATTATGTAAGGAAAATGAATCTATTTTTGTGACAGTTTTTTTACAAATTACCTTCAAAAGTCCTGGGCATCAGAAAAGAATAGGATATGAAAACTTTTTATTTAACCACCACAAATATAACACTAAAAAAAACACGACATAAGTGTAACAATTGGCGGCCTTACCGCTAAAAACGGTCTCTTCCAGACAACCTTGCATGAAGAGAAATACCTATAGATATTTGACAAATGAAAATTATTGGTCACACGTCTTTGGAAATGTCAATTCATTTGGAATGTCTTTCCATACTGGTAGGATGTGGTTAAACGTAGAGGCCTATAGGTACTTATTCATTATACAAAAAAGTTTATTATATGTTAAAACCCAATGCTTCGAGTCTCCGAGCGACTATTTATTTTACCAAACACCATCAGTCAGCCTACTAGTTATAATTTAACTATGGTATCGATTTCTTTACCGCACTTTACCGTATCAATTTTCGTCGTGGCGAGCCAATTAAAGCGGCATAAACCTCTTATTAGTCACCCCGTAGTTTTACCCCCACACCCCCCCAACTAAACCAACATGGCGTCGCGATTGTCACCTAACTACAACAAACGTAAAACTACACACAAAACAAACAAAAACCAACCTTAAGTTAAGGGGTTAAGACCATACGTAGATGTTGAGGAAGCTTTGCATGCGGTACCTGAAGAATAATTCGTGCGATATTACGCTGTTCTTCTCAGCGTTCGATTCAAACAATTTTAAACTGTAGATTCATTAGTTTAAGGTTTGAAATTGATTGATGTATTCCTGATAGCTATTTCTGTTGTTTCTGGTAAAGGTGGAGGCGCGACATTAACGCCCGCAAGGATTGAAGAATTATGGATGAAGGGTCCCAGTGAAGGGTTAAGTGTGTGTTTTAAAAACGCAAGGGTGATGTATTATTGATGGTAAAATGGCCGGTTGGCAGGCGTTTTTGTTTTGGTATGTTCAAGACTATTCTAGAAAAGTCCATGTTAATAGTTATAGTTGATAGTTCTAGAAAAGTCAGTGATGATACAATAACGAGAGAATGGGTATCTTGGCATCTTAGGTGATTCATCGTCGACCACATCTGCACTTTCCATCAGGTGGGATGTGATCAAACATAGGCCCCCAGGGCCTAAGCTATCTACATACCAAATTGCAGTTCAATCGATCCCATTTAGACGTGAAAGAATAACAAAAACCCATATTTTTATGTTAAAAAATAAAGATTTTCCTAATATGAATCCCATTTTCCATTCATTGATCCGAAGTGTTCAGAACGAGAAAATACCTTTCATGTCAACTTACATGATTCATCGTCGACCGCATCTGCACTTTCCATCAGGTGGGATGTGATCAAACATATACCTCTAGACTTTAGGGTCTAAGCTATCTACATACAACATTTCAGTTCAACCGGTCCCATTCAGACGTAAAAGAGTAACAATAACAATCATCCATATTATAATCCAAAAAATAAAAGATTTTCCTAATATTTCCCATTTTCCATTCTTTGATCCCAAGTGTCCTGAACCAAGATCAGTGGAGTGCTAATTCTGTGCTCTCGACGCAGGCTGGTAAGGGCGCGCTATATTACGCCACCTCGGGCCACGGCCGACTGAGCCGTCTCCATGACACCTTGGACTTTATGCTGCTACTAAGGTTTATCGACAAGGTTTCATTTTACCCAGGACTTTGGGCTGTTGACTTGAGGACTTTTTCTACCTGAGACCATTGGTTCACCCCGATGCTAGTAGCTTAGAGTTATTTCTGGGGTCAAAGCTATCTACACACAAAATTTGACCTCAATCGGTCCCGTTTGAACGTGATAGAGTAACAAACGGTATTTATCCCGCCTTCTAGGTTCAGTCTGCTATCATCTACGGCCGCATCGTCGCTTAACATCACACGAGTTTGTGGTCAAAGGCTTACCTATAATAATGAGTAAAAAAAGCAAAAAGTGATCCTCTTGGATGAGACCTGAATGAGTTTAACCTTTTAATCCTAATAAATAAAGATTTTCCTAATATGAATCCCATTTTCCATTCTTTGATCCAAAGTGTCCTGACCCAAGATCAGTGGAGTACTAATTCTGTGCACTCGACGCAGGCTGGTAAGGGCGCGCTATATTACGCCACCTCGAGCCACGGCCGACTGAGCCGTCTCCATGACACCTTGGACTTTGTGGCGCTACTAAGGTTTCTCTACAGTTCTTTTACTGAAGAAACTAACCTTTACCGGGGGTAGACTTCCTTTGCAGAAGGTCGACTAGATGGGTACTGGGTACCCCATCAGTGCCAGTTGTTCTACCACCTGAGCAGTGATCTGCAAACATTACTGTGCATCGGTAGAAGGGCACTGTAGCTAGTGAAATTACTGGGCTGAAGAGTCTTAACATCTTATGACTCTCAAGTAAGAAGCGTTGGCGCAGTGCACTGGGTAGCACTGTGCTAATTATGGGCAGCGTTATCTCTTACCATCAGGAGAGCGTCTTGCTCGTATTCTTACTTCGTAGTATTAAGAAAAAAGATTGTTAGGGTCCTTCAGGAGTTGCTATACTAGGTATACTAGCTGCGCGAGCCGGTATTAGTAGCCTATGTGTTATCCGAGGAACTAAGCTATCTATATACCAAATTTCAGCTCAATCGATCCACCCGTTTGGGCGTAAAGAAGTAACAAACATACACACTCACAAACTTTCGCCTTTATTAGTGTGATTCTAGTAATCAAAGACATTCGAGTTCCAAAGGTACCCCAATCTTGGGTCAGTCGGGTGGCAAGAAAAGGGGGGTCGGGTTGGAGTGGCTCGGACACTTGAGGGGCGAACTGTGACCCCCAAGTGGGCATCGGCTTTTGACAGTCCGCCTGCAGACGGCTCCGGAATGTTGCTATTACATTACTGGCGGCGATCTCTGTGGAATTGTCAGGTATTCTACGGTCTAGATTAATCTAGACTAGTTGTAGACTATTTTAGTGGTATGCTTGGCTGAGTCGACGTTTGGATGGACACGTTTGAGATTTAACGGGTGCTGGCCCGATTATAAAATTGACATGAATTTACTAATAAATGACCAACCACCAAGCCATCGCCAAGACGTTAATTTCATTATTAGGTATTATTTAAAAAGCTGGACTCGAAGCCAGACATTCTCATTGCCTCTACAACATAAGCGATCGGATCATTTGCATGATTCCCATGAGCGATAATCCCCGAGATCCAGGGCGACCTGTTTAATTGCCGCTGTTAAACAGTAATTGACCCCATCGCTTCCTATTTAACGAACGACCACCCAGCTCATGTCATCCTCTTTAGCATGACTTATGCCCACGCGAATTTGTGCCTTAATTTCTACATTAACTTAGACAACTCACACTCATTCACACACACTACACTACTAAACTACTTAGACATTTTATTATTTCATGTACATCAAGCGGCCATACACCTACGTGTATCTATCCTAACTACGTGTATACATATATAAATAAAAAATCAACTCTATAACTCTACGGGTTCTGGAGTAAATGGGTCTTGACCGGCAGACAGATGGAAGACCGAATGATCTTATGAGGGGTTTCGTTTTTAGGCTTCCGTAGTTCCTGTAGTGGCACGAAACCCTGAAAAAACGTCATAATAAAAAAGAATGAGCTGACAAATTCACCTGCAAAATCAAGTAAAATATTTCCTTTTACAGCTCATTAGCGCCCTAATCTCCATAAACCGGGGAAACAGTCTAAAACCTATTATTTACCGAACTACTCCGGCGTGAACGCTCAACTCTGAAGGCAATTAAAAGGCCACCACCTTCAAAGTGTTTTAACTTTCTTAGCTCAAAGTTTTAAGATTAAAATGGGAACACTTTAACATTTTAATACTTCACCTATCTGGAGAATGGAGAAGCTGATTACACGAAAACGTATGAAAACAAATCAAAATTATATCAACCGATTATTATTTGGATTATATTTTTTTTTATGTGGAGAAGTAAGAAGACGAGCAAGACGCTCTCCTGATGTTAAGAGATAACGCTGCCCATAATCAGTACAGTGCTACCCAGAATTTCACAATGATGTGCAATTCTAGGTGCACTGCACCAACGCTTCTTACTCAAGAGTCATAAGATGTTAAGACTCTTTAGCCCAGTAATTTCACTAGCTACAGTGCCCTCCTACCGAAGCACAGTAATTTTTTTATTTGGATTATATAGGTAGGAATATTATATTACCCACTAATATTTAGCCGATTTAGCTGAGGCTTAGATATATAAATGTATGTTAATTTAAATTAAGATAACTATAAATTAAGAAATACTTATTCTGAAACATAAGAGAAGGACTTAAATATAAAAAGCCAAATTTTTTGGAAAAAAATTAGAAATCTTTTGGATTTTTTTTTTTTTTTTTTTTTTTATTTGCTTTTAGTGGCTTTACGTATCACTGCGGCCAGATATGTCCTATTGTGAATAATCTTTTGGATGTGATTATCTCTTTTTAGACAGGCAATAACTACTGTAGCAACTTTCTAGCTACCTCTACAAACACCAAATATAACCAAAACCATAGCATATGTAGGTGAAAAACAAAATAACAATACTACAGCTACTACAGCAGTCGAGAATACTTTTATTAACCACTGATCGGCCACAAGCCAATCTACAGAAAATCCAAGTGCTCCAAACCACTGTCAGATGGCAGAGTGCCCAGAATGCTGGCAGCATTGCCACGTTGAATGGCAATACTTATACGTTGGGCCGTGGGCCAATACTTATATGTATAGGTACACTTACTTTATTTACCGGGGGTAGACTTCCTTTGTAGGAGGACGATTAGGTGGGTGCCCCAAGAGTTCCAGGTACTCGTATTCTACCGCCTGAGCAGTGATGTCCAAATATTACTACGCTTCGGTAGGAAGGCACTGAAGCTAGTGAAATTACTGGGCTGAAGAGTCTTAGCATCTTATGACTCTCAAGTAAGAAGCGTAGGCGCAGTGTACACAGAATTTTACCTTTTGTAAAATCCTGGCTAGCACTGTAATAATTATGGACAGCGTTATCTCTTTTACCATCAGGAGAGCGTCTTGCTCGTGTTCTTACTTCGTTGTATAAAAATATATCCTTATTATATACTAAATTGTAATTTTCCTATAAATATTTAAAGCTTTTCTATCTTCTTCTTTTTAAATCTGTATGAAACAGTTGCCAAAATGTTGACAGTGCTAATTGCTGAAATCATTATCTTTCGGTGTCTGCAAAGCCTTAAACTGTACCTACTACTGTGTAGTGTCGTGTCTGGGTCCGTGCTTCACCCGTGGGTGTGTGCTGAAAACCAGCGTCACAGATGCACCCGCGCTGTGGCATTATGTTGAGCACCCACCTTTTCGGGCATCGCGATGATTGCTTACATTTTATCATTTGTACTCTAGGTATAGGTAGTTATAAGTATACTATAGTGGAGGAAAGTGTTATCTTCTGTTCTGTTTATTTTAATGTAATCATTGTTGATGCCCGAATAAACATTTTTCTTTCTTTCTTTTTCTTTCTTTACTGAACCCAATTTTCACTTTTAGGACCCTCCCCTGTGTTCAAAATGATTTCAACTCTATTAACTTTTGTTATAATATCTATCATAATAATATTTTAGTATGTTGCGTTACAAGGTTTAATTAATTATAACAAATTACAGCCGTTTACAAAAAACTGCGATTTTTATCTATTAACCCTTTACTTAAAAATTCACCTAATGTGTTTCCTAGAGGTGGTCACGAAGTGTCTAGTTAATGGTTTCATTAATAAAATGCATAATTATACATACATAATTATAAATTTAGTTATTTTAGTGACTGCATTTCAGAGTTGAAATTCAGATGATTTTACATGACCGTATGAGAAAAGTTGTAACTATTACGCTTATTTTAAAATTAAGCGTAAAACTAATCAATTCAGGGTTTGAGATACCAGGAGATCAGCATCCTAAAAGAGATGCACAACTATTTCAGAAATATGAAAAGAAAATCATTATAAACTGGGAGAACGTAATATATACTTATCAAGAGTTAAAGGTAATAATAATATTATGTAGTATAATGAATTGGGGCTAGTTTATTAATTCAGGTGTAAATATCTTTAAATAGAAAAATATACTAAGTAGTTAATAAATATCATATTAGCCAAATATGAAATAATTACCGTTCCGTCGCGTCGTTTGAGATACCAGGAGATCAGGATCCTGAAAGAGATGTAAACTTTCTCAGAAGTGTAAAACTAACAAAAACAATCAGAACTCTTAAGGGAAACCATTTAGACAACTAACTTCTAAGGAAGTGAGTAATTAAGAGGCCGGCACTCGCAAACAGCTTTACCTCGCCTCCCTGATATAGGGGTGGGTAGAAATAATGACATTGGGGATGTTCCTTTACTTTGTCTTGATTTTGGGTAGATAGGAGTTAATTTTTTACTACTTACTATTGTACTCTTAGATAAGGAGTATGCATCATGTCGTGTGTATCATGTTTTTTAAGCCATCAAATCTTAATAAACCTACTAGTATTATAAACGTGAAAGTTAGTAAGAACGTGTATGGATGTCTGGATGTATGTTTGTTACTCTTTCATGCCTATACGGGTGGACCGATTGCGCTGGAATTTGGTATTATAGAAGGTTTGGTGGTAGGTTTGGTTTGGTTTTAAGCTATCAAAACCAAACCAAACCTACCACCACTACCTGAGACTCTAGAATAACACAAAGGCTACATTACCTATGTTATGTACCGACTATATACCTACTTACATTAAAGTCTAGCCTAGGTTTCGATCCAGGGGTTCTAAATTTGAAGGATATCCTAATAATTATTGTCCGAAACCCATGGACGGGCCTAGTTTTGACTTTTCGTTTAATACCTCAAAACTGCACAGATACCTTTTTCAATTGAATTCAAAATGTTTTAATCATATTCAACGTATAAGCTAAAAGGAGCTAAAAGGTACTTTCAGAAGTCGTCACCTATTTATTACCCAAAAACGGTTTCTTATAGTCTGAATATCATGTACGAAACATGTTAAGAACTTAAGAAAAAAACCTATTCATATGGAAAAAATCATAAGTCACACTAGACTTTAATCACTAACCAGATGACTGTCGCAGCTATTCAAACGAAGCTTCTTTTATTCCATTTTTAAATAAATTGGACATTACTATAAATGGATAAGAGCAAAAGCACAGACGGATAAGCACCTATACACAATTCGAGAGTCAAGAAAAACTTCAGCAAGTAAGGTATGTAGGTACTCAGTCTCAGTATACTTTTCTTTCAAGAATAGACGTGGCCTTTTATAAAGTGGCGAATTTTCCGCCTCGCTCGTACTCACGACTCACGTGTGGGTGTGTGACGTGTGGGGTGGGGAGGGGGGGACCGCTGACCCGTGGCGCCGCCTTCAGATTGTTACGGCCAAAGAAACACTCCGTGAGAACAGGTGATCTGTGGAGATGATGTTGACTGTCTTTTGTTTTTGGATACATATTTTGGTTAGATTGACGATAGTCTTTTGTTTTTAGCATGACATTCCTTAATTCAAAACGTAGTTTGCTTATGATTGACGAACAAGAACTGCGATACCATTTTTTTTGTTGGAAGGAAAATGGGGGGGACCGCTGAATGCCACTCCGTGAGAATAGGTGATCTGTGGAGATGATGTTGACTGTCTTTTGGCTATTTTAGGAAAATATACGATATAGTCTTTTGTTCTTACGGCATTAACTTTAAGACTTTGTTTTGATGAAATGCTAAGTTTAATGCTAAGTTTTATGCATTAATTTGCCGAACGACAATAACTCTGTCATACCAATTTTTTTAAATGTATTTTTAATTCGTGGAGCTGCTGAGCCGTGGCGCTGCCTTCAGACTTCAGATTGACCAAAGAAACATTACGTCTAGAAGAAGCACGGTATGGCGAGTATATTGATTGAATTCCTTGATTCGAAAACTAGATAGCCCATTATTATTAATTGGCGACGGGCAACAATAGTTATTCTCGAACATGTTTTTTTCACAAGCATGCCTACCTATACTGGTGCTAGGCGTCTACAGGCGGCGGCTAGTTAGTCCAGTGGATGTGATAATGGAAATGCTAACTGAACAAAACGTCGCCAAGCGGTCATTATAGCCGTGTTACAGCACGAAGTTTAGTGAAACCACAGAGAGATATTCACCCCCCTCCTGAAGAAGAGGAAAGGAATAAGTTTATTGCTTAAGGGTAAAGGAATACTTGGATACTTCAGAATTTAAGAGATCTTTCCCTACGTGACAAAAAGGAGTAACAAATAAAAGTATTCAGTAACTTTTTTCTCCAGTACCTAGTCTCCACAGTTTTCTGTTCTTCCACAGAACACATTCAAAAGGATCGCGAGTTTCTTGCGTCCCGCGCCACTTTCATATAATATTTTATATTTTTATTTATCCCCGTATTTTTGTTTCGACTAGACATGGCCGGTTTTTATGGAGGTCTCAGTTTGCGCCCGTTTGCTTTGTATCAGCGTTTTGAGATGATACTAATGGACAGTGGGTCGCACGTGACCTCACTCGCGGATCGCTTATGATGAAAATTGACATATAAATTAAACCTGGTCAGAAGATGTTTTTTTTTTGTTTACTGCCTTACTTTTAGCCCAACTTACGCCACAGTGTAAGTCTTATCCAATTTAGTTCAGCAGTTTTTAAGGTACCTAAGAATTAAAACATGCTTCTCGTCCTCCCTTATTTCAATAACGTCAACTCCCGCGCTTCGTGCCCTACGTGCTCGCTTTCAGGATCGCATGAAACTAGCTTATAAATATTTTATTTTAATATATTTTTTTATCTCTAGGGTTCCGAAGTCAACAAGGGACCCTTATAGTTTCGCTTTGTCCGTCAATCTGAGTGTCCGTCTGCGGCTTCCACTATAATGCCTGTAAAGCTAATCAGGTCAAGATAGATGTTTTTGATGAATCAATTTACGTTGCGTCACGTCGCAAAACGTCCCGTTTCCAAAAGATCCCTTTCGCAAAAAGTCTCTTTCACAAAATGTCCCTTTCGCAAAAGGTCCCACCTCCGATAGACGTGAAAACGAAAATGTTTTTTCTCTCTTTTTTCTTTTCTCTCTCTCTTTAGTTTTTCAGAATTGACCGTGATATTTGTCTGCACTCCACCCATTATCTTGTAATTTTTTCCAGTAAACAGGTCAACTGATAGAGAAACTATTTTAGCGTTAAGTTAGTAGCGTTGTGCTGAATAATAAAATAAAAAGGTAAGTATGATGTCCCGTCGTTATTTAATTTCAATTGCTTACGAACAGACAGACTCCTCTAAAAACTCGTGTAGATCTGAAAGGATATTGACCACTTAACGACAGACACTTGACCGTTCGCGTTTTTCTATCTTACGATATATTTTACGATCGGATGTTTAGTGGATACGAATATCGATACCATAAAAATGATACTCGTTTTATGGAGATAGTCGATACGATATGGAACCAAATATTTTGAACCTTCGCACCATTGGTCAAAATATGCAAATTATAATAAGAACAGAATAGCGCTCTAAAGCCCATCCACACATTATTGATGCTTGGCATTCGCGCACTGTGCGATTTAGTCGCTCTTTCTTGCCGTACACCTGCAAAATGTGGAATGAGCTTCCGTTGAGCTTCAACATGGGACTCTTCAAAAGGCAAGTGAATAGAGTCTTGAAAGGTAGGCAACGTACCAGCGGTACCCCCGGTATTGCAGGTATCCATAGGCGACGGTGCCACTTACCATCAGGTGGGCCGTCTGCTTGTTTGTCACCTATTACATAAAAAAAATAAAAAAAAATAAAAGAAAACTCGTTATTGAAACCCTAAAAATATCCATACAGAAAACTTAATTAGAATAAGAATAATATTTATTGTAAAACTGTGCTTAAAGTTAGGTACAGATGTTATGGTACTTACAAATTAAAGAACGACAGTTTGCCCTCGTACGGACATACAATAATTTGAAGACAAGAGCCTTATATAATTTAAGAACTTAATAACTAAGTATTTAAGTAAAAAATAACACCAGCCTGCGTTCATATACTAACTAGGTGTATTGTTTATTATTACTAGTCGTCAAAATATTCCTTAATTGAGTAGAATGTTTTTCCATGAAACAATGATGATAATATTTAGAGTGGTAAAGTAAAAAATATGTATCTAATTTATTGACATAAGAGGGAGGGGGAGGGTTGAGAGTTGAGTATGACAATAACGTGTACACGTACATAATTATTGTACAGTCAACTACAAAGAGATGTATCCATGTTAGTCTTACAAAATGAAGGAACTTTTAGTATGCAAAAATTATTTACCCTTACTTCGTGACATTTTCAGTATCCACCAAATCTTATACTATATTCGATTCATTTTAAATGCTATTATTATGTATCACCTAAGGAAAAGTAGTGGGATACACAGTGGCGGATTTGCCCTAAGGCCCAGTAGGCCCGGGCCTAGGGCGGCCAGATATTAGGGGCGGCCAATCGTGACAAAAAAATCACTGATGACAAGAAATAACTAAAAGTACGTAAATATTTTAAAGGCTTCAAGGGGTCATGGGTTTTTCTTGGCGGCTCTGCTCTATAATAAGAATATTTATTTTCTCACCGCTCAGAACACATCTTTTGTATCCTGAAACATAAAATTTTCTCGGCACTCGCAGCTAGCTACTCGCGCAATTATAAATAGAATATTATGTATTTTGCTCACCACTCAGAACGAGCTCATTGCACACAGTACCGGCGTTAGGGTGGGGCGCGGTTGGGCGACCGCCCAGGGCGCCGGATAAAAGGTGCGCCACAGGCTCTATAATGGAGCGCCCGTGGCGCCCCATTCGTGCTGAAAAATTAAAAATTTTCTCGGCGCTCGCAGCGAGCTACTCGCGCTTTTATAAATGAGAAAATTTACTTTCTTTGCCATTCGAAGCAAGATAAACGCACATCATTCGTGCTGAAAAATTCAAAATTTTCTCGGCGCTCGCGCTTTTATAAATAAGGACATTTAGTTTCTTTGCCACTCGAAGCAAGCTAAACGCACATCATTCGTGTTGAACAAATCTAAATTTTCGCGGCGCTCGCAGCGAGCTACTAGTGCTTTTATAAATAAGAATACTTATTTAGTTTCATTGCCGCTCGGAGCAAGCTAAACGCACATCATTCGTGCTGAAAAATTCAAAATTTTCCCGGAACTTGCAGCAAGCTGGAAAAGTGGATTTTTTTCTAGATACGCCCATGATTTAGCCCATCGGAATCGGCGCAGAAAAAAATCCTGGAATTTTTTCCTTTTTAGTATGGGTTTGAATTGCTTTTTAGGGGGCGCCGTAGAAATCTCGCCCAGGGCGCTGGTAATGTTAAAACCGGCTCTGATTGCACATCTTTTGTAGTCTGAAACGTAAAATTTTCTCGGCGCTCGCAGCAAGCTGCTCGCGCATTACAAGGTTTTTAAAATTTTATTCTATTCGGAACGAGTTTAACGCGCACGTTCTTGTCAGAGATATAACATTTCCTATTTTAGAGATTCAAATTGTAGGTAAACGTTGAAATGTACAAACCTACCTTGTTCACAAGAAAAAAAATTCTGGATCCGCCACTGTTTAAGGAGTAAATAGGAGTAGACATGTTATATACCACGTAGGTGCAGGTATTACATGGACTGGGGCCTAGGGCGGCCTAGACTGTAAATCCGCCACTGGGGATACATCATTGTTGCATATTAAACGAGTCGATGATAATATAAAGTTTGATTGCTACTAGAAATGTCACGAACCAAGGGTAGTTCATTGTGGCAAATGAAAATTTACTTCATTTTGTAAGTCTAACATGGATACATCTCTTTGTAGTTGACTGTACCTACTAAGCATATAAGGCCTAAGCCTAAGGCACTATGTCACCCAGTGTTTTTTTTGTTGCAGTGTAAAGCAGTTTAAGGCCACGGGTTTAAGCAGTGAACTGTAACTCATCTGGACTGCAACAAAAGATCAGAAATGTTCGAAGCTTAATGTCCCTTTGAGATTCCCCCCCAATAAAAAAAAATTACGTTGGTAACATTGCTTTTCAGTCCGAAACACAGTACACCTACCTACCTCATGACTGTATATTTTATTATGTATTATTGTATGTATTTACTGTGATCTGTATTTCGAAAGCTAGCTTGTTCTGTTGGAGTATAATAAAAAAAGTGTAAATAGTGTAAAAATTAATTTGAACACACCACCTAACCCATGCAATGAACTAGCCTAGTTCATTGAACCCATGTGAATTTCAATTATTCTCCTCTCCCTGCACGGTTTTCTGGAAGAGATCGCTATTACCGATAAGACCTCCAATTGTAACACATAGCTTTATATATATATTGTTTTAGTTTTTAAGTTGTTTTTGTAGATTTTCTTGTGTTTCAATAAAGGGTTATCTATCTTTAATCCTATTTTTAACACGTTATAGTTTAACTATCATGTCGCGCACTCTACCCAGCTGTAAAGACCCTAAACAAACAGTCGACGCCAGTTTTGTGAACTGGGCCTAAATCCTTAATCGCTCACATAGTCGTAATGATTCTTCACATTAGTCAATGTCTCAGGCAGGGCTTTGGGTGAGACAAACAACTTGTTTGTAATTCAGATATTGTATTTACGAGTACTACATATTATAAGTTGCATTTGACCACTTTGTTCTGTATGATTTGATGCGAAGATTATTTTTATGCAAAGAATAAAAAAGACTGGTGGGACGCTCTCCTGATGTTAAGAGATATCGCTGCCCACCGAAGCACAGTAATGTCAGGCATGCTCAGGCAGTTGAATAACTGGCACTGTTGGGGTACCCATCTAGTCGACCTCCTGCAAAGGAAGCCCACCACCGGTAAACATCAGTAAGTGCCCATAGGCCATAATGATGGCACACTGTGTGATACTGGAGCTACTTGAGACTAGAAAATGCTGACGTAGAGATCATAATATAAGTCCAGTTAAATTCTAAGTTTAAAACTCCATCATTAGCAGATACCTAGTATTTAGTTTTTCCTACAGGCCAATATAGTCGTGGCTTGAGGTGACACCCTTTACACCGTCTTGTATATTTTCTGTGCACTGCACTGCAGATACTTAAGACTAGAATATAAAATGACTTAGAGTTAGATGATTATATCTGCAGTTAGATTCTAAGTTCAAATGTCAATCATCAGCAACCTACCTACAATTGTGTGACTCAGCAGCTACGAGACTAGAATATAATGACTTAGATGATTCTATTTGCAGTTAGATTCTAAGTTCAAATTTCAATCGTCAGCTAGCTACCTACAACGTACAGGCCGGTACAGTCGAGCACAGCCCGGGGTCAGGCGTCCTGCGTTTGACAAATGGCGTGAGGAGTCCCCCACTCCCTCTTGTTTGCTCGCTGTGTGGTTCTGCAGCTATTTGGGACTTTTCTTAGGGAAATAATGGGGATTTGTGGTACGAGTGTAGCAGCTACCATTACACTTCGAGATTTCACATAGTATTTAGGCAAATTCAAGTAAAATTAAATATAATCATGCAAAACGTAAGTTGTAAGTTTGTGTATTAAAAAAAATAATAGTCGTGTGTCTGACCGTAATGCTGGTGTGAGTCAAATAGATTAAACAATTTAAAGCATAACTAACAATACGACAATGAGAACGCAACATAACACAACATTGGTCGATTACCTACACAAATATAACAAAAATAAACAAATAACATAACACTTCGAATCACAAGTCATGAAAGCACGAAAGTTAGCTTGAAAATACTTCAAAAATATTGAACATGTATTTTTTTCAGTATTTCAGCGTGAAGCTGCAGTACCACACAGCGAGTAACATCCAGGGGTGCTATAATTTCATAGGACGGGCGTCGGGCGACGGTTATCTCGGGCGCGGGCCGCAGGCGCCTTGAACAGCGCCTCTGCCACCCCTACTATAGGGTTGCTGCTAAGAAAATCACTTTCAATAAAGTTATTTCAGTAAAGTTCTTGCTCTGTATTCTGTATTTTTAATATATAGGCCAAAAATGAAAGTATTATTGACTAATATATCAAGGCTCAGTTGAAACTGCTGAAAGAACCAATATTTTGTCTACCTAATCTAATACGTTATTTCTACCTAGCTACCTGAATATTAACAACCACATAATTTATTCAGGGGTTTGAGCAGTGCTAACATACTTTTTTTAATGCAAAGAAATAATAAGACGAGCAAGACGCTATCCTGTTATTAAGAGATAACAAAATCACCAATCCAATATCAGTAGGTTGTAGGTATTCAGGACTTCACAATGATATGAAACTCTAGGTACACTGCATCAACGTTTCGTACCAAAGAGTCATAAGATAAGACTCTAACCCAGTAATTAATATGTAAAATGAAGTGGCAACCCTACCACCCACCGCCCACTTGTGTGCGCGACTGTATCACAGGAATTTTCGATATCCAGCATTCCTCGATCACGTAGCGGTGTATTAAGGATAGATGGTCACGGCACTGCCATTTACCCACATCCTACCATATTTCTGCTAGAAGTAAAAACCTTCTAGAATTCTCTTTTCCCCTCCTCTCACCTCAGCCCAATCGGTCCACCCGTTAGGCGTGAAAGAGTAACAAACATTCATCCACATCTGAACTTTCACTTTTATAATATTTAGGTAGTAATATTTTAACAATAATTTTATTATGAGGTGAGTAAATAAAACATTTCTAAAATAGAACATTGAAATCGTCCAACTTTAAAATGCACGCTGTTATAGTTAAAGTTAGGAACATTCAACAAGGAGCAGAATGTGCAAATTCAGAGTGAACGGATTCTATTTTTATATGCAGTATTCAGTTTACACCTGGTAGCGATAAAGTGCTAATTTTATTCGAAGATATTGTTAACCTTAATTAAAACTTAATGACAAAACGGAAGATATTCTATAGAATATAAAATTTCTAGAAGTAGTAACTTGAAAAATAAATGAAGCACAAACATTAAGAACACACCAATGAAAATGCTACGTACGCTCTAAAACCAAAAATGGGTACAACGTTTCGTGGTTTTAGAAAAGTGTAAAACGCGAAGAATACCTTATTTATATTATTTTAATAGTAAGTTGTTTAATAAAAGTTTAACACGAATTTTACGTGAACGTATGAATATACAAATAAATTACGACTTGTGACGTGTACACCATAGTAATTCTGTAATTCGCGAACAGTATGTGTTCGTATAGCACAAGTATTTGTTTAGGTCGTAGGTGCACGAGTGGGCTCACTATTAGTGCCTCATTTCTTTTTTCAACAAGTTCACTCCAGTAGTAAATTTCCTTATCAATATTAATGACAAAAATTAAGATATTAGTAATGGCGTATTATCGGTGAACATATAAAGCGAATTAAGAATATTATTTTATAAACTTTTAGTATTATAAAGCGGATTTTAAACATCATAATGCTTAATTTATAAATTTAGCAATTTAGTAATTTAGCTTTAATGTTTATTGTAAGTATGTATTTATAATCACACTAATAGGCATAGGCGGATTTAGGGGGGGGGGGGGGGGGGGGGGCAGGGGGCCAAGGCAGCCCAGAAGCATTGTAGAGTTACGAATTTTGCACATATTTCATGGTAAATATTATAATTTTTTCACTTATTGTTAAGAATGTTTAAACTTTCTAACTGCTCAGAGCGAGCTAAACACACACTTAAAAATTAAGTAAAAATTATAATATTTTTGCCCGTCTGCACCTTGGCCCCCCCAGAACCAAATCCTGGATCCGCCTATGCTAATAGGTATTATAAATGCGAACTACACGCCTAAACGGGAGGACCAATTGAGCTGAAATTTTGTATATAGATAGCTTAGACCCTGGAATAGCGCATAGGCTACAGTAACGCTGGGCCCAGCTAGTACTTAATATACAATACAATACAATAATTAATTACTCTGTAACCATAATAAATATACATTTACGAAAATATTGCTTACAACTAATATGTATGCAACGTATAATATAAAACTAAATTTAGAACACTATGGTCTACAATGGGCGGCCTTCTCGCTAACAACGATCACTTCCAGGCAACCGACTAATATACTTATAGCAACAATAAAATATGTGATTAAATAGGTCCTATCTAAGAACAGCCTATTTTACAGTATATAGTCTACCTCTAAACTGGTCAAGCCTAGTGTCAAACCGCAAGGCTATAGATATGGCACAGGCGCTAAATAAGGACATCTAATTAACTGAGACCTAGACGAGAACTGGCTTCATTCAAGGCGATCTACCATGAGTTGATTGCTGAACTAATCACAATTTACTATTCGTTTTTGTAGTTATTTACTGGTGGACTTACACGCACTTCTATCTTTCTTACTAGCTGCGCCCAGCGGTTTTACCCGCTGTACTGTACGCTATGTGTTATGCCTGGGTCTAAGTTATCTCTATACCAAATTTCAGGTCAATCGGTCCACCCGTTAAGGCGTGAAAGAGTAACAAACATAGATCCATTCTTACAAACTTTCACGTTAATTATATTACTAGCTGCGCCCAGCGGTTTTCCCGCTGTACTGTAACCTATGTGTTATTCTAGGGTCTAAGCTATCTCTATACAAAATTTCAGCTCAATCGGTCCACCCGTTTAGGCGTGAAAGAGTAACAAACATAGATCCATTCTTACAAACTTTCACGTTTATAATATTAGTAAGATACTACGAGTAAGATTAGTAGGATTCGTTATAGGTTAGGTCTTTGACCACGATCTCGCGTGACGTGAAGCGACGATGTGGTCGTAGATGGTAGCAAATTAAAACTAAAAGGCGGGACAAATCCCTCCCTGAATTCACCGAACATCATGTCGGAACACGGTCAGTATAACCGCTTGGCGACACGGTTTTGTCCAATGGTTGGTTGGATGGTTGGGTTTGCTCATGCTGAGTTGGGGACCGATTTGTGGCATACACTTATCTATTGTTTTTATTTTTTAACCCCCGACGCAAAAACGATGGGGTGTTATAAGTTTGACGTGTCTGTCTGTGTGTGTGTCTGTCTGTGGCATCGTATCTCCCAAACGGATGAACAGATTTCGATATAGTTGTTTTGTTTGAAAGTAGAGTTAGTCGAGAGTGTTCCTAGCTATGTTTGGTGGAAATCCGTCCAAGATGGCCGCCGCTACAAAATGGCGGATAACTTTTTTTCTCTACAACCCCATCAATATGGGTATCAAATGAAAGGGCTTAACGAGTAGAGTACAACGCACTGTAAAAAATTTTTAATTCAAGATGGCCGCCATCAAAAAATGGTGATTTACATATTGCGTTGGGGGTTTTTTAAATTTTTAATTTATTATTGTTTTTATTTTGTTTTTCTTTCTTTCTTTCAATGGGAGGTAATAGGTAACTAGCCACGGACGAAGTTCAAGCATATAAAAGCCTTCTCTATAGAATTTTCCCAATGTATGCAAGACCATTTTAAAACTGGACAAAGAGCTTTCAAGTAAGTATCTCCCATACTTCTAAATTAACAAACCAACTAAACGTTCATACCTCAGAAACTTGATTGAGGCCTCAACTCTAATAAGCGGTTAAGGCCATATCTTGCACAAAAACAATCAATTTTCACCCTTATTTCTATAACGTTAAGGTATAGAATAGGTAGTGTGTAGTAACAAAGACAGGCATAGTAAAATTGTGCAAGTAGGCCGACACCAAAAATAAATGAATTTTTATACCAAACGGGAGAAATATTTAAAAAATTTTTAAAAAAATTCTCATTATGCTATTTTTTAATATATCAAACTTAAAAACTTTTAAAATGTGGGTATCAATAATAATATTATGCAGAGCTGATCTTCTGAGCGCCCCCTGAAATTGAAGTGTAAAGTGCGTAATCATTTAAGAGCGTGTAGTTGACCCAAGCGCAAATCTGTGATGTTCAAACATGGATTATTTTGAATATACTTATTTTAGAACGGTACTTTTACTCACAACTTTTAAAAGAACTTGTAATCTAATCAATTTCTACAGAAAAACCTTTTTAGTTTTGACCGTTTTTAAATTACGTCAAGGTAAATGGATAAAGGTTTTATAGATTTACTTCTGAAGCAATGTTTGGACATGGGTTTATCCAAATATACATGTCTTTATTAGAATCTAAAAAATTACTATTACTGGAAAGATCCTAAACTAGTATATTTATTAAGGAAAAGTTTGAATTATAGGTATTTCTTATTAAAATAAAATCATAAAGATGTGAAATTATCACGAAATTACTGTTTACAAAACATTTTTTTTATACATGACTCTTTTATATTTACTCAAAATAATTACTTACCATTAAATAATAACATTTTTTTGATCCAATCGTATTTTTAAATTTACTTAAAATGTAATATTTATATTTTTGCCGAATTTTTCAAAATCACTATAAAACGAGGCCCGCGTCGGTTCTCGATTCACTCGGCCCGGAGGCCTCTCAGAGAGTGGACGTGTCGCTCCGCGCTCCAAATTATTCTCGTCGCTAACCCACACATATAGTGCGATTATAGTTGGACCGCAAAAATTGATACTCTATTTAATAATAACGGAATTTTTTTTTGGTCACATAATGTTATAGTACTATAGTGTTTGTTGATATTAAAGTCCGTTTTATTACAAGCTTTTATTTACTTTCACCTGTCTGTTGTCTGTCCGTCTGTCTGTCTGTAATCAAATTTTGCAACTTTAATTTGACCCACTTCCCGGTGTCCGATTAAGCTGAAATTTTGTATGCATGTATAAATCGAATGACAATGCAATATTTTGACATGGAGCTGATCTGATGATGGAACTGGAAGATGGCCATAGGATCTCCGTAATTAATGACGCAACCCCATCGAGTTTGGGCTCAAACGATTCGCCTTGACAAGTACTTTATGATGCTGGGTAGTAATAATAATAAAAGCTTGTTTTTAAAAAGTTTTATTTAAAATTTCACTTGTTTTACTTACATCTGTCTGTTGTCTGTCTGTCTATAATCAAGTTCAATTTGATCCACTTCCCGGATTCTGATTGAGCTGAAATTTTGCATGCATATTTGAATCGGATGACAATGCAATATTATTATGATTTGGAGCTGATCTGATGATGGAGCTGAAAGGTGGACATAGGAATTCCGTAATTAAACGACGCAATTACATCGAGTATGGGCTCATTTGATTCGTATTGACGAGTACTTTGATACAATATAATAACCTAGACACAGAGACAGATAGACAGACACGTCAAACTTATAACACCCCGTCGTTTTTGCGTCGGGGGTTAAACACTTATAACACCCCGTCGTTTTTGCGTCGGGGGTTAAACACTCACCCGTCGTTTTTGCGTCGGGGGTTAAAAACTTATAACACCCCGTCGTTTGGATCATTCCCACTAGTTCCCCTTTTAGTTCCCTAGTGGATCTAGTAGGAACTTTTTTTCTCAGTAGTTCCCCTTTTTTGAAAAGGGGATCTAGTGGGAATGATCACTTCTCAGTAGTTCCCCCTTTTTGGAACGAAGTTCCTTATCGCGCGTTATGAGGGGGAGAAGGGAGGGGGAGGGGAAGGGTGAAGGGGAGGGGAAGGTGAAGGGGAGGGGAAGGGTGAAGGGGAGGGGAAGGGGAGAAAGGAGGTTAGGGGAGTAGGGAGGGGGAGAAGGGAGGGGGAAAGTGGAGGGGTAAGGGAAGGGGAGGGGGAAAGGGAGGGGGAGGGGCGAAGGGGGAAGTGGAGGGGGAAGGGTAGGGGCGAAGGGGGAAGTGGAGGGGGAAGGGAGAGGTAGGGGTGGGTATAGGGGGAGAAGGGAGGGTGGAAGGGGAGGGGGGTAGGGGGAGAAGGGAGGGGTGGGAGGAAGAAGGGAGGGGTGGGGGAGAAGGGAGGGGTGGGGGAGAAGGGAGGGGTGGGGGAGAAGGGAGGGGTGGGGGAGAAGGGAGGGGTGGGGAGAAGGGACGGGGTAGGGGAGGGGGAAGGGGGGGAGGGAAGGGGGAAGGGGAGGGGAAAGGTGGAAGGGGAGAAGGGGAGGGGTGAGGGGGGAGAAGGATCGGGGGGACAAGGGTCGGAGGGAGGGGGAGAAGGGTCGGGGGGAGGGGGAGAAGGGACGGTGGTGGAGGAAGGGAGAAGGGAGGGGGAAGGGAGGGAGGAAGGGGAGGGGGAGAGGGAGGGGAGGGGGAGGGGGGAGTGGAGGGGAGGGAAGGTGGAAGGGGGAGAAGGGGGGAAGGGGAAGAAGGCAGGGGGAGGGATGAGGGGGGAGGAGGAGAAGGGAGGGGGTTACATATTTTGAAAGCGCTGCGTTGAGGTTTTTTTTTAATTTTTAATTTAATACACTTGTTGCTATAGTAAGCTAGCTGTGCGGCGTGCGCATGTTTCTCTGTCTGTCTCTCTCTCTCTCTTATAGAAAGCAAGCCAGATATTTTCATTTCTATTTCGCATTGAACAGTGTGGTGTCGCGACGATTATTTTTGTTGAGTGTATACAGGTTTTTTGTAAATAATAAATCGTGTAAATCGTGGGAACTTCGTTCCATCCGGGTGTCCCTTGACACCTCTCAAGTTTTTTAAAAATGTATGTGTTCTCCTATCTACTACAATATGTATCAGACATCAGATAAATAAATACTCGTATTTGTACATCGAGTACCAGGACACCAT